>CM053582.1:272929560-272966735 GCA_028627135.1 Pseudochirops cupreus | reverse complement strand
AAGAAGAAACACTTTGAATACTGTGAAAACACAATCAGGATAACCCAGGATCTAGCAGCTTCTACATTAAGGGATCGAAGGGCCTGGAATATGATATTCCAGAGATCTAGGGAGCTAGGATTGAAATCAAGAATCACCTACCCAGCAAAACTAAGTATAATGTTTCAGGGGAAAATATGGTCATTCAATGAGGTGGAGGACTTTCAAGCATTCTTGCTGAAAAAACCAGAACTGGAAAGAAAATTTGACATTCAAACCCAAGAAGCATGAGAAGGTAAACATGGAAAAGAAATCATAAGGAACTTACCAAAGTTGAATTATTTACATGGCAACATGGAAAATGATAATTGTAACTTATAAAACTTATTATGAGGATAGTTGAAGGGAATATAAATGTACATATATGTATACACACATATGTCTATATAGGAAGGTATATATGCGTATGAACACATATGTGAGTGTATGTGTGTATGTGTACATAGACAGAGGGCACAGGATCAATTGAATAGGAGGGGATGATGTTTTAACAGGTGAAATTGAGAGGTGGGAGATGAATAGAATGAGAGGAGACAGGGAGAGATAGAACAGGGTTAATCATCTCATAGAGAAGAGGCAAGGGATATGGAGGGAAAGAACAGGAAGGCAAAAGGGAATGGGTCAAGCTTACTCTCACTGAATTTGGCTTAGGGAAGGAATGACATACACTCTAAACTGGGTATCTTGCCCTGCAGCAGAGTAGGGGTGAGGGGGATGAGAGGGGAGATGATGGAGGGGAGGGCAGGTTGGGGGGAGAGTTGTAAGAAGCACGCACTTCTGTAAAGGACAGGGACAAAGTAGAGAATAGAAAAAGTGGAGGGCTGAATAGAAAGGAGGGAAATATAGTCAGTCTTTCACAATATGTCTACTGTGGAGATGTTCTGCATAACTACACATGTATGGCCTGTATTGAATTACCTGTCTTTCCAGTGGGGGATGGGTGATGAGGGAGGAAGGGAAAGAATCTAGAATTTAAAGTTCTAAAATCAAATGTTAAAAATGTAATAATAATTAATAATAATAATTGTTATTATTATTATTATTATTATTTACATGCAACTGGGAAATGAGATATACAGGCACTGGTGTAGGGCCATTCATCTTGCTCTACCAGAAAGTCATAGGGGTGATAGGGGAGGATGTAGGAGAAAGCAGACTGGGGGACGGGTTATACAGTGGGATCACTGTTTTGGGATTGTGGGTGGGGGAAGGACAGGGAGAAAATTTGTAACTCAAAATCTCGTGGAAATGAATGATGTGAACTAAAAGTAAACAAAAGTTAATTTTAAAAAAAGAAACAGAACTTGTGAATCCCACATTGGGAGGAACTTGCTGATACAACAGGAAGGGCTGGGATAGGGAGGAGCTAATGATCATATGTAAGGGGAGGCCCAGGCTGGAGAGAGCAGAATTGAGAACAGAACCTGTGGTGGCAAAACTGAGAACTGAGAACTGAACTGAGAACTGAGCAAAACTGAGAAGAGAATTGAGAAGAACTAAGAAATGAGAAGAGAGGACAACTGGAAGGAAGCATGGCTGCTGATACCGGTACTTTGTCTGTCTGTTTTGATGGTACTTTGTCAGACTGGTCTTCTGATAGAAGACTTTGTAACAGTAACGTAATTTGATTCCTTTGTATTGGCAAAGCTAACAGGTACTTACCACCTAGTTTGAAATTAATTAGATCAAGCCTCTTTTAAGAAACAAAAGGTATGAACCTCTGTTGCTGATGTAACAGGAAGTTGCTGATGTAACAGCAAGGGGCAGATCAGGGAGGAGCTAATAGGTATATAAAGAGAAGCCGTAGCTGGAATTTTAGATCTTCTAGGAGCCAGGTTCTGGAGTCTGAGGAAGAGAGGCCCAGGCTGGGGAGAATGATTTTTATTTTGAGAACCTGGATGAAGTGATTTTGATTCTGGGAACCAGCTGAAACTTCTGCTGAGTCTGAGGGCCAGTCAGAGGTACTGAGGATTTCCGAGGACCAGAAGACTGAGGAAGCATGACTATGGTGCTGGTATTTTGTCTGTTTGTAACTTTGTTAAGCCTTGACTTCCTGGGAACAAAGATTGTGGAGGATTTAAGGTGGACTGCACACTGAGAGCTTCCGCATGGAACAGCAACTGCATGGAGAGCTGCAAAAGGAACTGGGAGTTGTCTGCCTTTGAACCCAGGTGACAGTTTGGTGAATCCATGTAGGAGCTGGGATCATGGAAGGTGATGCAGGGAATCTGAGAGCCTACCCCAAGTCAAGCTGAAAGAAGACTTTACTTGGAAACTGTGTACTGACTTGAGAAGATTGTGATTTACTTGTGACCAAGGGGTCAAGGGACTGTGTATTTTCTGATGATTGAATAGTGAGTGATGACTGAATAGTGACTGATTTGCAACTTAGTATGCCCCATGAGTGGAGAACTTTGACTTTTGTCAAAGCCTCCTTAAGGGTGATTGAATGATTGAGTTACTAAGTGATTGACTGACTAAATGATTGTGACCACTGTAATGAAAACTATGTGGCCATTTTAGTGATAAGTTGTTATGAATGCTGTATTTTTATTTTCTGTGATAAGTTGTAACATTGTGAATGCTGTACCTTGATTTTCTGTGAATGTTTTACTCTGATTTGTTATTGAATAAATAGAGTGTTCACTATACTGTGTAATCAGAACCTTGAAAAGCTGTTCACAGCAACATTCTTCTGGAAAGCTGCTTGTGCTTGGCTTTACATACGTTGCTGTTGTTACAGAAGCCCTGTGACCTTATTGCTGGTTCAGAAGCCCTGAAAGAGGATTTTCTTATTGTATGTTTACAGAAATCCTGGAGGAGGGTCTTACTGATTTTTCAGAGGTCCTGGGATTATATTGATGATTTCTGTTGATTTCTCAGACCTTATTGTTGGGTCTATGTTGATTTAACAGGCAAAAAGTGAATTGATGATGGTGCTGGAAATGTGAATGAATATTATTTTGGCTTTGTTAAGCTTTGTCTTCCCAGGAACAGAAACTGTGAAGGACTTGGGGTGGATTCAACACTGTGAACTTCAGTATGGAACAGGAACTGCATAAGGAGCTGAACAAGGAACTGAGAGCTGCCTGCCCTTTAATCCAGGTGACAGTTGGATAGATTCAGGCAGGAGCTTGGACCATGGGAAAGGAACCATGGTAGCTGCTCGTGCTTGGCTTTATACCAAGATCACAGATAATAAATGGCAGAACTGGGACTTGAACTCAGGTCCTCTGACTGTAATCAGTGCTCTTTCCCATATACCACTACTACTTGAACTGAGAAGTAGCTTGGTGTAGTGGAAAGACCAATGGATGGGGGTGGGGGGGGGAAGATGGGGCCTAGACTTAAATCCTCTCTCTGCTATTTATTTCATGTGAATTTAAACAAGTAGCTACCCCAGTTCCCTTAGTATTCTCTTTCTGTGATATCTAGTTCTGAGATTAGAAGAAATGTGATCAGATTAGATGGTTTACCAATTTATCAAACTTTTGCACAAATTAAATAAATCCTCAAGCCCCTGATTCCTTATTTTTCTCTTTAAAGTCAATCTCCTATTATTAATTAGTTCATTGAAATTATGTATAAGAAGTATTGTTATGGTTATTGCTTTGTCATGTCTGACTCTTTGTGACCCCCTATGAGATTTTCTTGTCAAATATACTAGAGTGGTTTGTAATTTCCTTTTCCAGTGGATTAAGTCAAAAAAAGGTTAAGTGGCTTTCTTAGGGTCACACAGTAGTGAATATCTGGGGCTAGATTTGAATGCATATTCCTAACACCACTCCCTGCACTCTAGCCAATGGGTCACTTAGCTACCTCTTGTATTAAGAAATACTGGAGCAATAAATGGAAATTTCCATTATTTGATAAACAATTCTTACTGGGATGCCATTTAATTTTGTAATAGCCTCAGCTTTTCCTCTGAAGCCAAGAACCTCCAGGTTTTTACTACTTGGTTTGCATGACAATGCAGTTGTGTAGTAATAAAGTTATACAAACATTAGAAAACAAAACAAAATTTATAACTGGCGTATGTAAAAGAGCCAATTCATATGCCAGGCTCCTGGAATTTAATGGCTTATAAATCATGGATGCTTTATTATATTGTTTGGAAAATTTATTAATTTTTTGCAACGATCCTGTGAGGGAGTGTAATGAGAATGGGAATTTAAAGATCTTCCCTGCCCCTTAATAGACCTGGGGGGGGGGGGAGTTTAAAGACCTCCCCTATTCTGAAAGTAAACTCCGCCCCCAATAGGCTGAATGTAATCACATGGAGATTGTGATGGAGGAATTTGCTAAAGGGTACAGCAGAGCCCACAGGAAGCTTCCCTGATGTGAAGATAATCTCTATCCCCTAATAGGCTAAATATAGTCATATGGAGTCTGTGGAGTCTATGTCTGTGGAGTCAGGCTCAAGAGTAGATATTGATCTTGTATTGATTTGTGGGAAGGCTGGAGGATGTTGTGGCTCTCAGCATACAGAGGGTACAGATTGCCCTTTCTGCTTTTATCAGTATCTCTAGTACTTATTAGCATAGTGGCTGCCACATGACAAGTCCTTAATAAATAAATGCTTTATCTATCTATCTATCTATCTATCTATCTATCTATCTATCTATCTATCTATCTTTATTTACCTATGAAGCAAATATTCATCTTTTAAATACCAAGATTCTTTTTGGTGATGCTGGATGGTTGTGAATATTAAGACACCAAACTTTCAAACGAATCAAAGATGGGGTAAGGCTAAGGTCAATGTACATATTAATGGTATGCACAAATAGTATGTAGTATATTTCCAGTGATAACCTGTGTTTGAGAAGCAACATAAGGGATGTCATTCGAGAAATATATGATTGGAAAAGAGATGGACCACTCAAAAGATAACATATGACCCACAGAAGAGCTGCATTGGTGCCCATGAAACATGAAAAGATTTAAAGGAAGGCATCTGGCATAATGGATAGGTTGACTGTGGAGGATCTGTGGGAGAACACAGACAACGATGGCATATAATAAGAAGGTTTGGACGGGTTGTGATTTTTACTATTAGAAGAAATAACTCCACTGATGAGATCATAGATTTATTGAAGTATTCACTTCAAATCAACAAACATCTCTTAAAAGTCTTACAGAGATCTCTGTGTTTGCTGAAGGACCTTGGCTTTGACACCTAGTTGGTACAAATTATCACTAATTGCTTACCCTGAGCTGCTTAATAGAGATTAGAAGTGAGTGGGAGGGCAGTGGTCAGGATGGTTTAAAGGCAACATTCCCAGAAGCTCCTGCTCAACCAGGAGTTTAGCATCACATAGGTGTGGCAGGCTTACAGTTTGCCCTGGTGGTTTCTAGAGGAAGCCACAATGGACTATAATTCTGCTTGAGATGGAAGAGGTAAGAACATTAAGGGTACTGTTCCAGTTACTTGTGGGGTATGTGCTATGTTTGTCTTCCTGCATGAAGCAGCCACTAATTATGTTGAACTATTTCCCTTATGTTATAAATTGAGAAACTAAGGGGCAAAAAAAATGTAAGTGAATCTCCCTAGGTTGGGAAGAACTATAAAAATCTACATTATTCCCAAAGAAATCATATAACCTCCCTTTGTCAGGACATTTTTTTTCCTTATAAGACAAAGCTTTGCTTTTACGTATATGTGATGACCTACCTATTTGGAGAGGTTGAATAGCTTTTTATAATATATATTCTAAAGCATGAAGACATTTGCACAGGTTCAAATATAAGCATTCCTATTTGTGTTCTTACAAATACAGTATTCCTATTCTCATAATGTTGAATAGCTACTGCCTGCAGAAGAACAGCTCTGTCTCACTAAATGGAAAGAGGGAGGTAAGAAGGGTCCTCCAAAGCAAGAGAGTAGAGACAAGGCCTGGCCAAATGAATAAAGCACATTGTCTGACATTGTAGACCTGCCTCAAAAACTTCTTGTCTTTTGATGCAGTATTCTACATATGGCTTCACTGCTTCTTGGCCCTGATTTAGGCTCTTTTTTAAATTTTTATTTTTTAGAAATTGATTTTATTTGTCTTGCTTTACTTTATAATTGGACCTTTTAAGGAAAGACCCTCACTCCCTGTTGGCTGGGTTGAACAGGACAACATGGGTGCAAAAAATGGCCCAACTCTATTTTGAATGTTGTCTAAGTGAAAAAAAATGGCCCCTAAGGCCAAGACTTTGATGTTAGGCTTAGTATGGGGTGTTGGGAGATAGACACAATGTCACTTTTTGGACCCAATGCAGAGAAAAATCTGTCTTAGTAAAGAATTTCTCTTTTGCTAAAAATCCTTAATTAGTTTTACACTTCAGCTCTGGTTTTAAATCTCCTTTGTGCATAACATAGTACTAGAAACTAAGGATACAAAGACCAGAAAACCACAAATGGCACCTACCCTCAAAGAGCTTACAGTTGACTAGGGAATATAACATATACACAAGTAAATAATACACAATATGTGCAAATAATCTCGTAGGAAGAGAGTAAAAATGGAAGGACTGGAAAAAGTCTGGTGTAGAGAAACAGAGACTTGAGCTGTATCTCAAAGGAAGCCAGGGATTCTTAAAGTAGGGAATGCATTCCAGACAAGGGCGACAGTATGTGCAAAGGCATGGTAACATTATTGTTAATAGTGCTGGGGTTATGCCATTTAAACTTACAGTTGGTATTCTTTTTAGAGGGAAAGTAAGATGGCCTTTTCAAAGGAAATTTGCAAATGATGGTGTAAAATCACTGCCTTTTTCATCTGCTCATGGGTCTTAGCAGGGAGAGAAACAGGGAGCAATGTGAATTACCTTTTAGCCAGAACCTTGGACTATTTGCTGTCTCCATTCATTCCTCCAGCATGCCAGATGTACAGCTTTTACTGTACATACTTTCAAATGTGTGTTACTTCTTTGCATAAAGCCTCTTTGGCTACACCTCAAACACAGACTACTATATATTTCAAAGAATAGCTAAACATTGCAGCATTTGCAGAAATTCAAGCTTTATCAACATATTGAGCTTTTACTAAGTCATGAATTCTTGATTTGCAGTCTGCGGGTGCTCTTGCATATTCATAGCCGTCTTTATCCAAAGATCTTCAATATTCATTTACTACTGAGTAGTAGGTATACATTATTCAACTCCATTTACCAAGGGGTAAACTGATGCCTAAACAACAGTCCTCCAGAAGACAAATGGCTGCTACCTGCCATCATACTTCCTGGACGTGGGGAATTCAAACTTCCTTCTACATTTTATTGGAATGCCTCTGAGAGAGCTGATGTAAACACCTATATAATATGGAAACACAGTATAGAAAACAGGAGAGGAAAGAAGAATAGCTTTATTTTAAATTGTCTTCTTGAACTCAACCTTCAGGTGTCAAAGGTTAATTGACCAAATTAGAGCCTCCAGAACTTGGTGGAACTCGGGTAAATATAATCACTCATTTGATCCAATAACCAATTAACTGAATGGATTTGCCTGTTAAAAGTTCCACCCAATTTCCCTCTTTCTTTTTATCAAGTTTAAAAGAAAAACAAAGATCAAATTCTTAATTCTCTCCTTAATTATTACCTGCTATTCTTTTAATTTTCCATTTATTTAATTTCTTAAAAATTTCATCTCCATCTGTCCCATGATCTGACTGAGCAAGAGTTAAAACCAGTAAATCTAATAGTGGACAAGTCCAGGAAATTATAAGAGATAGATGGACTTGCAATAATCTACATTCAAAATTACAGGGACCTGCTTCAAAAGAAAAGCTACTGTGAAGGGTTAATAATTCCTAACTCTTTTGATCATTTAGCACAGGATTCAGTTGGCCTCCCCATTGCCCTTGCCTTTAGGACCAGGACAGAATGTGTCAGAGGTAAGTAAGAATTGAAGGGCTGAGGCCAACTCTCAGATAGAACTTTATGGAGATAGAGGGTTTGAAGATTATGATTTTAAAACTTTAAAAATTTAGAACTGTATTCAGTAATGTGCCCCCATATACCTGTGAGAAAGTCTTCCTATTAATAGGCTGGATATGTAGATCTGGCAGTAATCTGCAAAGAGATCATAACTGAACTAATAAATAGTGTGTGTATGTATATGTATGTGTGTGCATATACATATATATACACACACACACACTAAACACACACATATATATATGTATATATATAGATATAGATATAGATATGCTGGAGCTAATAAAGTCACCAAGTTCAATAGCATGCAGAGAAAAGATAAGAGAACCCAGACTAGAGCCTTGGGCTTTGCCCACATTTAGGGTCTATCCTAAGGATGGTAATTCAGCAAAGGAGACTGAGAGGGAACCATCATACTGACAGTCACAGTTAGGAGGAGGACCATGTGAGAGCAATGTTATGACAACTCAAAGAGAAGAGAGTACCTTGGAAGACAGGAAGGTCAGCAATGTCAAATGCTTCAAGTCAAGTAGTGTGAAGACTAAGAAAATCCCATTGGTTTTAGCAATCAGGAGATCACTGGCAATTGAAAAAAAATCAGTTTCAATTGAAGGAGGAATAAAGATAAGGAGGAACTTGAGAACCTAGGAGACTAGAAGGATGTTGGTACTCAACTGTGGAAATTCAGAAGAGGGATGGTTTTGTCCAGAAGACAAAGTAATCCCAATCACTCCATGCTCACTTATTCTGGGCTACTTAGTTTTTCCCACCCAAAATGAAGTGTGTGTCTGTGTATGTCCTGTGGGAGGCTGAAGGAGATGACATTGAGGAAGAATGAATGACTGGAGAGCTCTGTGCTTGTAGAGAAAGGCTATAGAAACCTGTGCTGACTGGCATCCTCTGGCCTTGCATTTCCATTCAGGAATGCAGAGCCTACTACCACTGTGGTGATCCAGAGAGATAGCATTTAGGGACACTGATACCTACTGATAGTAAAATTGCAGCTGTTTTAAGTGCCAGGGTTCAAGTTATTACTGGTGAGGCTGTTATAAGGTGCAGTCACAGAAAACCAGTTGTGGGACTGAGCAGGGTGTTGAAGAGGTTGACATACAGTTCTTTAATTGACTAAGGGGAGAAGGATGGAATATGACCCATTTTCCTACCTTCTGGTTCATCACCCACTATTTGGGGTCAAGCAGTGGCTCCCATTTTGGAAACTGCTGCTTTAAAGGAAGTCACTAGACTCACCTAGAGGTGAGATTTGAAGCTATGACGATTACCTATCATATTCTCTAGTTTCTAATATTCTAAATAACCAAGTCAATAGCTGAACCAGCAACACCTGTTTTAACTTTGCCTTTTAATGTCAGTGCTTCAACAATTGACTAACAGATCTTTTCACTGCATCTTAAAGGAGTAATAGCAATTCCATAGATAACTCCATCCTGTATCCAATGGAGCCATTTTCAAAAGGTATCTCTTATATGTGCATATATGAATGTAAGAGTAAATATGAGTTTTTATCCATAGCCTGAGATTCAAATAGTATATAGATATGTCTTGTTTTATGCAACATCATAGGATTTAGAGTTAGAAGGGACCCTTGGAGATCATCTAGCTTAATCTTCCTTTCATACAATGAGGAAATTGAGACCCAGAGAGGTTAAATTACTTGTCCAGGGTCCTAAAGATAGGAGGTGGGACCATAGGTTGAGAGCTAGAAGGGATCTTAGAAGTAATTGAAGTCAAACTTCCTTATTTTACTGATGAGGAAACTGAGGCCCAGAGAGGTTAATAATTTGCACAAAATGAAATCAGTAGTAATTGATAGAGCCTTGATTTGATTCCAAGTCCTCTGATCCCAGATCCAATACTGTGCCAAAAGATCCCTTAGCAGGGATTTTGAACCCCAATGAACTGTATTTAGAGGTCAATAAATTTGGGTTTAAATGGGAAATTTAAAGGTTTAAAATTCTAAGGTTTAAAAACTTAAATCTCTTGAACAAAAGGCATTCTTTATTTAAAGGAAACGAGGTGAGATTTTTTTTAAATGAACAATTCCCTTGTTTATGTAAATAATTTCTGGTTTCCAATTAAGCCTAAATCTATATTCACTTATCTAGTTTTCCTAAAAAGAAGCACCCTTATAATTACTACCCCCTCCCACCTTTCTTTAGCCCAAGCTACATCTTCAAATGCTATACATTCAATAGAATTTGATCTAATGCTTCCCCTCATGTTATTTTAGCATTTATAGTTTTGAGCTTAGGGGAAAAAAGCACAAAACCAAACAAAATAAAAAAAAAAACCAGAAACTATTTCCTATAATGTCTCAAAATGTCTAGTCAGTTCTATTCATGTAAGAAGAACAGAATGTCAGAGTCAAACTCTTCTATATAAATCTCAGACAAAAATTTTGCCCTAAAGTTGTATTGTGTGTGTTCTGTATGTATTACAAACACTAAAAGCAATTATTTTCACATGTTGAAATAGATCGAGATAACAACAATACAGTCCTCTGTCTTATTCTTGCAGTCCATGTGTACACACACTTGATTTAGAGTAAACCAGATGGCTGAAATGAAGATAATTCTTAAAGCTATATATAATAATTGGTGGTTTCTTATGAGACTTTATTAGGGAGTAAGAAGGGGGGCATTTATTGAGTTTACAGAAGTGTTTTTGTTTCCCTGATTCAGTCATCTTTCTCTTTGGGCACCAAGAGAAAATAAAGAATAAAAGTCTGGATTCCCTCATCAGGACCAACTGAGCTTTTTTTCCCTTAATGACCCAAGATTAATATGGCAGGGGACTGCAGACACAGTGCCTAAGAACTTGGGTCACTTCAAAGTATTAACATGTCCCAGAAAAGAGGCAGCATGGTGTAGAAGATAAAGAGCTTGACTTGGGACTGGAAAACCTGCCTCTGATACATAGCGACTATATGATCCAGGACCAGTCATTTAACTCCTTCATGCTCTAGGCCAGTGGTATCAACTCAAATAGAAATGGGGTCTGTTAAGGGTTACATATTGGCTCACGTCTATGTTTAACTGTATTTTTATTTCTTTCACTAAGTGTTTCCAAATTCCATTTTAATCTATTTTTGGTGCCACTGAAGAGTGTCATTTGCCCTATCCATGCTCTAGGCAAATGTTCTAGAATATATATTACAAAGAAGATGGGGGACTTGTATTCCCTCTCAAGGGAGTTTCCTATACCAATGAAATCACAAGTCCAGTCTCTATCCCTAAAAAACAATATAAAACCCCCAACCCCCAAAATGTAGTGTCACCTACATTCCTCAGGCCAGCCAATAAACATTTATTAAGTATCGACTTTTAACAAGTACCTACATTTAATAAATACCTATTAGATACTCAATACTACCAGGTACCAGGCACTGTACTAAGGGCTAGGGATAACAAAGAAGAACAAAAGACAATCCTTGCTCTCGGAAAGCTCCCAGTCTAGTGGGGAAGAGAACATGGAAACACCTTTGTACAAGTAACAAACTTTAAATTGGAAATAACCAACAAAAGGGAGGCATAAACATGAAGGGGAATAGGAAAAGACTTCTTAGGCAGAATTTTAGCTAGGACTTGAAGAAAGCTGGGAGGCAGAGATGAGGAGGGAGAGAAGTCCAGGTAGGAGGGGACAGCTGGACCTTGGAATGTCTTGTTTGAAGAACAGCCCAGAGGCTAGTGGCACTGGATCACAGAATGATGAAGGAGCAGCGGACACTGGCAACTCCCTCACAAAAGTACAGTTTTGCCTTTAGGAATTATGCTTCCAACTAGGGCTAGAAAGACTCCGTTTATTCTAAGAACGTCCTGCTTTCTTTATTTCTTTCATGTTGAAGGAGGCACAGATTTTTCCAAGAGACTGAGTGATGGAAAACAACATAAAGAAAATCATTGTCTCACTTGATCCTCACAATAATCTTCTGAAATATGTATTACTCATGATATTATACCCATTTTTACAGATGAGAAAACTGAGGTTCTTACAGGTTAAGGGACTTGCAATTTGGTCAGAGAGCCTGCAAGTGTCAGAGGCAGGATTCATAGTCACTGGATCAGAGATTTTGAGATGGAAGGGACTAGATAGATGAGATCATCTAATCCAAACTCTTAATTTTACATTGGAAGGAACTGAGGCAGAACCAGCATTTCAAACCCAAAGAGGACAAAAATCATTCTTTTTGTTAGTGAAGGAGTATGATATTTCAAAGGATTTGACCTAAAATTGGCAGAAAGTTAGACTGTATAGCTGATTTCAGTGTTGCAAAATACAGAGAATGGAATAATTGATTTGGGCCTGTAACTGAATATAACGAACTGCAATACCAGAAGACTGATCTCCTAATGTAAATTGATCCATCACAGAGGAGTGTTTAGATCATGTGTGAGGTGGTGATTAGGCATAAAGTCCTTTGCTGAAAGTCTCCCTGAAGATAACAGACATCATAGATGACCATCTGGGTAACAAGAGAGATTTTAAAACTTAAGTAGTTCTAAATGGTATTCCTCATACTACGAACCCCCCCTTTCATTCCCACATTCTCTGCAGAATAATTTGCTGAAGACATGTCCATGCAGAGAGGAAATAGAAAAAAAAATTTAAAGCATAGTAGCATAAGAAACTGAAAATTAGCTAGCATAGTATTATTGCTCACAGATTTAGTGTTGGAAGATACTTTAAAGCCTGTATAGTTCCATTTCCCACCACCTGCAATTTGGAACTTCATACATACAAGATGCCACCTTTCGTTGTATGAAACTACATAGCTTTTGTTCTTGATTGTGATTCAACACAGAGACTGAGTCTCTTAATGAAAAATTCAATTAATTTCCCTTTGTCTTTATTCTTATTCTGCCATCTCTTTTACCCTAGGAAGACTTTAACTGAACATATCACACTTTGTGGAGGGCAGTATTTTAAGCTGTGGAAGCACTTACCATACATTGTCTCACTTTATCCTCACAATAATCTTGTGAAATATGTATTACTCATGATATTATACCCATTTTTTACAGATGAGGAAACTGAGGTTCTTACAGATTAAGGGACTTGCAATTTGGTCAGAGAGCTTGCAAGTGTCAGAGGCAGGATTCATAGTCACTGGATCAGAGATTTTGAGATGGAAGGGACTAGATAGATGAGATCATCTAATCCAAACTCTTAATTTTACATTGGAAGGAACTGAGACATAAATAGCATTTCAAACCCGAGGTCTCTCTTGACTCCCAAGTTCAGTATTCTTCCCACTGTACCTCTTTACTTGAATGCATTTTGACAATTCAAGGCTACCTTTGGGGTTTGAATACTGTTTATGCCTCTGTAGATACCCTGATGGCCAAAGGTGAGGGAGAATACTGAAGAATGCTGTCCCTTATACTTGGGTAATGGGACTTCTTGCCATTGCCAAAAATATGGGAACATTTTTTTATGGTTCACATATTTAGATTACCCACTTAGCTCTACCTCTGTGCAGTGAAGGGGGAGAAAGGAAAAAAAAATTGACCTTATCCAAGTTCTTCGTGATTAATGACTTGTAACTTTCCTCTTTCCCCCAGATAGACTTTAAGATTTGCCATTTATAGATCTAGGATTTTATTACTCCCTTACCTCTGATACATTTTTGTATTTTTCCATCTATCCTGAAGGTGTTTTATAAGGAGCTTTGTAAGAGACCCCCTTTTCTAGGCATTATGTTACATGTAAACGTACCCCTATTGTTCTGTAGATCTGGCAAGAGCACATGTACATCATTTCCTACTGTGCTGGGCAGGATTACGTGCATGAATTGTTGGTGCATTCATATCTGTGTGAAAAATGTACATTTCATGTTGCAGTGGATGTGGAATGTCGAAGGAAAAGCACATAAACCACACAGACAAAACTGTATTGCATTAATGCTAAGGATTTAAATCCACCAAACAAGGAAATTCCAAATTAAGGTTGAGCATTCAAGACCACACACTCCAGTCTTAGCCCACACTGGTAGGACCGTAAAGAATGAATCTGTTTGGATACCTTCGTAATCTCACTTGGGATATTCTGGGGCTTAATTTGGACATTAAACCCTGAAATACTGAGATGAGAGGAGTGTTCAAACCTTTAAAATGTGCCTACCATATTCATTGCCAAAATGGCTCATACTCATTATGAAGCTGTAAAAGAGGGGATTTGAATGAAAGACATCTCTATGTTAATTAAAGACCCATTACTGCAAAAGAAAGAACTGGACACAATTAGGAATGTTCTGTTATATTGAGATCATTATACTTTAAAGGATTCTGGAGATGAATACCAAAGCAAGGCTGGTAATAAGAGGAATGGAGTATTGTAGAGAGCAGTAGAAAATGTTGGATTCCCCACCAGTATGTTAAAAGGGTGAAAAATGACTTATTTTCATGTGATTGCTCTGATCAAAGGATTTAGGGTTGAGAAGAACTTGGAGATTATCTAAATTGGTCTTCTTGTTTTATAGATAAGACACTTGAGGTTTAAGAAGCAGCAAGAATCGGGCGGCTAGGTGGCTCAGTGAATAGAGCACTGGCCCTGGAGGCAGGAGGACCTGAATTCAAATCCAACCTCAGACACTTAACACTTACTAGGCGTGTGACCTTGGGCAGGTCACTTAACCCCAATTGCCCTGCATTCCCCCTCCAAAAAAAAAAAGCAAAAAAAACCAAACAAACAATAAATCTAAATTGTTTAAAAAAAAGCAGCAAGCATACTGGATAGAGAACTAGCCTTGCAACAGTCAGGAAGGCTTGGATTCAAGTCTCACTTTTTGTCAGCTGTTTCCTTGGCAAAATATTGGAGTTGTTTGCCATTTCCTTCTCCAGTTCATTTTACAGATAAAATAACTGAAGCACACAGCATTAAGTGACTTGCCCAGGATCACACAGTTTCTAAGTATCTGAGGCCAGATTCAAACTTAGGAAGTCTTATATCTTCAGACCCAGCTGCTCCACCTAATTGCCCTACTGGACATGTAGTCAAGTCACTTGTTCTCTCCATGCACCACACAACTCTCTCAGACTATAAATTGCAGAGCAGATGCTTATAACCCAACTTACTTACATTTGCCACCCATTGATACTGCATCTATTTTGGTATACATCCTTTGCCTGATGTCACCCTTATTATTCTGTGAGCTCTTATTATTCTGTGAGCTCTTTGAGGACAAGGGCCACGGTTACTGCCTTTCCACACATCCCCAGTGATTAGCACAGTGCCTGACTCATAGTACATTCTTGATAAATTTTGGGGGGTGATTTCCTTTAGTAAAGGAACTTTCCTCATTAGAAATTTCCTATACCAATTTCATTGGTCCCAGCTAAAAAAGACCTGACATTCAGAGATGCTGTGCAGCTTGCCCTAGGTTCCATAGATACAAAATAATAAATTGGAGGTTCAAACCTAGGCCTTTTGACTCCTGTAGTATATATCAAAGAGAAATTAAGGTGGTGGCTTCTCTTAAAGGATCTGGATTTGATGCCAGAACTTCTTCCTTCCTCTGCGATTTCGGGCAAAGTGACTAACAACACAATTGTGGACCTCTCTTCTGTAAAATGAAGGGTTTGGACTATATGACTTTTTGAGGTCCCTTCAGGCTCTGAATTTATGGTCCTTTGAGCTCTGAGTCAATCAAAGCAGTCAGAATTTAATAGAGACAAATGTAAAGTCCTGTCAAGGGATTAAAAAATGAACTGTACAAGCAGAGGAAGGGAGAAGTGACTTAAAAGTAGATCATGTGACAGTTCTGTTTGTTGAATGGATTTTAGTTAATAAAATCATATGCCTGTAATCAATGGAATTTTTACCTACGTTAGTAGGATAATTAGTGTCTAGCCACAAGGAAGTAATAATACCATTTGGCTCTGTTTTGGTCACACTACACCTAGAGCATTATATTTGCTCCTGAGAATCACATTTTAAGAGGGACATTGACAACTGGGACCTAGTGAGGATCAGAATGGTCTCATTAGAACCAAAATCTTGTCCCAGAAAGAATGGATGTAGCCTAAAGAAGAGGTGAATTAGTGGGTACCCTCAAACACTTTAAGGAATGCCATATGGAAGAATAAGAGACCTTCACAAACTGGTTCCAATTTATTATTTAAATTTTCAATTAATTTTTTCTCAACTGGTAGGCCTTTAATTTTCTCTCCTCCCCTCATCCCCTTCCCCTTTCCCACTGCCTTGGTGGTGGTGGTGAGGGGCACTTATAAGAAATGTGCATAGCCTTCTGATATGACACCCTGTTGATATTTTACAATATAGCCAAATTGGCCATTTTTGGTCAGAGGCAACCATAGAATATCAGGGCATTGATGACATTTCTGATACTTGAAAGGAAAAAAGCTTTAAGAGTTGTCTTTTCATGTAGAATCCTCTTTTTTGGTTTGTTCCTCTCTCCTTCTCTCCCCCTCCATCTGTGTATATAGAATTAAAACCAATATTTTTAATGGTCTTATTGTTCTCAATTTATGATCCTTCATCTTTAGCCTCTCCAGTGCCCTTCCTATGGCTACCCCTCATACCTGGAACACACCCCTTAAATGCCTATCACTTTTACAATCTTCAAAGATCAGCTTAAGTGATGCCTTCTGCATGAGGTCTTTCCTGCCTTCTACAGCTCTTCACCTCTTCTTCTGCCCCAATACATTGAGTAAATTTTGTACATACTCCATATGTACATGTCTCCTAAGATAGAATGTAAACTCCTTGAGGTCAATTGTTATTTCAGTTTTCTTTCCTTATCTCTTGCATCTAGCACAGTTCCTATGGGAGCAAACGTCAATTAGTTGCTTGAGAGTATAATGGAAAGAACACTGGATTTGTAATTAGAAGATCTGGTTTGAAGCCTTTTTTGGTTCTTCCACTGTCTACTAGTTTTGTGACCTTAGATGACATATACCCTCTGAGCCTCAGTCTTTTTTTAAGGAGGTGCTAATATTTGTATTAGCTCCTTCACAAAGTGACTGTGAAGAATGTACTTTGTATACTTTAAGACGCTATATCCATATGAGTTCATATTATTCATCATGATTGAAAGGGGAACACGAGGGCCAATGAGTGGGAATTGCCTAGAGAAATATTTCAAGTGAATGTAAGGAAGGGGGCAGCTAGGTGGTACAGTAGATAGAGTACTGGGCCTGGAGTCAAGTAGATGTCTTCCTGAATCCAAATCTAGCCTCAGAGACTTAATAACTGTATGACCTTGGGCAAGTTACTTAACCTTGTTTACCTCAGTTTCCTCTTTTGTAAAATGAGCTGGAGAAGGAAATGACATACCACTCTAGTATCTTTGCCAAGAAAACCCCCAATGTTGATCTTGAAGAGATGGATATAACTGAAAAGGATTGAATAACAAATAAGTAAGAACTTGATAAGAATCAAAGCTAAATGGAATGAGTTCCCTCCTGAGGGAGCCAAGGGAGCTCATGTGAGATCATGAGTCACTCATCACTGTTGGTATCAAATCAGAGGTAGTATGACCATTTGTTGGTGTTCTTATAGAAGAGATTCAATCAGTAAGTAGAGATTGGATTAGATGTCTTTTAAGATCCCTTTCAGATCTAAAACTCTATAATTTCTCAACTTTTTTTTCTTTCTCCAGTAGCCAAAAGCTTCCTAAAACTTCTTTGTGGTTTGTCTTTTTTTCCTGAAGATCTTGACACTGAGAGGGTGATGTTATGCCTTGCAAGTGGATTGGATTTAAGCTAGAGATGGCTGTACAAAGTCACCAGGCTCACTTTCTTCTCCAGAGCCATCTGGGTCCAGTGGCAAGATATTGATCAAGATGACTGGAGATGGCCCTGGATACAGTGGGAGACCTTGGCCTTTGGAAGCTGAGGCCTTTCCCAGGTTTCAGTTTGTCTAAGGCAATACCCAGTTAGTGATTAAGGCTAGGAAAGAAGAAATGAGGCAAAGAGGCCTCTTTTACCTAGTAAAAAAAAATCAATGTGAGAGGGGAAAACCCTCAGGGTTTCTGGCCCAAACTGAAACAATTGCTATTTACACTCACTTTCAGCCTTCAAGGCCCAAACAATGATCAAATGAGGCTTGGTCTGGGACCTATTGGTCTCACACTCCAAGGAAAGTGTGAGAGAGAAGAGGTATTAGATTGACTACCAAACTGAAGGTCTACATAGCCATTGTGCTAACCTGAGTGCTGTATGGCTGTTAAACCTGGACAACCTACCAGTGCCATGCCAGGAAACTGAATCACTTCCATTTGAATTGTCTCAGGAAGAGTCTGAAGATCACCTGGCAGGATAAGATACCAGACACTGAGGTTCATTCTCAAACTAAACTGCAAAGCATTCAAACTCTACTGCGGAGAGTGCAACTCCAATGGGCTAGTCACATTGTTCAAATGCCAAACAAAGACTTAAAAAGACTATTTGCCAAAAAGAATATTTTATGGAGAACTCACACAGGGCAAGCATTCACATAGTGAACAGAATAAGTGATACAAGGACAATTTCAAGGTGTCTCTTAAGAACTTTGGAATTGATTGAGGGACTTGGGAGACACTGGTACAGGACTGTCGGGCATGGTGTGCCCTCATCAGAGCAGATGCTGTCCTAACTGAGCAAAGCAGAACTGAAGTAGTTTAAAGAAAAATGTGAGATTCACAAATCTAGAGAATCCACCCCATATGTTCATGTGAACTATTTGTTGAGCATTCCAAGTTCATATTGGTCTGATCAGACACACTGCAACTTGACTCTAGCATAGTGATGTCATTTTGGTCCTCTTCAAGAATGAAGGACAACAACCACGGTTGGCCAATCAATGAGAGTTAGCCCTGAAGCTTCTACTAACTAATTGATGGACAGGGTCATATCTGAACATTGTATCCTCCCCAGGGATAAGCACTTCTGTTCTTTGAACATAGTAGGCACTTAAGTGATTGGTGAGTCTAAATTTGAAGTAGTCTCATTTTATTTAGGCAGTTCTCTAATTCTCCAATGAATAGGTTTACCACATTACTACTAATATACTGTGACACTAATATATTTTTGATGGGAAAATTTAAGTAACCACTAAAGCAAAGGTTCTTAACCTTTTATATTATGTACTCCTTTGGCAGTCTAATGAAACCTATAGACCCTGTCTCAGAATAATGTGCTTTAAAAAAAAATCCAATTGAAGGAATTAAAAAAAAATTCAGCTAGAGGTTAGTAAAAATAAGATGTATTTTTTTTTCCCATCCAAGTTCTCAAGACCCTTAGAAATCTTCCCATAGATCCCAGGTTACTACCTCATGACCAAAGGATCATGTTTTGGTTTTAAACAAGCCAGATCTGGGCAAAAACATATTTTTTCTAGATTTTTAACTTTATTCATTGTAATGCCAAGCAAAGGCAACTTCCAAGGTTCATATTACCAGCATAGTAAACCCCATTTATTCAACAAACATTCACAGAAAAGAAAAAGTCAAAATACAGTGTAACTTGTTCCTTTAGCAAGTTCTCAATTCAGTCCAGGTACTACTCCACCCCTAGACAGTACATTCATTTAGTCAATAGTCTCTTCTCAAATAGAGATTAGTCTCCAACTATAAACAAAGTACATTCATATGGTCAATCACTCAAAGACTTCCAACCCCAGAATCTCAAAAGGGGCAGGAGAGCACAGAAGGCCATCCCCCCTTAATTTACAAGATTAAACTCAGCATTGAATACCCAAGGAAAGGGCCTTCTTTCATCTTCACTGGAGGCAAGCTCTCAGCAATCTCAGTTCCTGGGGAGACCAGGCTCAACAAAGCCACAGCCAGTGTCCTCATCAAGTCACTCTCTGCCTGTAGAACAGTCCCAGAACCCATGAAAACATCAGCAAGGCTCTCTTCCAAGATTTCTGTAAACATACAACAGGAAAATCCTCCTTCAGGGCTTCTGAACCAACAGCTAGGTTCCAGGACCTCTACAACAGCAGCACTGTCCTTCACCATCAGGTGAATCTGGCAAAACAACATCAAAACAGACAGACAAAATATCGGCATCACAGCCATGCCTCCTCAGTTCTTAGCAGTTCCACGTGACAATTCCAGGTGGCAGTTCTTACGGGCTCTTAGCGGTCTTTCTCTCAGCAACTCAGGCTCCACGATACTGGATACTGCTCTCCCAAAGTCCTTGTGGCCTTCTCCAGGCTTGGGCCTCTCTCTCAATTCACGGCTCCTCCCAGTTCAGCTCCCTCTCTTCACGTCAACAAGTCCATCCCAGAAGTGGGATTCACAAGCTCTGGGTTTTAACGCTCAACCCAAAAACCAAGCCAATACAGGAGCATTTCCAAATTCCATTACCAATACATTCATATAGAAGAAAAGAGGGAGAGGAAAAAAGATGAAGAAGACTGAAATTATCTATCCTTTTATTTATTTGTAAATCTTATAATTGTGAATTACACATTAGAAAGTGAAAGAACTGGTTTATTTATAAACAAATTATCTGCTTCATAAAAGACAAGAAAAAATTATGGGAAATGGGAGGATACAGATAATTGATGTTCTAGAACCTCCACAATTAGACTGACCCGTTTTTCTATGTTTTATACAGTCATCATTTAAGAGGCAGCAGGGTGTAATGGATAGAGAGATGGCTTTGGAAGACCTGACTTCAAGTCCTGCCTCTTACATACATTAGCTAGACAAAGCTGTTTAATCTCTCAGTAATGCATGCAACTCTATAAAGTACAGGGAAGCTGCTAACTTATAGAGTTAGATCCGGCAGGATGTGAATTTCCCCCATACCACAGAAATCCAAGGTCTAGTCGCTGTCTTCATTCCCGTCTTATTCTCTACATTAGAGGCACACTGGCTGCTCATATCAGGATCTCATTCTTCTGACTGGGCTTCCTTTTCATATCTACTGACAAAGTAAATCTTTTCCTCCATTTAAATCCAGTTCAAATTTCTTTCCCTGACCTTGCTAGATAAAAAAGTCATCTCTCTTTGCTAACATTTCTTGTAGCACTTCAGATTTCTCCTTTAAAATAATTACATTCTGTCTTATACTTACATGTGTACATGATGTAGTTCTCCCATTAGTTTGTAAGCTCCTTAGGGGTAAGAACTATATTGCTTATCCTCTTAGTATCTCGTGTCTATCCCAACTTGTAGTAGGTAACTTAATAAATGGTTGGGTTGAACTGAACCCCACAAAAATATTCAGTGAACTGAGAATTCTAGGAATTAAATTGGATTACTGCCCTTTCTCTTTCTTCAGAAAATAGTTTTACTCATAAAATGTATTGTAAATTTAATTTTTAACCACAGTTGACCACAGTAAATTTCATCTCATTAGATTCACTGCATTGTTCTAACCCAGCGGTTCTCAACCTGTGGGTTGCAACCCCTTTGGGGGTCGAATGACCCTTTCACAGGGGTCACAGGAATCGCCTAAGACCATTGAAAAACACATATTTCCGATGGTCTTAGGAACTGAGACACTGCTCCTCTATCCGTCTCTAGGCAGGTCCGCCCACATGCAGATACGCCCACATATGAGTATTAAAGGGTCGCAGCATTAGGAAGGTTGAGAACCACTGTTCTAACCTGTTAAAATCTGTTTAGTTACTAATTCTGCCATCCAATGTATTCGCTCATCCTCCTGGTTTAATATCATGTGCAAATTTGAAAACAAATAAGCATGCCTGTTGCCTATGTCTTTATCCAAGACATTGAGTGGTCAAGCTATTGAACCAGACATGTGCAAGGACAGATCCTTGCAGATTCATTAAGGATCTCTCCTCCAACTGGACATTGATCCAGACATTTGGATTTGGTCATTCAATTAGTTCTGTTTCCCTAAGTCTACTATCATCCATTCCACAGCTAATGCTAATTTCCACAAATCTATCAAGAGAAACTTTGTCAAATATCTTTCACATAAAATGTCGCAAACCATACCCATGCCATTAACCTGATCTAAATGTATAATATAAACCATCATATTATCTTTGATGATTTATTAAACTATTGTCCAATCATTGGATACCAGAATTATTTCCACAATTTTGCTGTGACAAATAATGTCACTAAAATATTTTTGTACAGACTCATTAAAAAAGAAAATGAGGCAGTCTCATATGAGCTCTTACCAATGAATCCATGCTAACTCTTAATGTTAAGCACTAATAAGAAAATTGCTGGTTCTGCAATTCAGAATACCTCTGATAGTTTTTGTTTGGGGCTACCATATTTTAAGAAGGTATATATCCTGAAGAAGTCAGACAGGATAGTGAAAGGACTGGAGACCAAGGTACATTTGAAGGAACTGGAAATGTTTAGTCTAGGAGAAGAGAAGACTTAGGGGGTACATGACAACAGTTTTAAAGTATTCAAAGAGCTATCATGTGGAAATGGTTTATACTTGTTTGGCTGGTCCCCATAAGGCAGAAACAGGAGCAATGATTGAAAGTGGCAGAGAGATGGTTTTAGGCTTGATGTGAAGAAAAAGTTCCTAAAATTAGAGATGTACATTAGAGAAAGGGAAAGTGGAAGTGGATGGATTCACCTTTGCTGGAAGGCTTCAAGCTGACCACTTCTTAGCAATATTGTAAGGGGGTGGGATATCTTGATCATGTATAACTTAGAACAGATAATCTTTGAGGTCCCTATAACTTCTTGGATTCAATGATTTTTGTTACATGATTCTATCACACGTACACATTGAAGACAGATGCTCTTTTTTGCTTACTTACCTGAGATTTTAATTTTGTGTTAACTATTTTTGTTTTTTATATCCAATTCCAGTTTTTCTAGGTAGAGAAAACATTGGCCCCATTTTTAGTACGATAGCTTAAGAAAGGCTTTGACAATTGAAAAATCTATTTGTAGACATTAAACTTTAACATAATTATTTAGAAAATTGAAATTTTAATTCAACACCAAGCTCTCTCAGTCTTCCTCTTTGGAAGAGTGATTTGAATTCTCTAATAGGAGACCTGGGTTTGAATTCTTACTTTAATAACAGCTCTGGGACTTTGGATACTTAAATTCTCTGAGCCTTATTTCTGTCATCTATAAAATGGGAATGAAGTAAACCTTTTTTTTGTTTGTGACTTTTGGTTGTCCATATCTTTCTTTAAAGAGTATGCAGATGTACCCATTTATACCTTATTAATTCTTGATTAGGTCTTAGTAAATCCAACTATTCCAAGATGAATTAATTACTTTGGCACCTCCCCTTGGTGCTTTCTCAGGGGTGAACTTCAGAGGTTGTGGCTGCCTACGAGATGGACTGGTTGACTGGGGTTCTTGGGAAGATAAGCTTGTCAGCAAAGCCACCCCTTTGTTCTGGCCTATAAAAGTAAGCTAACAGACCTACTCAGGTTTGCGATGTCTTTTTTAACTTTTCTCTTCTGGCTTTCTATCTGGATTGGGGCTCTGGGAAGGATTTCCTTTCCCTTCCCAAATAATGAATGGGGAAGAAGTACAGGTGAATAGTTGGAGACCAGGGCCTCTCCCGCTTTCCCACTGAAAGTTTCCCCAGACATCAGCTGGGGGACTTGAAAGGCCCCAACAAAAGCTATTGCCAAGTGAGACTGTTCTTTTCACTCTTCACCACAGATGCATCCACTAACACTATGGGAGAGTTTGGGATTCCCTTAGTCCAATATGGCTTCCAAGTAACTCTATACTTTCCACTATTCACTCCTGTACTATAGATTGATCCAAACCCCATGGAGTCATTTGGAGACATTCAACCATAGTTGGTACCAAGCAAGATAACAGAATCTGTCTCACTTTCCTACAAATATTCCTTTCACATTTTCTCTTCCTATTTAGACCCTCAATCCCATTCTTGACAAAGAAAGGCCCAAATTCCTGCTCCATTCCAAACCTATGGCCCATTCCCTTCCTTTAAATGGTAGCCCATTCCCCCATCAGACTTGGAGAACATAAGCATCCCAAGTAATCCCAGGCTTTTTCATTTTCTTTGCATTTTAACTTTTCTATATGCTTTAGTTTCCCCATTTAAAGCATAAGCATAGAGGAGAAGAAAGGGAAGGGGAGAGGAGAAAAGAGAGGAGAGAGAGAAATGGAGGGAGAGACAGAGGAGAGAAAGACAAATATTTCATTTGTTCCTGTGCTACAGCCACTTTGGCGTGATGCTTGGGGCATTTTATTCCCAATGCTTAGAATAGTTTTTGGCATAAAAATAGTGTTTAATGGGTACTTTTTCATTCATTCACTCGTGGACACATTTTTCCATTTTCTGAGCACAGGGAAAGTCAGAGACCTTTTGGGTAGACTTTTTCTGGTTGAAGAGATGACAGTGGCTATGACAATGGTGGAGCAACCAGGAGAATTGCATGGAAGCACCATGTGTTTACTCTCAGGTAGTAGAGGGGATAGAGTTCTGGATCTGAAATCAGAAAGGTCTAATTCATATCCAGTCTCACGTACTTAGTAGCTGTGTGATCCTGGGTGATAAGTCACTTAACCTCTGCTGTCTCATTTTCCTCAGCAAATGCGGATTATAATAACACCCACCTCCAGGGTTGCTATGAGGATAAAATGAGATAGTATTTGTAAAGCATTTTATAAACCCTAAAGTGCTATATAAAAGCTAGTTGTGGTAAAATATATAACAATAAAGTTCCTATTATTTTCATTATTATTTCACCCACAGGTAAGTAATGGAACCTATACTAGATCTTTGGTGTGGATCAGAGGAAAGTCTTCAGGAATTGGAATTTGAAGGACAGTGTTCAAATTTCATTTTTTTGCTACTTCCTGTCTGGGCAGGCCACTTAACTCCTCTGGGACTCAGTTTCCTCCTTTGAAAAATGAGGAGTTTGGACTGAATAACTTCTGTCTTTCCCAGTTTTAAATCCATAATTTGGATTTTTCCATTACAACATGCTACCTCTTCAAAAAATGAACTTGCAAAAAATCTATTGCAATTAGTCTAATTTCCAACTGAACATTTACCAAGTCCCTATATCCACTATGCTAGGTGCTGTAGAATACAATGACAAAAATAATGGAACATTTCCTCCAAGGTACTTCTGTTCTTCTCAGGAAAAATGTGAACAACTAAGTAAATGAATCTCTCTCTCTCTCTCTCTCTCTCTCTCTCTCTCTCTGTGTGTGTCTCTCTCTGTTTCTCTCTGTCCCTCTCTGTCTCCCTCCCTCCCTCTCTCTCTGTCTCTGTCTCTTTTACTTTCTCTCTGTCTCTGTCTCTTTCCCTCTCTCTCTCTCTCACACACTCACACACACACATACATGTGGCAGGGAGGGAGAGCTCTGTGAATTAGGAGAATTAGGAAAGACTTTCTAAGTTATGGTACTTGATTCAGAGACATTGAAATCTTTTTTTCCCACAAATGAAAAGATTCGCTTGAATAGTATCCCTCAGATTGTTGCCCCTGTGATATTTAATAATAATAACTTAACACATACAATCTCATTTGATACCTATAATAACTTGCTGCCATAGGGACTATCATTCTTACATTATGGAAGAGGAAATTGAGATGATTTATTCATATGAGCTCCTGGTGGGCAGGGCCGGTGATTTTGCTTTTCTTCATATTCCCAGCACTTAGCCCAGTGTTGGCCCAAGAGTAAGTACTTATAAGCATCACCTTAGCTGTTATTATTGTTTTTACTGTTGGTAATACCTCATCAATATCCTCAGCAGCCTCTGTTCGTCTGATTGGGCAGCGAAAAGGCAGAACAAAAGTTTCTCCCAATGCCTCCATTTAAACAGGTCTCAGAAGCCCAGCCAACTCTTCATTTTCTACCAGCTGCTCTCCCTGAATTGGACTCAACCATCATTATGCTCTGGGTCCCTTCTCCCCACCCTATCCTGCTTTTCAGCTTCCTTTGGTGTGCTGTCTTCCCCTTAGGATTGTAAGTTTCTTTAGAGCAAGGATTGTTTTTTTCTAGTTTCTATCCCCAGCACTTAGCACAGTGTCTGGCACATAATAGGCGCTCAAAAAAATGTTTGTTCTAAATGTTTGTTGACTGACTGACAGTGAGCATATCTAACTTTGGCTTCAAAACCAAATCTTCCTTAATCAAGGTCCAACAGATCATTCTATCCATTTCACCATAGAGACTTTTGTCAGGACAGAGACTCTGATTATCATGTGATGATTATGTAGGCACCATAAAGTGGAAAGTGGATCAGTTTTCTCCATCTACTTCAATTTAAAGGGCACTTGTTTCGCAGCAGGACACTTTTGTCAAGATAATTAACCTTAACTCCACACTTCACTTTGTCAGGCAGGACAAAGCCTGAGACAACAAAGGCTATTTAGCAGTTTGTCTGAGGCCACAGAGTAAGTTCTGCTGTTGTTTCAAGGGGATCTCAGTCCTGGACTCAGGTCACTAGATAATCCTCTTATATGGAACTCAGGTTATCATCGCAGTTAACAATGTTGGTCTACCAAGCAGCTGGTTCTCCTTTGAAACCTTATCTATAAATCCATAATAATCCTAAGAGCAATAATTCTTTGGGCAGATTATAGCTAGTCCTGATCCATCCTGATATCCTGAGTCATCAGGGGACTTAAACTTGGAATTTAGGCCTTGAAGTGAGAGGTGGTTGATGACATTTTGAATGAGTTGTAAAACGTCTTTGAGCTTTTGGCATACTCATGACTGGCAAGGGGAAAAACAACAACAACATTGTACTGGCTGTCCTGGTATTTGTCTGAAGTCAAAAATCTTTGTAGCCTGGATACTATTTTGGGGGACCTGCATTCAAACTCTTTTTAGCTACTTCTGGAGATATTTATTACCTCATGTAATCTTGAAAGAACTCACAGGCTCTCCTGGAAGACCTGAAGGGTTAGATAGCAAATATCCTATAGCAAGTCCAAAGCAGAATCACAAAATTGGAGATCTCAAAGTTGAAAGGAACCTCAGAGGTCATTCCTTCCAACCATATATGAAAAAGAATCATTTCTACGTATACCTCTCAAATGATATTCTGTCCTTTGCTTGCAGATCTCTGCGGTGGGGGTGGGAGGAGCCTTGCCTTTTCCTGAGGTAGCAGATGCACTTTTAAATAATGTTAATTGTTAAGCCATTTTTCCTTTTGTTAAGTCTAAATTTGCCTCTTTTAAACTTCAACTCTTTGCTCCTACTTTTGCTTTTTGGGACCAAGAAAAAGTGTCATTCCTCTTCAAACACTTGACTATTTATTATGGTTCCCCTAAGTCTTTGCTTTTCCCTGCTAAACATTTCCATGTCCTTCAATGAGTTTTCTTATGATATGATCTCCAATCTTTTCATGAGTAATCAAAAAACACTTTTAAAGTAATTACTATGTGTTAGGAACTGTGTTAAGTGCTGGGGATATGAAGAAAGGAAAGATAAAAACAATGATCCCTGCCCTCAAAGGAGCTCACATTATCATTATTTTTTTTTAACTATCATCCCTCCTTTCCACTGTATCACATTTTCAACCAACAACTAAAAAAGAAAAAGAAAACTCATCATAAATATGCCTTGTTCAGCAAAACAAATGATCACATTGGCCATGTCTTAATATATGTGTCTATTTCTGCCTTTTAAATTAATTACTTCTCTGGCAGGAGGTGAGTGGCATCTTCTTCATTCTTTTGGACTTCTGATACTCATTGCATTGTTCAGAGTTTGAAAATCTTTTATTTTTTTTCTTTAATGTTATTGTATAAATTATTCTAGTTCTTCACACTTCTCTCTGCCTCAGTTGAGAAAGGTCTTTCCAGTTTCTTCTGAAACTTTCACTGGTTTTTTATGGCACAATTATATTCTATTACATTCACATACAAAAGTCTATCTAACCATTCCCCAGTAGAGGGACCATCCCTTAGTGTCGAATTTTTGACTACTATAAAGACAATTACTACAAACATTTTTGTACACACAAATCTATTTCCTCTTTCTTCGATCATTTCAGAGTAAAATAAAATTGGTTCCCCCTAAAAGCTGCATTAATGAAGAATGGTGATTGATAATTATTTTTAAATATTCAACCCTTAAATTTACTTTTATCTATATTATTATGAAATACCCCTTGCTCTATTGTGCCCAAATGCTTTAAAAGGCATTTGAACTAAAGCAACAAATGCCAATTATTCTTTCTGGAAGCATCTATAGGAAAGATAAAGCAAGTAAACTTTTTAACAAATATTTTCTCTTGAAATGTACATAATTGGTGGGCATACTTTAAAAACAAAAACATCTGAATGTTCTGACAAAAATCAGTGCAAGGTCCTTAAATTCATATTCTGATTCAAAATGGTAAAATGATAGCATTTATGAAAAAATAGAATATGAATAACAGATTTCACAAATATTTTCATATGTTTTATAACTTTAAAAAATCCTGGTCTGAAAATTAAAGACCTGATTGTTCATTAATTAATCTGCAGAGGTAAGTACTATCTCCTTTTAAAGAACTAAATATTTGTAAATACGAATGATAGAGAAGGCATTTTCTGTGGAAAAATATGATGACTCTGTTTTTCACTTGAATGAGAATGATTAATAGATTGGGTTTGTGATAGTATATTGAAATAGGCATTAGTTAAGCAGCAACAACAAACTTTTTGGCTACAGATGAATATAGAATTCTGTGGCTTTAAAAAAAGTAATGCAATGAGATATTATTAATATTTTATTTGTACAAAATGGTATTTTTTTTTTACTACAGTTGCTCTGAGGCAAAATATTGACCTCAATTAGTTTCTGGAAAAGAATTGTGAACAACAATAAAATTAATGACACTATATTTTGAGAAGTTGAGCTATAAAACAAGCCACTTCATTACTTTAATAGTGTGAGATACTTTTCAAATTTATTTTCATTTATAATTTTAATATAAGCAAAAAAATCATCTTGATAAATATGTTATGCCATTTTCCTTAATATTGAAAATATGGCTGTGATATGATGATGAATTCTTACTTTTATATTATAGAATATGAACTAAAATGATTTTCATAGATTATTTTATGAAAAGCATGATGAGGAGAAATGTGACATTTTTCTTTTAATGTCTCCACATAAAGTTTGGGAAGCAAAGTCATTCAATCAGTTCTGAATGCATCTAATTCTCTAGCCCAGATCTCTTGATATTTTCTATAAAAGAATGTGTCAAATGCTTTACTAAAATTTCAATTATTTCTACAATATTTTCCTACTCTATTAGTCTAGTAACTCCTTCCAAAAAAAGAGAAATGAAATGAAGTGATTCTTATTACAATAAAATTATGAAAATGGTGAAGATTTAGAGAAGAATTTCAAGACAGAATCAGTATAATAATAAACACAATGACTAAAACAGTGTAAGGAGATATGACAACAAAATGAAACTAGATGTTATAATTACAAAGAAATTATAATAAAGTTTGTCTTTAGAGAAGAGTTGAGAAAATTGTCCCTCATTACCTTTATTAAAAAGTAGGGTACTATAGGTTCAGAAGAATAGAATATCATAGAATATTACTTATCTTTACTGACAGATATGGCTGGTATATTGACTAGTTTTAATAATTTCTTTTTATATCATTGTTACAAAGAAAATTCCACTTATGGAGGGGAGGAGAAATGTAATCACAAATGAACACCATATGAAAGCAAAAGACAATAACAATTTAAAAAAGAAACTCAACAAAGCTGAAAACTGATTTAATGTGGTGGACAAAGGAGAGAAGGGTCAAAGTAAAACCAAGATTTCAAACATAGAAAACTGAGCAAATACCAGTAATGTTAACAAAAATAGTGAAGTCAGAAAAAGGAGCAATAATTTTTAGGAGGAAAAATAATGTATGATTTTGGATAAATTTGGGACAAATCTGAGGTACTAGCATCCAAGATTGATAGTTTTCACTAGAGAGAAAATTGATGAAATGTACATCCTTTTTGATGATGGGATTTAATGTTAAATGTTAATATTTGCATTTTTTCTTATAAAGCTTAATCAATCAATATACATTTCAATGAACTGTCATTATTGCTGTTTGTTGTTCTAGTGCTTTCATTTCTGAATATTTCCCTCTCCTCAAATCAGGAAGCAAACTAACAACATATCAGCTGAATCTGACAGTATGTGCAATATTCCACACCTAGAGTCCCCAACTTTGAGGAAAAGAGAAGAGAGATGAGCATTTTCATTTTCACTCCATCTCTGGGGTCAAGCTTAATGACACAATTGAACAGTGTTGTTTCTTTTTCTTATTTTTTTTTTCCGTTTACATGTCAGCAAACATTTATTAATTTCCTACCGTGTGCCAGGCACTGTGGTAATCTCTAGAGACAGAAATATCAAAGTAAGGTACTCCCTGACCTCAAGGATCTTACATTCTTCTGGAGGAGAATCTGTTTACCGATAAGCAGACTATATACATATACAGCGAATATACATACATATATGCACACAAATACATATATGCACACATATATACTCATATATGTATAATATAAATATGAAATAGCAGGGGGAAGCTAATATCCAGAGGTACTGTTAAAAGCTATCTGGAGGAAGCAGTTGGCACTTGGGCTGGTCCTTGAAGTGATGTAGAGGTTCCGAGAGACGGAAAGAAGACAATAGTGACTTTCTTCCCTCAAAACCCTAATAGGAAGTGGCAGTTGAAGACACATTTAAAAGTTGGTTAAGAATCAGATGTAGCATATGTATATACTTCAGCTTTCTCGTGGATTAGTCCATTCAACAACACTTGAAAATATATTATTATGCACCAGTGATGTGCAATGAGCTGAACTTGGTGCTGGGGGAAATACAAGAATAAATAAGACAGAATCTCTGCCCTTATTGAACTTTCAATCAGTTAAAAGGCACATGTAAGGAGTGTGTATCTCCAGTAGTATCAGTCAGTGCTTTATATAAACACTTAATTCCCTTAGGAGGTGAAAAACTAATAACTTCTCATCACTTTTCAGTTCTCTTATAACTGTGAAAAGACCTCAGGCACTTCTTCATATCCTAGTTTCTTCAATGTTATTCTGTTATTTTTTTATATTATTAAGCTTTTCATTCTCCACAAAGTTTTACTGGCATAACTCATTGTCTGAAGATGACTGCGAGTTCTTGAAGGAATGCCAATGGAGCATAGACTCTGGCAGGTTCTCCCACAGTGGAAAGGTTTTAGAGACAGTCCCAACCACATACTGTTGGCTATCTGAGGACCAGCCTGACTGAATACAGAGAGACTCATAACCTTTAGGTTGGACATTTGGTGATGAATGATCCTCGATATCATGTAGCCCCCTTCTGATTCTGCCATAATGGTGGAGGAGATGAAAAGGAGGAGGGTATGCAAAGAATTATGGAATGTTTAGAACGCCTCTAACAACTCATGGTACCATGTATGGGATCCAACAAATGGGCATGTTTCTGAAGGAATTGAATCATATCAATATCAAATAAAACCAGATGACAGCTAAATGGGAGAATGGACCCCAGGTTTTCCTTAGGCCAAGAAAGGGGGAAAAATTTCTTGTATTATGTATTTAAAGGCAACAATAAGCATCATTTCATTGGGCGTGTGGTCATCTATTGTCATAGTCCTCAAGATAGGCATTTACAAAAGGACCAGCATGAGGAGAGCAGTGGGTTTTTCAACATGATAGCTAGTATTCATATAGGCCTTTGCAAAGTGCTTTGTATATGTAATCTCATTTGGTCCTCACAACTCTGATAGATGGTGATATTATTATCATCATTTTACAGATAAAAAAAAAAAACAAATCTGGGAGAGCTGAAGTGACTTGTCCAGGTCAAGGAGCTAGTGACTGAAGCAAGATTTGAACTAGCTTCTTGACCTCAAATCTAGCATTCTATTCACTGTGCTACCTAGCTGCCCCTACCTTTCTTACAGTTGGCAAGATTTTAGATGTGTTCCTATTTGCAGATGGCATATTGCTGATTGCAGCGAGGGCGGGAATTTTGCAAAGACTTTTAAAATGAGGTCCAAAATCAAACAAACAAGTTCAGCCTAACTTTTTACATAAGAAAAAAAAAATCCAAAAAGTGGGAGAATACCAGTTCACCATATCATGCCATTCTTATGGAAGAGACAGCATGCCACTGTTGAGAGAGAACTGGACTTATAGTCAGCAAGACCTGAATCTGGTCCTGTTTTTGACACTTATTTGGTGTGTGACTATGGGTGAGTCATTTACCTTGTAAGTGCTGCAGTCAATTTGTAAGACAAAATCACAGGTGAGTTAAGTTGCTGAATTATATTGAAAGAAGGACACTCCAGATCAGAAGATCCTATACTGATGAGGTCACATATCTGAACTGCTCCAAGGTTCTAACCACCCCATCCCCAGATTCTTATGGGGATGCTATGTGGTTCTGAATCACTGGATACTCCATCTTCAAAGAATGAAAATTGTGGGTTACTCAAAGAGTAATGGAGAGGCACATAATAAGACACAGAACAGAGCAACTTGTTACTAATGAATAATTACATGGGAGAAGTGACATAAAGAAGGATATCATCAGAGAGATGTTTGACTGGAGAAGGATGTGGACTGGTCAAGGAGTGAGAGCATGATATAACTGTTGACAATCCTGCGTGCAATGTCATGAGATCTACAGGAAGCCCCTTGCATGGTGGGCAGCTACCCCTGTGGAGTATTTCTTGGAGGATGCAGAATGAGAAGTTATGGATGGTTTGCAACATGTGCCCTTGAAGGGAGTCTTAAATCAATGAGATTTCGTCATCACATCCATGGAACCATTGAGGAAAAAAAAAAGCTTTTGACTTATCTTAAGTTGTACTTGATTGCCTTACATGCTCTGCAATTTTCACAGGTTATCTAGATCTTATTTTTTAGAAAACAGAAACAAAGTTGAGCAGGAAGTCAGATCTGCTCCAGTACCTGACATGGATTGTATAATGGCCCACTGCCCACATTTATACAACATTTTATATTCAAACACTGTGTGAAAAACTTACTTAAATGTTCCTATTGGTAGGATTTTTAAAGCATGTTTAAATTTATTCTGATAGGGAATAACTCTTTGAGACTTCCTATTCCTTAAGCTATTTCACAGTCTTACTCACATGCATGCAATGAGTGTACGACTGCCCTTGTACTACATATTGTGTCTAATGAAATTAGCTTTTTATTTGCCCCCTGGCAATCTTTGGAAATAAGACAATGGTCTCAGTTGTTTATTTCCTGGAGTAATGTTTATGATTAACTCAGAAAAAAAAAGAGAGAGAGAAATTCCTTTTCCCTCACTCCTAATTTTTCATAATTCCTTACAATTGTTGAATACCTTATCTTTCTTTAATATATCCCATGCAAGATGCTAACTTCAGTAACATGATTGTACATGTATTTTTGGCCACAGAGAAAGAACTACCGTACCTAAAGAAGTTAGCCTTGCCAGCAGTAGGAACTGTTTCTTTATGGCAAGGTTGAAACAGAGCCAGAAAAACCTGGATTCAAGTCTCTCCTAATGATTGTTGGATAAAGCACCAACCTAATAGGTTTTGGATAATAATCCATCCTTTGCCTTAGAGTATGAAGCAATAAATGCTTTCCACACGTGCCTAGGAGACCATTATTAGTATATTCAAGGACTCAATGAAATACTCTGGAAATATGAGTAACTGCATCTATGCTAATGTTTTGATGCATTGACTGAACACATCTTTGCGGGTAACCTTCTTTAAGGGCAGCCACCTAAGCTGTTGCATTTGTAGGATGGAGCAAGGTCCAGGAGGGTTTGAATGTCCTGCCTTCAAAGAACTATACTGGCTTTGGGTCACAACCACCTGCTGGAATCTAATGTAACAGCCTGGAATTCTTTTTTGGAGAAGGAATGGTGTATTTTGTTTTGTTTTGGTTTTGGCCTGGAGAGGCTCGTGGTGTTTAATTAAACTCTAAGCTAAAATTGGATGACTTTGGAGAATTCATCACTAGATGATGGAATCTTGGTAGGGGTAGAACCTTGATGATAAAGTTCTTGAGATCATTAATGAAGGACATATTCTGAAAGGTAGCAGAGATGTGCCCCCTAACATACAAGTCTGAAGATGGCTCTCCTCTGCTCAAAAACAATCAGTGGCAATTTATTTCTTCTGGGACAAAATTTAAGGTACTCCATAATATGACTCGTCTACCTTTTCAACTTAATTTTATATTATTTCCCTTTACGTTCTAAGTGCCAGCCAACTAGATTACCAGCTGTTCTCTGAACTTAACATTAATTCATGTAGTCTCCTATGCATGGAATCTCCTTCCCCTTCCTCTCTTCCTATCATTTTTTTTTCTTTTTTTAAGTCTCATCTCAATGCCTGATTTCCTCAGAGTTCTTCCTTTCCTCAAATTTTCCTATACCATCTTATCAGGCTATTACCTTTGTCCACCACACATCCTACTTTGTATTATACACATCAATGTATAAGTCATAGCTCCCCTTGTTAGAATTCAATCTTCTTGAGTGCACTGTATAGGATAGTGCCTTGCACATAATATGTCTTTGATATCTGTTTGCTAATTTAATTTGAATGGAATGTAGGGGTCAATAGTGATGACACCAATTAGAAGGGATCATAAAGGGTCAGATAGATATGGGGTGATTTGGGTGTGTGGGTGGGGAATGTTGTCTACATCAAATACTTTTTGTTGAGTTTTATGGTAAGATTAGACCTGCTACTTCCAAATAGACATATTAAAATAGTCACGCTATGAAGTCTACAACTAGGACTTTTCCCCAGGCACCAACATCTGGAAGAGGGCACTCTTCCTCTCCATAGTAGTTTTCTGTTGACCCTGCAGTTCCTGACATGACTGTTTCCCTAAATTTGTTACTCTTACATTCTATCCCAGGGTTCACTCCCTGATATCAGTCCACACTAGTATGATGACACCAGGGTGGCCACATTGGCTTGGATTCCCACAGCACATGGGACACCTAAGATCAGAAGTAATGATGGCATACTTGGCAGCCTCAGGACTCTTTAACCTCCCTATTCCATCCAATAATGCTAGAAGTTCTCGGTATAGCTTTACGACTAGGTTCAGGACACTAGCAGAAGGGCAATTGAAACAGCTATTTTTCACAAAGAGAGACTTGATTAAAGTTCTAACAGTTCAGTATTTTCTTGAACAGGCAAATGCATCCAGACATCCTTCTTTTCAGTACTGAGTGCTGCCTCTGTTTTAAACCAAAAATAATACCTTGTGATTGGAAACATTTCAATAACATTATTTGTGCATTTTATTGAAGCCAAGGTTACAATTAATAGCGTCACCAGGAATTTCAGACATTTAAACACAGTCTTTACTCTTCCAGAGCCAACCACATCCCTGGGCAATTATTCATCTATCAAAATGCCTTCAAACCAAGCCCTAAACCAGAGCTGGGATGTTTGTTGTTGGTGGTCCTGCTCAGGATAGACTCTTGAAAAGTACCACAAATAACAGGCAACCTGAACCTGGGACTCAGGGAAGGACTCCAGGGAGCCCTTCCTCCCCTACGATTATGTAGTAATTTGCTACCTGACTTGTGCCATCTACTACTAGTCACTGACAATTTGGTTAGGTCATGCTGTCTCCCTGTCTGAAGCTGACCTTGAGTATTTAACAATTAAGTACAGAGTTTCCACTCCCTTAAAATCAACTCCCCCTGTCATATGATTCCTTCAGGGTTTCCACTTCAGTAAGTTTCTGAAAGAGACAGAGACAGAGAAAAAGAAGAGAAAGTGATGAGGAAAGAAAGAAAGAGAATAAAAGAATGGGAGGGAGAGAGGGAGGAGGAGGAGTGAAAGAGAGAGAGAGAGAGGTGGAGAAGGAGAAAAGGAGAGAAGAGAGATTGAAAAAGAAAGAAAACAGAAATGACAAGAAAAGATATGAGATGAGAGTGAAAGGGTGAGAGGAGAATAAAGGGGGAAAGAAGAGGGGAGGGAGAAAAGGAGAGGGAAGGACAGAAAGGTAAAGAGAGAAACAACACAGTATCTGTGGAATAGAAATCAACAAAAACCAATCAATATGGAGGAAAATCAGTCTATTTCTAAAATATTCAAAAGCTCACCTTGACTGTCATGCCCAAGGTTTCTTAATTTCATTTTAAAATGTGCTTTTTAATTGTAAGGAACTTATAAACTCTTCTTCATTTAAGGGGAAATAGGGGCTGATGGTACATAGGTTTAAATGAGAACAGCAGACAGGTTTCAATCTTCGAAGCGTTTGCCTTCACAGCTGTGTTTGAGGGAAGTGAGCAGGTGGGGTTAGCACCTTTCAAGCTGTCCACAGATACCTTTCCTATTTCAGATTGGAACCTGTGTCATTGTCTCTATCAGTCTAAAGAGGCTGATTATTTCCTGGTCCCTTTGACATATTTCTTTCTGCGTGTTCTCACTGTAAAACCAATTTATTGGCTGTTTCTACAGGTTGAAGGAAACTACTGATCTCTTCTTCCCCCACTCCCTGAGGATATCTCATCAATACTGTTGCAGAATTCATTCATCAGATGTATTTTCTTAGTAGGTAGTTCTTTACCTTGGTCAAGTAGATTGTTTCTGCTTACTATAATTACAGCAATAATAATTATTGTGATTGCTGTAAGATTTACAAAGCACTTTGAAAATTTTGTCCTTATCCTTATCTTATCCTTACAACATCTTATCCTTACAACAACATCTGTGAGGTAGGTGCTGTGATCACCTCCGTTTTATAGAGGAGGAAACTGAGGCAGACAGGTTAAATGATGTGCCCAAGGTCACACAGCTAATAAATGTTTGGGCAGGATTTTAACCCAGACCTTCCTGACTGTCGCCAGTGCTCTTTCTGCTATACCAATTAGCTAACAAGTCCTGCTTCATGAGGAAACAGGTTCCCAGAGAACTTAGGTGACTTACAGTTAAGTGGCAGAGGTGAGAATCAAATCTGGGCCTTCTCACTCCAAATCCATGATTATTTCCACCTGCCTTTTAGTGTTCTCAGCTGTGGGTATTGGGAATACTTGGACTATAGTGCCTACCTCACAGAGAGGTTATGAGGAGAGGCTTTTGAAAATCTTTTTTTTTTTTTTAGGTTAATTCTTTTTTTTTTTTTAATTTTATTATAGTTTGCATCATTCACTTCCACAAGATTTTGAGTTACATATTTTCTCCCCGTCTTTCCCCCACCCACCGCCCCAAAACAGCCATCCCAGTGTGTCCCCCCTCCCCCAGTCTATTCTTTCCTATGTCACTTTTTG
>CM053582.1:272874481-272929060 GCA_028627135.1 Pseudochirops cupreus | reverse complement strand
CCCCCCCCCCCCGCAATCTGCAGGCTGGGAACTCTGAAGCAGTCATGTGGAGGCAGCTACATGGCTGCCACTTCTGCCACTTCTGGCTCCAGGGGCAGAGGGCTGGACCGCACTCTGTCCCCCCCCAAGTTCCACTGACCTTTCACTTTGTCTTTGGCATTTATAGGTTGATAATTCTGGAAACTTCCACAACTGCTTGTGATCCACTCTCCTAAATGCTCCAGTTGCGACTGATTCTGTCCACCCTGGGGCTAAAACTGTGTGGTTTATGCAGGACTGAGCTCAGCTCCTAGCATTCTGTCATGCACCCTTCCTGTCTGCTTGCCAGGCTGCCTCCTGTGGGAGATTTGTTTCTCTGTCACTTTGTGGGTTCTGGAGCTCTAAAATTTGTTTAGAGTCATATTTTATAGGTATTTGAGGTGGTTACGGGGGGAGCCACTGAGTTTTCCTGCTTCTATGCCACCATATTGACTCTGCCCCTCATTTTACTCACTTTTCAAAAGCACAATTGTTTTTCAGAAGAGTTGGAATAATTTGCAGCCTTTGTTTTCCTTTAGTTCTCACTCGAATTCCTTTGCATGGCAAGCCACAGAGGAGGTTGAGAATTTCTAACCCTAAATTAGATAGTTTTCTGGACTAAAGGACTTAAGAAGAAACCCTAGCATCATTCTACCTGGCTTTTGTTAATTGTCCCAGGTCTAGTTATGGCTGAAAGATCATGCATTCATTCATTTATTACTCATTGTTTTCAAAATAGATTCAGCTTTCTATGGCATCTTAGGGAACCATAGGACACAGGACTTAGAATCTGGAAGACCTATGTCCAAATTCTACCTCAGACTCTTACTAGTATCACAATGTGCCCCTGGGCAAGTCATTAAACATCTCTTGTCTAAGTCTACTTTTCTATAAAATAGGGGACTTAGACTCAATATTTAAGTTCCCTTCGAGCTCTGAAATCTATGATACTGTGATCTATATCCCTCTGCATCCAATGGAAAGATAGTGCACATTAAATAAACACCAAAAATGTTATCCCCAGTTAGTTCTTATCATTTCAATGAATGAGCCATTGTGCACAGCACATTTTGTTTTCTATTCAGTCTTCTAAGAACCTAGCATTTTGTATGAACTCTAGCTTCTACCCTTGCTTCCTCCCCCTTCTAAATTTTCCCCTGCATATCACAGTTCTCATACCCAGGCTTCAGTGAAGGAAATTGGAAAACCCTCAAGCTGACTCAAAACACATTTTATGAGAAACCAAAGGGGCTTACAACTTGGAGACCAACCATATTCAATTCCATAAGGATCTCCAGAGCATACATGACTAGGTCTCACTATCTTCTGTAACCTCTGCATCAGTGGACCTTGAAATAAACCAGCATATAGGACAGTGGGGTCTTTCCTCATCATTCACATATTCACATGGTGAGCCATATAGCCTATGAGCTATTATTGTCTTTCTCACTCCTCATATGCCCTTAATTCCACAAATATTTTTTTTAACAATAAGTTCACTTTTACTCCAAGCTATCTACCTCAACTTCTTGTCCATTACTATTAACTGAGATAGATCAGAAGAAGAGAGCATGCAAGGTTTCCTTTTGGAGATGGAGGGTACCTACAATACCTGGTGGAAGCACCCAAAAAGAGGGAAAAACTAGAAAACAAAATGACTGCTATCTTTGACTCTTTTTAGAAGTTATGATATGCAAAGGGATTCAATTTACTCTTTGCAGTCCCAGAGATCAGAAGCAGAAGTATGTAGAAGTGAGAGGGAGGTAGCTTTTGGCTCAATATAAGACAGGATTTTCCACCAATTAGTGCTCTCCAAGAATGAAATCAGCTGTTTTGTGAAATAGTGGCCTGTTTTTCATTGTTGGTTGGTTAGTTGTTGTCCTTCATTCTTGAAGAGGACCAAAATGACATCACTATGTTAGAGTCAAGTTACAGTGGGTCCAAGTGCAACTGATCAAACCAATATGAGCTCAGAATTCTGTACCAAAGGTTAGGTAAAATAGTCCATGTGAATATTTGGGATGAATTCTTTAAATTTGCACATTATGCATTTCTTTTGAGCTATTTCAATTCTACTTTGTTCATAGAATAGTACCTTCTCTGATAAGGGCATGCCATGCTAGGTGATCCTGTAACAGCCAGGGTCTCCCATCTCACACAATCAATTCCAAAATTCTTAAAAGAGACCTTGAAAGTGTCCTTGTTTCACTTTTTCTGTTCATCATGTGAGTGCTTGTCCTGTGTGAGTTCTCCATAAAATAGTGTTTTTGAAAAGCCTATGTTTGACATTTGAACAATGTGGCTAGCCCATCAGAATTACACTCTGCAGTAGAGTTTGAATGCTTGGCAGTTTAGTTTGAGAAAGGACTTCAGTGTTTGGAATCTTATCCCGCTAGGAGACCTTCAGAACCTTCCTAAGACAATTCAAATGGAAGTGATTCAGTTTCCTCACATGATACTAGTATACTGTCCAGGTTTCACAGGCATACAACAATGAGGTCAGCACAATGGCTCTGAAGACCTTGAGTTTGGTAGTCAGTCCAATAATTCTTCTCTCCCACATTTTCCTAGAGCTTCCTAAACACTGGCTAGATCTGGCAATGTCAATTTCGACCTTGTTACCAATAAGGTACATCCTCGGAAAGTATACTGCCAACATAAGTGAATTTATACTCAGTATTCTCCATTTGCTATTACCAATAGTTTCGCATAAGGACGATGTGGTTGGCTGATGGAGCACTGGTGTTTTCTTGGTGTTGAATATTAGGTCAAATTAGCACAAGCAGTAGAGAATTGATCCATACCTTGTTACATCTCAGTTTCAGAGGCTTCATTGAATGTACATTCATCTGCAAACAAAAAAATCACACACTAACACTCCCTCCACTTCTAGTTTTGGCTTGTAACCTTTTCAAGTTGAAGAAATTACCATCAGTGTGGTAGCTGATTTTGATGCCATGTTCCTGCTCATTTAAAGTATTTGACAACTTAGCTGAAAACATCATGCTAAAAACATAGGAACAAGCATATAGCCTTGTTTCAATCCATTGGTGACTGGGAAACCACAAAAGCATCATCCTTTATCTAGAACCTGGGCAAACACGCCATCATAAAATCAATGTATAACACTGATGAACTTCTCTGATCAACCAAATTTTGACATATTTTTCCATAAGTCCTCATGACTGACAATATCAAAGTCAGATCTATAAACATTGTGTACAAATTTCTGTTCTGGTATTTCTCCTGGAGTTGTTGGGCAGCAAACACCCTATCAATCATTCCTTGGCCCTTTCTGAAGCCACACTGGCTCTTAGATAAATGACCATCTTCCAGGGGAAGGATCAGCCTATTAAGTAGGACTCTGGCAAGAATCTTGCCAGCAATGACTAAGAGAGAGACCTCCTTGTGAGTGTCACAGGACAATCTATTTCCTTCACCTTTACAGAGATGGACAATGGAGACATCCTTGAGCTCCTGGGGGATAACCTCCTCCTGCCATGCAATCTGGAAAATTTCAGTCAGCTTTTGTATGAGCAATGGACCTCCCACTTTGTAAATCTCAGTTAGACAAGAATCAGCACCAGGTGCTTTGCCACATGAAAGGAGCCTAATGGCATTGAAAACTTTTTCTTTGGGTGAAACTTCAGCTAGAGGGGGATTGACTTCAACCTGAAGTAAATGGTCAATGACTTTATCATTGATTGATGATGGTCAGTTGGGAACACTATGGGGAAGTGTTCAGCCCATCTCCCCAGAATCATATCCTTATCCCTAATTAATGTGACTCCATCAGCACTGAGTAGCTGAGATGCACCATAGGTCTTTGGCCCATAAATAGCTTTCAGTGCATCATAAAAATGCTTAAGATTGTTACTATCAGCATAAAACTGGATTTCATCTTCCTTCTTACTGAACCAAGAATCCTGTATCTCTTTAAGCTTCACTTCTACTTTACTTTTGATGAAATTAAATGCTATCTTCTTAGAGATGGATGAACTATTCTGCTGGTAAACCCTGTGGAGTTTTCATTTTTCATTTATCAGTTTCTGAATTTCCCAGTCATTATTGTCAAACCAGTCTCGATGTTTGTGAGCATTCTGATCCAGATGAGCAAATATAGTGCTGTACACCAAATCTCTGAAAATTGCGCACTCCTTTTCTGGCAACCGTGTGTTGGCTCAACTTTCCCTTCAGGTTAGCAACAAAGTGTTCCCTCTCAGAGAAGCACTTGAATCTGTTGACATTAATTCTTCTGGTAGCTATTTTGCTTTGGGACCATTTCTTTTGCTGAATGTGAATATTTAGCATGGGGATGATAAGTCTATGATCAATCCAGCACTCTGCACCACACATTGCCTTCATCACTCTCACAATCCTGTCTGTCTATTCTCCTTATAAGCACATAGTCTGTGAGGTTGCATCTATGAAGTTTTATTGACTTTACGTAAAGGGAAGACAGTGTTGGTGATGAGAAGGTTATAAGATACACAAGTCTTCAGTAGTAAGCGACCATTGCTGTTGCTGTTTCCAATTCCATTCCTCCAAAGGACTCCCTTCCATGTCTGATAGTCTGAGCCTACTCTAGCAATAAAGTCACTCAGAATTAAAGCTTGTCCTTTTTTGGCACATTGATGATAAGAGTCTCAAGGTCTTCATAAAATTTTTCTTTGACCTCATCAGGGTTCATCATGGTGGGAAGATAGGCACTGATGATAGTGGTGTGGCATTTTCCTGCAAGTGGCAAGCATATTATCATGAACTTGTCATTCACTCCTTTTGGTAGGCATACAAGCTTGTTAACTAGATTGGTTTTGATTGTAAAACCTGCACCAGCTTCATGTCACTCCCTTTCACTGTGGGCATTTCACTCCACTGAGGATACTCCAGAAAAAAAATGTGTATCCAGCTCCAACTTGAGTAGGCTGGTCTTCATTTGCCAGCCTTGTTTCACTCACAGCTGCTATTTAGATACGATACCTGCTGAATTCTCTCACAGCAAGTGCTGTTCATCTTTCAGATCTGCTGGATTTTGCATTGTATGTAAGTGTACATAGACCTCATATACTGATGGTAAGTGGGATCATCTTTACAGAAGTTTTTATACATTTTTTCATGTTTCAACCACAGGGTGGGAGCCCTGCCTGCTATGGTCAGTAATCAGGCCAGAGCTGGGTAAGCAGACAATTTTTAGGGCACCTTTTCTAGCCCCTTCCTCACATGAGGAGGTGAGCAGTGTGGTCCTTAAAAGGTTGCTCAGACACCTAGGTGGCTGCTGCATCCTAATGTTCCTTCCCATGAGAAATGACCCTATGTCCTGAGCCACCAGTGTACAGGGTTATGACTACAGCACCCAGTGTATCTATGCCTGCTGCTTAATCACTTGCCTGTCACCACTGAACTTAGAGACAGGTAACAAACGGTAAAATGATATGAGTGATGTCAATGTGTACATAAATTGGATTTAAGTAGTTGGAGTTACATGGAGTTGTTGGCCTCAATCTCTCTTCTATAATTATCATACTCCAGAGGCAGGACAGAGTCAAGATGACTGAGGATAGCTGGAAATGCAGTGAATCACCTTGGCATCTTCTGTCTAACCACGCTCTAAGCCCTCCACAGTACCTTCTTCAACTGCCTTCATGGACATTGGAACAAAATGTTTTCATCCACCCATCCCACCAGATGTTTGGGATAGACACCCCACCAACTCACCAACTTGTCTGAGACCCCTTGGTGACCCTCAGCCTGGTTTAACCCATCTGTGGAAATGGTTTAACAAGGTGTGGCCCCTGTGCATGTTACAGCTTCCAGGAGCCACAGGTGAGAGTTAGGTGGATGAGGTGGACACCAAAGGAAGAAAGCAGCCCTGAAAAGGGCTCAGCAGCCCTCACACCAGAGATACTAGTCTTCCCTGAACACACCCTATACCCCCTTTCATTGTAAGTGTTCAAACACAGAGGCTTTGAACTGTTGTAGAGGAGATTCTTCCAAGAGTTTAGAAGTTAGACAAAGACATCTAAGGTCCATATCCAACACTGAGATCCAATGATTTTGTGGTTCTACTTTTAGAGAAAGTAAATAACTATAAGGTTATTTGAGTGATTATTATGAATAATGCCATACTAAAATTTTAATGGAGACATATTTGTTCAGAGATTCGTGTCCCAGGTGCCTTAGTACTCTGTCTCTGTCTCTGTCTCTCTCTGTATACCTCTCTGCCTCTGTCTCTCTGTCTCTCTTGTACACACATACACACATATGTATATATGTATATATATAATATATGGGTGTATATATGTATGTGTGTATATAAATAAATATGTGTGTGTGTATATATATATGTATGTATGTATGTATATACGTATATATATTACAATTTCTGTCTTCTCATTTTTTTCTGACCTCCACTGAAATCCAAGGTAGGAAGGCCTGGAGTTGGAGTATCATCTGGGGACCAGCTGAAACGAATGGATAGAAGATCATCTCCAAGAGGTTGACCACATAATGAATAAGAGTCACTCACAAATTCAGCTGAGGCAGGAATATTTATAATCTCCTCTGGGAGTAACCATACCAATGAAATGAAAGATCTTTTGAGTTTTGACATCCAGATGCTCTTGATTGCAGATTACATTGGGCTGATCCTTGTAAACCCCAGAATGCTGCAGTACTTCCTAAAAGATAATCTCTCAAGAGTTCAGAATCTAGTAACCCAGATAGGAAAATTCAGGTGGATGGAGAACATCTAGTCAGTCATCTGCTTATATATGTATATGTGTGTGGTGTGTGTGCGTGTGTGTATATACACATTGATGTTCATATATGCACATGCATGTAAATTGTTTAAACATATGCATAAGGCAGGTGCCTTGAACATGGGACACGAATCTCTGAATAAATGTGTCTTCACTAGAATTTTAAGACCGGCATTATTAATACCATAGTCATTTGCTTTCTCTAAAAGTAGAATGTATGTACGTATGTAATTGACTAAGTAGAACAATGGCTATAGAGATCCTGTCCTATAGTCAGAAAGAACTGAGTTCAAATTCAGCCTGAGACAGTTACAAGCTACATAACTCTGGGAAAGTCAGTGAACGGCTGTCTGCCTCAATTTCTTAAACTATAAAATAGAGATGACAATAGCACCTACTTCATAGGGTTACTGTGAGCGCCAAGATAATTTGTACAATGCTTAGTCCAGTGACTCTTATTCATTATATGGTCAACCTCCTGGAGATGATCTTCTATCCATCCATTTCAGCTGGGCTTGAGATGATAATCCAGCTCTAGGTCTTTCTATCTTGGGTTTCAGTGGAGGTCAGAAAAAAATAAGGCAGAAATTGTGAGATATAGATACATACGTACATGCATACACACATACATGCATATATATATATGTACACACACATATATATGTGTGTGTGTGTGTCTGAGACAGAGACAGAGCTCTAAGGGACATGAATGGGACATTGAATTTGTTCAGAGAATAAATGTGTCTTCATTAGTACACAGTAGGATTATTATATATGTGTGTATACTTATATTTATTTCATATATGTGTTTGTATGTGTATACATATATATGTATATGTGTATGTACGTGTATGTATATGTATCTGCCTCTCTGCCTCTGTCTCTCTGTCTCTCACTCTGTCTCTCTTGTCCACACATACACACACACACACATATATATATATGGGTGTGTATATGTATGTGTGTGTATAATTAAGTACATATACACTTAAATACATATACACATACACATATTTATAGCTTAGCTGGACCTTGCAGGTGGACAGTGGGACAATTAGTTGGGCTAAGACTAGTACTGGAGTAGAAGAGAGAGCTATATTGCATTGTATTGGCACACTTTAAAGCTACTCTTAGAAACAAAACAAGATAAAAATTGCTCTTTCAACACCTATATGGTGTTGATGCTATATGGCTTCAAATCTAGGAATTCCAAAGAATCACAAATGCAAAGAATCACACTTGTAGACCACCCAAAGAACAATAAATAGACTCATAATGGACATTACTATGCCATGGCAAGATCTCAGTTATGAGCTACATGAGAAAGTAGGAGAAAAGATATCTTCAGAAATAGACGTAAAGGGGGCCCAGTTTGGTTATAAGAAAACGTGAGGGATTTCAAATGGACATCGGTATACTTCAGTGGACCTTGAAGAAAGCCTCCCAACATATTGGATAAATCTTCAAGGGAGGTTTGGGAAGAGATGAGTGTGGGTTGAAATTAAGAAGGAAAACCCCTGCTGATGGGATCATATATACAATGAAGAGCTGGAGCTCTAACATATTAGTAATGTTGGTTAAAGGAGTCAACAAGTTCAAGGTCCCATTCACTAGATATGCCTCCTAAATCTTCTTCATTTCAACAATTGCCATTTTCTAAAATTTTCAGATGGGAGCTGGCCCAAGCTTCTTAGCAGCAATTATTCTGCTCTGAAATATCAGAAATGGCTACTATGCCCCTGGCAGAGAAGGTCCAGACTGAAATAGACAAAAACAAAGGGGTGCATCTGGGAAGTAGACAAAAAAAAAATTATCTTCTTTTCCTCCAGGGCAGGTTGCTATGGCTTTGCTAGACATGAAGTGGAGAATCAAGCTATATCTACAGGCAATTCTCCCATGGTTCACTTAATCCAAGCTATTTTGTGTTAAAATGGGTATATGCTTTTTAATGGGTAATGAATAAGTTATGGTTACATCTTTAATTAATCATTGCTCTGCACTACCCATTACAGTGCTAATGGACATATTTTTGTGATTATTTTTTCAACTTTGAAGATAACTTTTTTAATCTTTCTAAAAGTCACCAAAGGAGTTACTTTAGTATAATGCAAATTATAGAATTTAGAGATCATTCCTTGATTCTGGAAGTAAGGCCCATAGGCTTACAATATGAATGAATTTATAACTCATTGTTGGACTCCAACTTTGTTTCACTGATTAGATTTTTTTTTAAAAATTGATTCTTCAAAATGATGCCACATCACAGATGCCATATTGACCTTAGAATAGGGACTGGACCTGTGATGTAATTGACATAAGCAACAACCAGGTGAGGAAACTCCCTCTACCAATGCCGCTTTCCATAACTTTATGGTCTTAGAGAGTTGTGCACTACAGCATTGAGGAGTTAAGTGACTTACCCAGGGTCATATAGCCAGCATGTGTCAGAGGCAAGACCTGAAACCAGGTTTTCTTGGTTTTGAGGCTGGTTCTGTATCCATTAGGCCAAGCTACCTCTCTTTAATGTTTTGTAAAGCCACCTCACATTGAACTTAAGTTATTACTAAAATTCATTTTACTTGGACTTACAAAGTTATCTCATACCAAACATAGGTATATTGTGATTTTCTTTCCATTTTTTCCTCATATATCATCTATTCTTACTAGTCAAGTGAATCATTACCTTCTCTGTCCACTTTGGACCTCACTACTACCTTTCTGTGTCCTTAACTGGATGGCAGCAACCCAACATCTATCTCATGTTAACCTCCCCTTATCCTCTATCCCTACACCAAACTCCAGAATTCTTCTTTATTCTTGGCTTTAGAGAATAAGTCCCTTGAGGGTAGGGATTGTGGTTATCTTTCTATGTCTCCCCAGCACTAACCACAGTGTCTTAACAAATGTTTGCTGTCTCCATGACTGACTAGAGAATCCATTACATCTGTTTGCTGTAAATATTTCTAAATCAGAACTAATGCACTGTTTTCCCCCTATACTGATCAGATTTAGAGGTTTTTCTTCTCTTTCCTTTTCTTGTCTGGCAGGCTCAAAACTTAGCAAGAATAATGAGGTAAAATAAAAACAACAATTTTAAAATTAATTCAAAAATATTTGAGGTCCTATGTAAAATTGAGTCCAGCTATCAGATGCACTCCTTTTGCCAGACATGTAGCTTCTGAGTTTAAAAATCTTTTAAAGCTTTTTATTAGATCCTAATTTGTCCCATTAAGATAATTCCATTAGAAAATTATTAAAGTCAGTGAATTTAAAATGCTTAATAAAATGCTTAAAGCATCACTTGGCATCTTTCAACTTATTCATTTCTCCCTGCTTTCCTAGATATACTCTGCATTTGATAAATATCTTTTCTAGTTTTGCCCAGACTACTCTGAAGTGCCTTCTCTCTCCAGTCTCCACCAACTTAAATCCTACTCATTTTTTGAGGGCCAGCTCAGATGTCACTTCTTTCATGAGGCCTTCCTTGATTACCCCAACCAGAAGTGATTTCTCTTCAAATATTGTGTATCTCTCTATTAAATAATTAAATTGAGCAATTTATGTAAGATCCTGCTAGTTGTTAAGATTATAAAAATTGAAAAGAAAAAAAGCAGTCCCTGCCCCACAGGATCTTACATTCCACTAAAGGGTTACATGTAAGTGGAGCACATACAAACATGAAGCCATGCAGAGAGACAGATCGAGAGAATGCAAACTGGAGGGACTCCAGTCCTTAGGACAGGCCTCAAATAGAAGGTGTCACCTGAGCTGAGCAACAAAGGGAGCTAGAGATTTGAAAATGTAAAGGTAAAAAAGAGAACATTTCAAACGTGGAAGACTACCCGTGCAAAAGCAAAGAGAGCAGGAGATGTGGAATATTACATGTGGGGAACCACTAATAAAGCAGTTTATCTCAAAGTGGAACAATATGAAATAACACTGGAAAGGTAGATGGCAAACAGATGGCGGGTGGATTTAAAACTGAGGATTGTATCTTTTTCCTAGAGGTGACAGTGAACCGCTAAAGATTTTTGAGGAGAGTCATATCACAGAAGTCTTTTATGACTATCTGGGTCATAGGTAGCAAAGGCCTTAACTAAGGTAGTTATTGTATGAATTACTACCGTCCTCATTTTATGGATGAGAAACCCAAAGATCCAAGAGATGAAGTGACTTGATCAACAGTCCATGGAAGTAAATATGTGCCCATTCTATGGATGAGGAAGCTGATATTCAAAGAAATGGGATGTCTTGCCAGTATAAAATGGGAAGTACTAAAGAGCAAAGCTGAGATAAGATTCTAGTCTTATGACCTAAAGAATCTGGGAAGATTTTCATTAGAAATGCCATTAAAGTGACAATGAATTATTTTCTTCCTGGATCTAACATGTTCTTATTAAGGAGGAAGAATTTTGAGTTCCCTTCTCTGTACATTTTATATTTATCTTACCTATAATTCTTGGGACCTCCCAAATCACCTAGCAAGATGCTCTAAATATAGTTGGTACTCAAAAATATGTATTGGTTGACAAATAATACAATCATATGATCATAGATTTAGAACTGGAAAGGACCTTACAGATTATTTAGTCCAGCCCATTAATTTTACAGATGAGGAAACTGAGGCCAGAGAGAAAGACTTGCCCAAAGTCAAATAGGTATTAAGTGGTAGAAGCATAATTTGAACCCAGTTCCTCTGAATTTAAAATTAGTGCTCTTTTAATTATTCAGAACTTGTAATTATTTTAGGACACATTTGAATAATTGGATAGAAAAAAAATCACAAAATACATGCTCTGGATCAAGGACAGGACTTAATTCTAGAAGCAAGTTCCCAAAATCTCCACATGGACTGGTACCCAGAAGACCCACTCCCACCACAGGAATCACCCTTCTAAGTCTAGACCTGCATTGGCCACTCCTCCTTACATACATCAGACCAGCTCCCATGCAGATACTGGGGTGTATGATGTATTCAGGAGGACTAGCTCCTCTGGTATGAGGGCTGCTCATCCACCTTTGGTGTAGTATTTCACCGAGCTCTCACCTGTGGCTCCAAGAAGCTGTAGCACAGTCAGCAACCATACCCAGGTAAACCATCTTGGCAGACAGGTTATCAGATTGAGGATAAATGAGGGATCCCAAACCCTTCAGTGAGTTGGGGGGGGGGGGTGTAACCCAAGCATGTGAAGACTTCACTCAGCAGAATGGTCAGATGAGAAGAATTTGTTCCAATGATCATGAAGGTGGATGAAACAGGTGCTGTGGAGTGCTTACAGCTTGGATAGACACTGAAGATGCCAAGGCAGCTACTGTATCCCAAGACACTGAAACTTATCTTGCCTTTTGTCTTGGTGCTGGGCTCTGATGACTTTGGAAATGGTGAAGCTGAAGACATGGTGCAACTCTGCCTCGCTTAAATCCAATTTACTCATGAGTCAAAAAATATCACCCTACCATTTTAGTATTGCCCAAATCAAAGAGGGAGCTGTATTCTATGAGCAAAGCAAAATTTCAGTAGCTCAAATTCAAGACCACTTCATGATATCATAGGTCATCTTTAAAAATGAAGGACAATCAACAGCATTGCAGAAGCTGAATTGTTTGTAAACTTAACAATCTCAGCAGGAGGAAGGCCTGACTTTGGTTTAGTCTAACTCTAACAAGTAAATATGCCGAAGAGGGAATTAATTTTGCTTTCTTACTCTGCTTTGTCTAAATCATCCAAGCCAAGTTTTCTAAGCACGATAATTATCTGAAGGCTAACTTCTCACAGCTTTATTTTGCTTAACTTTCCAATGTGTTACAGTTGGTTGACATTTCCACCAGTGTTGAATGACTTTTTTATGTCCATGGGCTTGTCATAAAACAAAAGGTATCTTTTTTTTTTTGGTGGGGTGGCAGCAGGATGACAGGAAACTAGAGAATGAAGCAGATGGTTCATATGAAGAATGACTGAGGTAGTAAGACTACTTCCATCTTTAGGTTAACCCAATGTAGTAAAATGGGCGAGAGGGAGAGAGAATTTCCACTATTAAAAGAAAAATGGAATAAAATTTTAATCTACTCTCTCTCTGCCCATTCTTAATCAGGCACTTGTTCCTACCATATTAGCTTTAGTCTTCTGAGCAGTTTTTTTCCATTGTAAGCACTTTCTAAAAAATCATTTTCACACATTTCTTGAGATACATCAATCCTTCCAGCATTCCTCCATGCACACATTATGATGCCCTGTCTATAAATATAAAAGACTTTTATTATGTCCATTAACCATGTACATATGTGTTCCAAAAGTTTCCTGACACACAGTCATTTGTGGTTTTTTAATTATAAACAGAAAATATTTCCTAGAAAAATAAAGGAGAAAGCTCATAAATATATCTTTATACATTTGAGTTGGATTTGCATACTTAGGAATGATTGGCTAAATGGTCTTCTGAGCCCTGAGCCACAGGAAGTGTGCGTGCATGTGTTTATATATACAGAGACACATCTATGGACACAAATGCAATTAAATCCATGCATCCCATAGAACCTAAACATCTGTAAATGCTAATATGGTTGTCCTGATCATATTTTGTTTCTTAAATGGGAGAACTTCCCACCGCACCCCCTAGGTCTGCTCACTTGAAAAATTCAATGGGAATGAAAGCAAGGCCCAGTAAATTACTTGACAAATTAAGTCATATTTATTGAATGCGTTTTATTTCAACAACCAAAAAATTCTAACAGCCTAACAATGCACATAAGTTAAAAATTAATTATCACTTAGTGATAACAAAGATAAAGTTGATTTACATGGAAAAAAAGAACATTTACAATATGTTAATCCTTATTCACATTGTTGATACTGCAATAAAACACAATTTGTTTTTTTTTTATTTCACAAAAAAGGCGGAAAATTGTGCTTTGTCAAGAGGCACTACAAGAGAAAGTTTCTTTTTCCAAATAGATATTATATGACAGATATTGAATAAATAGACATATATGCATTGTAATTCGCAAAGTTCTGGCAAGACCACAGGCTAAAATGCCCACAGATTCACTTTGAACCACTGCAGACTTGGCAGTGAAATTAAAAATAAAAGGCAAGACTTAGCATTGAAAAATACCTAATAAATTTTTGGTTGAAGTGTAAAAGATACCAAATGCTGATGCCATCAATAGATGAACCACCTTGCAAGAGCTTGGCAAAAATCATTTTCCATTACATGTACATAGTGATTTCAGCAACAGTGTAAGAAGACAATTTTGAAGGAGTAACTCTGAGGAGAACGTAAAGCAGCAACCATTGGAACTTGGGATCAAAGCTGCAGCATACTACAGAAAAAGAAAGGATGAGCACTAGGGCTTCGTAGCAAACAACCATCCTTTTGCAAAGGTATGTGACGTTCATGTCAAGATAAGTTCTAAACATTTTTATTTGAAAAAGTACAGGAAAATGTCCCTTTAAAAACTCCAGAGGTTACTGAGCAGCTAGAATTAGCTTGTATTGCAACATGTCTTCTCCCTGTATATTGTAAGTTCTGAGTAAATATCTACACATAGAGGTTTTTTTTTAATCCTACCTTTTATACCTTTCAAATATATAAATAGTATTAACAGTTATATTACAATGCTTGTGTAGTAAACAGAAAATAACTTTCAAAGTGATATTGCATGAGGTCTTTGACAAGGTTGCATGAGAACACAACTTAAAAAATCAAAGCATGAGGCATGACTGTCTGTCTGCCACTTGAAAGCAGGGATTCCATTCATGTAGACTAGCATTGAAAGGGAAGTCTCCTCTTGGGATTGTTATCATTGGAATTGGGAACAATGTTACTGAAGTTCGGGGTGGGGAGAGATGAAGCTCTAAGAGACCAGGAATACTAGGAGAATGGTGCTTGCCTGCTCATTCCTTGGAAGAGTCAGTCAACCTGCACAAGTCTTGCTGGCCTGCTGGAATTTCTGTGCTAGCTAGCTGGATCACTGCGGGGTGGGGAGCAGGGGAAACTATTCACTAGCAACCAGTAGATGACTCTACTGAAACTCCTTTGTTTTTCTTTGCCCAGAGCTGCACAATTGCTTAGCAAAAAATTTCTCTCAGGAGGGCCAGCCAACATTGGAAATGGACTTCTGTGGGCGATGGTGACAGGAAATGTTTAGTACCACTGATAGAAGGGCTGAAGCAGAGGTAGCCCACAATCACCCAGGGATAGCTCTGGGGGAGAGAGAGATCAGGTCTCTGAGCAAGGAAGCCTTTCGACTGCACATTTTCTTTTAACCAAATATATTTCTCAGGCTGTAGTTTTCTCACTTACCAGTTTATGGGAAGAAAAAAGGATTTTGTTTCCATTAAAAAAAAAGAAAAGAAAACATTTTTATGTGATTAGAATTACTCATTTTAAGCTCTGAAGCTGAAAACAGGTAAATAAATACCATGATAAAACTTGGTTTTATAGTATGAATTCCATGCAGCCAATCTCAAAATGCTATTTTATCAAGACCTCACTAGTGGACAAGCTTTTCCATACTGAAGTTCAGTTTTACTTGTTTTGACTTCCACTAAAGTTCATCTGTTCACTACAGGAAGGACCAGTTGAGTAACGGAACATGTTGAATCATTTTAAGTGTGCATTGTGTCTTAAAAGTAATTGGACTTTGTCTTCTTAAGGTGCCCTGATTTTTTTTTCCGCTTCGTTTTCTTTTCTCTCTCTTATTTTTGGCAGTGTTGATTTATTTTGTTAAATAGATACCTCAATAATTAACCATCAAGCTGCCAGCTAGGAAGGTAGAGAATAATAAAAAAAAAAATCAGGGACAAACATAGAAAATAAATAGGAATTCAAAAAATAGTCACCACACCCTGAGAGCAGGCGGCAGTTTATCAAAAAGCCAAAGCAACTCATTGTGAAGTGGTTTAATACATAAACAAGTCTTGTCTTTAAGAACCCATTTCACAGTCTATTCTTTCAGATTGTAAAGTTCTCTGTCCCATGCAATTTTAATATATATATGTAAATATATATATATGTACATATACATATACACACACACACTTGTAGTTTCCTTCATTTGTTTTATAGATCTTTTCTTCCGAGAACCTGCTTTGCATTTCTTCCATAAGTGCAAGGTTAATGAAGGCATAGTTTTATGTGATTACAATTATTATTCCAGTCAAACGTAAAAGTGTAACACTCAAGTGTCTGTGTCAAGATGATGACTAATTCGGCAATACTGAACTCATTCAGTCTGCACGTATATCTCGTGCAACAAAGAAATGTCAAAAAGGGAAGAAAAAATTTTTTTAAAAAAATATGAAAAACAAACCTAAAAACCAAAACAAAATAAAAAAGAAAACAGAAACAGAAAATCCTTGGACCAATGTCTTGCTTTCCATGTGGTGATTTCACATTATCTCTGGTCAATTTCTGGGGGAGCCGGCTTGTTTTTGTCAGCATTTTCCTCCTCAGCTTCCACTTTGTACATTTCCTCTGAGCCTTCTTCACTCTCATTTTCCTCTGATTCAGTCAGCAGCTCTTCATCCTTGTACTCAGCGACATCAACCCCAGTGCCCAAATGCTCTTTTAATTTCCCATGGTGCTTCACGTGGTACCGCTGGTTCTGGAAGAATTTGATGATGGTGTGTTTGGGGAGATCCAGCTGAGCAGAAAGGGTATGGATAGCCTCCTGGTCAGGATAGAGACCCACATCATGAATAAAGCTTTGAAGGATTCCCAGAGCCTCTAAGGAGATCTTGGTACGAGACCTGGGCTTTTTGGCACAACTGTCCTCAGCAGGAGGAGGTGGAGGTGGGGCTTCTTCTCTAGGAGGGGAACTTTCCTTGGCTGGCTGAGACTGCTGTCTATGAAGAACCTAATAATAAAAAATGGATATTCACATTTAGTTTATATCTGGCAAGTTCATATCCGAGAGAGAGAGAGAAAGAGAGACTGATTTTAAAACTCTTAGACAATGACCTCCTAAAAAATGGAGATAGTGAATTTTGAAATTCATGTTTTCAGGAATCTAGTTTCTGCTGAAATTAAAATTCCACTGTACAAATGACAATTTATACAAAGAAGACTCTGAGAGAGAATGCCATGTCACTGGTACTCCTTGAAGCAACACTGCTACACTGGTAGCTAAGCAGAAGAAAAAGCATATTATTCTGTTTTTATTTATTATAGTAGCATTAATAATAACACCATTATATAACAAGATACACTTAATTTTTTTGGTTAGCATATAAGTTCTACAGACAGATTATGATTCTAATATTCAGAAGGTACCAAATAGTTTGGTTAAGTAAGTGTTAAACCTAATTATCCAAGTATTTTTGATCATAGCTCTAATCATTTAAACATGCTCATCTTTTGTTATTATAAATATTTAACAATAGCATACATTTATGTGGTACTTTACAGCCTAGAAAGCACTCTCCCAACAATAACCCTAGCATTCTTTTATGTTTTATGTGAACTTTTAAAAGTCTGACTATTTAACAAGGTACTTTCTAGAGAAAGGGGAAAATCCAATTTGCCTAAATAGTAAGCAAAGGGGGGAGGGAAATCCGACTTCTATTAAAAACAAATATATAGATTGTCTTCACTTTCCCTACCACTATGTATCACCATCTTCCTATCTAAAATAATTGAGCCCCCAAAGCTGGTGCTTCAATTAAAAAACAAAATTTTTTAAAAAAATAAATAAATAAAATAAAACTGATCCATCTAACCTGGCCCCAAGGTCAAAAGATAATAAAATGAGTTGCCACTAGAATTGAAATGGTAACCTTTTGTTGAGAATTAGATAAAATATTTAGTGCAAATTCAGTAAACCTCATTCCCTAAAAACAACACAATAAGTGAAAAAGATTAAAACTCTCTGTATAACAACAAAATCAGTCTGAAAGATGTCAAAAGCATATTTCTAATAATAAGCTAACTGCTGGTGGAACAGAGGGTTCTAAAATGTTGGGTGATAAAACACTAGTGCTAAAAACTCATGTGAGATTGACCAATTAAAAAGAATGTTCCTGGCACTTTCTCCATACCACTTTCAACTAAGAGTAAACTCAGGTGGTCCACTCTGGCAAGTTAGCATCAGCAAAAAAAGTGAAAGCTAAGGTAATTCAGCATTCTAATTGTATTCAGCAGAAAAAATTCTAACTCCATGTAAGTGCTGCACTATTCAGATGAGTCTTGGTGATAGGCAGATATTCATATTCCTGATGTGATCCATGGACCTGGAGAACATTCTAATAACTGAACTTCCATGACAACAGGTGAGAATTTTGTTTTGTAATGGGTATTTTAACATATACTTTTATACACGCAGACTGTATAAAATATATAGTCCAAAAACCAAATATTAAGCATACTATTAGAAAGTTGCATTAATTAGAAAACAAAAGAGAATTTAAAAACCTCTATTTTCTAAATTAAGCCTGTCTTCCTAGTGAGGAATCAGCATCAGTGTTTCACTTAATTAAATAAATAGATCGATTTTTGTTTGTTTGTTTTTTTCCATTTTCCACAGGTTAGACTTAAGGATATTTTATAACACTAAATTTTGAAATTGATCTAATATTTGTACAATAAGGTTTATTCATCATAAATCTAGATGATAGCTGTATGTATTCTATCTCTCCCTTTTAACCTGAAATTAGTTTAAAAAAAGAATTTAAAAAAAACCTTGGTGTCTTTTCTGATACAGACTATGAACAAATGAGAGGATATACGTCAAAGCCCATGAAAAACCTTCTGAACTGGGCCTAGCCTAAGGCAGCTGCTGCTATAGTTAAAGCAGGTATTAGAAAATAGGTGTGCTGTGCCTGTCATCTATTTTTTGGAAATAGAATCTTCCTAACAGAAACTAACTATAAAGAAACATATTAAATGTTTGTTTGGTCAACAACAATTCTTAAACCAGGATTAGACAGCATTTTAAGACATTTTGCCCAGGGATGACAATGTGATAAACCTACCATCTTTGAGCAATTCAAAATGCCAAAAATATGGAATGACATTAACATAGAAATGATCTTTTTTGTTCTGATTAAAAGGGAAATCATTAATTCACAAAGAAATGAAAAAAAAGAGGGTTTTTTTTTTAAAAAGTGTTTAGGTATCTTTCAACAATCTGAAATCTTTCAAAATACGGAAACAGAACAGGCTATTTCAACTTAAAAAATGATCTATGTTCCCAAAGCACATTTGTAAATTTATTCCTTAGTATTCAGAATATATTTTCCCACAGAAACATGTGGTATGTATGTTTTCAGGCATGTCCACAATTGCCCATTAAATCTTGGATTATAACACTTCATTAATAATAGGGTATATTATAATTACCATTATAAAATGCATTTAAAAGCTAATTGATGATGCCGAGTAAACATTTAAGGATTACAGGTCTGAAAGGTAGAGTGGACACTAGCTCTCACAGGACCAAGTCACTGATTGGGACTCCCAGGCCTTAGGACAGGTGTTCTGGCAAGAAAAGGGTTGAGGAGTAGAGCAGAAATAAAGTATCTAGAAATTTGGGGGTGAAAAGTTATAGGAAACTATGTCATCTAGGGCCAGTTAGATGGTATAGTGGATAGAGCCCCACACCTAATCGGGGAGAGCAGAAATCAAATTGGGCCTCAAACACATAACTGTGTGATCCTGAGCAAGTTACTTAACCCCACATGCCTCCCTTCTTCATTGATAAAATGGGAACACACTGGAGAAGGAAATGGCAAACCATCACTCCAGTATCTTTGCCAAGAAAACCTCATGAACAAAGTCCATGGGGTTACACAGAGACTGGCATGACTAAAAGAATGAATGGCATGTCATCCAGTAGGAGTTGGCTTGTTACCACTACTCCACAACACAAAAATATCACTTTTTTCTTTTACATATCCCAAGGACTGGCTTTCCTGCTTCCCCTTCTGCTAATATAACGCCTTGTACATTATAGGTGCTTAATAAATGCTTGTTGAAATGAATGTTTGAGTTGGCTATCTATAATTCTTACCAAGTTTTTCCTTTCAACAAGCTAAAATCTGATACTCTGAAATTTCCGACTATTAATCCTAGTATCTTCCCTCTTGGGTTAAGCTGGAAAAGTCTAATCACTTCTTCCACATGACATATTAATTGTTGCTTCCTAGTAAAATTTTTTATGGGAGGAATATGAGGTTTAAAAAAACTACAAATATATACAAAACACAACTGGAAACTTGCTTGCACTCAAACACCCCCCTTATGTGCAAATACACACTGTTTGCCTCTGGTACCAAGTGATTTTAAAAACAAAATGGACAAAAATGCTAATATGCCCAAAGTTGACAAAAAAGATAAAGCAACTCTTCCTAAAGCCCTCAGTGCTCAAGTACGTTTTCAAGGGCACAATGAAAACCAGCTGGGAGCCATGTGCAAAATATAATATAAGCCTGCAGGGGAGGAAGTAAGATATTAAATGATTAAGTTTAGGAAAATATATAATGTAGTGTAGCATTTTGGAGGTACTCTGGATTACTTACAAGCAAAGGCTATGGTCTTTTTAAAATATAAAGCAAGAAATTATAAAGCAAATGACTGGTGATGCTGAAAGTTAGGTAGGTGGTGGTGGGAAGGGGAGGGCCAGGTTATAATAATATTACACAGGTAATTAGGATAGCTAAGTGGCACAGTGGATAGAGTGCTGTGCCCGGAATCACGAAAACCTGAGTTCAAATACAGCCTAAGACACTAATTAGCTGTGTGATCCTGAGCAAGTCCTTTAAACCTCCATTTACCTCAGTTTCCTTATCCACAAAATGGGGATAATAATAGCACCTTCCTCCCAGGGTTGTTGTGAAGGTCAAATGAAATAATACCTATAAAGCATTTAGCACAGCTCCTGACATATAATAAGCATTATATAAATGTAGGTTATCAATCACTTCCTATTTCTAAGAAAAAACCCTTGGATTAGTAACTTGGATGCAGATCAAGAACAGTGGTATAAATCTATCAACAGGCAATACAAACAAAAAAGAATGTCCATGGTCATTATTGTTCTACCATTTTAGATCTGCATTTGGCTCAACTCAGTACCCCTATGACGTTCATTTCTACCACTACCCTTTTTTTTCTAACTACAGAACTATTATGGTTAAACTCAAAGGAAAACATCCCTCATCTCTGTATTACAATAAGTGAGAAGAGTACCAGTCTGATTGTCAGACAGCCTGGATTTTGGATCTCCTTTGACGTTGGTTGAATAACATTAAATTATAAATTATTTTAAATATTCTGTGTCTCTCTAATATTAGTAACACTGAAGACATTCAAATTGCAAGAGGCATTTACTATGACTGCTCTATCTGAATATTTGTTGATATTGTTGAACAAATATTGATATTGAACTAATTATGACTTCCTTTGGGGTACATGTATTTACCTATGTAAACCATACCAAAGAATAAGAACCATTTGACATAAGAATGGTGTTACCGCTTTTTGGTATAGCATATTTATTTTATTAAAAACTCTCTTCTTTCTTTTCTCAAAAACTTAATTGTGCAAAAATATGTTGTGTGGAATTTAAATATCAATAGTTACAGTATCTATCATTTTTTCTATTTTTCAAAATAGAAATTTTTTAAAAATTGTGTTCTCTTTCTACCTGCAAGGTAACCAACCCATGGCATGAAGGAGAAGTATCTTTTATGTATTACTGATCCAGATAGTTGGGATTTTGTTATCATCTTTCTGATAAGGGAAAAGAGAACTTATGCTGAAGTAGTGGGAAAGAAATAACAAATAAAACCTGGATTTGGAGTCAGAAAACCTGGGATCAAATTCAGGCTCCAATATTTGCTAGTTATGTGACCATGGACAAGAAGTCTCTTTACCTTCCTAAGCCTCAATTTTTCAAGCTGAAAAGTGGAGACAATAATACTTGCCCTACCTACTTTACAGGGCTATTGTGAGGAAAGCATGACATAAAAGTAAGTCATGCTACTTTCCTAGGCCAGTAAAAAACATTAGCAAAATTAAAACAGATCAGATATCTATTATGATTTCTTCTGTTTAAGAAATTTTCTAGGGAAACAACAACCAGGTCTTTTTAAAAAATAGCAGCCTAGATGACAAGGAATGTCAGTATCCTATTACATCACTCGTAATGTCCTATCATAATCTTCAGTCTCAGTTAACCATTTTATGAGGTCTAGCAACAAATCACAGAAATGCCCTACATTGATCACAACTGTCATTCTAAAGTCTGCAAATGGTCGGATGTGCCAAGATTTTTTATCATTCCTCATTTTACCCCACACCATTCTTTAATAATCAAAACCAATCCTCAACATACTCGAATTTTCAAAGCTGAGTTTTTGGAAGATGTCTTACATAGTGCTATCTGATGCACAGCAGCCTCTTCCCCACAAAGGATAACAATGTTTTCCACCCAAAAACTCAACACAGAACCCAAGGGTAAAAAAAAAAAATCTCCATAAACTAAGCCACTTCAGAAGGGAGTACAGGATTCACGCTGGAGAAATTGGATCAGGCATTACTATCTGGCCTGCTGCTTTTCGATTTAAAATGCTGTCACCTATAAAACATATTCACTCAGATAAATAGTTCAACACTAGTTCTAACTTCAATTGAATTATTTTCCTTGAGTTAATCCTTATGGTTGTAATTTCACATGCTGACATAATAAGACTGTATTAAAGATTGGTGTTTAGCTTTGTTGCCTGGGGATAGGGGAGAGGAGGTAGGAAAGAGTGAGAGAAGAGGAAGGATTATACTGTATCCTAAGGTCAAAACTCAGGAAAATCTGTTATTAAAAAAAAAAAATCTATGAAGTGATGACAAATTGCAGACTACAGGTGTTAGATTACATTGTGACTTCAGGCAGGTTTAATATAAGTTTGTTTCCTTTTACAATTGCCCTTAGCAAATACTGCTATAGGTAGGGGATTTAAAAAGACAGTACTCAATAAAAGAAGACCATGTCAAGAGAAATCGATACCAATGTGCAAAACGATAAAAACACAGACATGGAAATGTGTGTTCAGTTTCATCCAGCCTTAGCTTAGTCTGATTTTCCTTTAATATTGTAGCTAAAATGCTACTGTCACATCTTTTTTCAATGTAGCCTAATAACTTTCTGGAAATACACACCGAGTGTAGTGATCAAAGAAGAGAAATGTGGTATTACACATTGTAATTAATGTATTAATCAAATTTTTGAAAATAGTTTGACTAGTATGGTCTTTCACTCATGTGAGTTTTACTTATATTTCAAGGACCTGGGATTCCATAGTCAGCATTTTCTCCATGGAAGCAGCTTGCTTTGTCTCCACAAACTGGTATCAATTACACATCCATCACCTGATAGTGGACCTGGAGATGAGCTTCTTGAAGTTTAAAGAAGCTTATTCTCAAACAACAGAGAAACTTTTGCTCAATAAGACCCAACAAAGCTTATTCTCTGACATCAAAAAGCTCAGGCCACCCCATCCCGTGAAGAAGCATCAAGTAGAATTTTAATGGTGATTTCTACTAATTATAATATAAACCCCATCAACCAATGAAGACAAGCAACCTGTCTGTAATTTATAGTCTTAGAGAGTTTTCTGGGTCACTGGGAGGTTAATTCATGGTCACAGAATGATTTTTATCATGGAGCAGAACTGAAACTGAGACCAAGGTCTCTATAGGCTAAGCCACTCTGCTCTTGAAGGTACCAATATTTGAAGTTAAAGATAGCCCTGGATTAGGTAGATAGATAGATAGATACATAGATAGATACATAGATAGATAGATATTTTATATACATAGATATATAGATATTTAAATATATAATATATATTTTATATATCTCTACAGATGGAAACACAAAACACATATATAACCACATATTAAATAAATAAATAAATATAGATTGCTTTGCTTTTGCTTTTATTTTAAGGGAGAAGGCACTTGCAAGAGAACAGGAAGAGTTTTATGTAGAGGGCAATCCTGAACTTTGAAACAAAGTAGTATTCAGAAAGGCATGGGTGAAGATAGGGGGGAGTACATTTCAGACATGGAGGTAGTGGGGGAGAAAGACTGTGAAAATGCATAGCCTGGAGATAGAATGTGATGCATGAGGAACAAAAAGAAGGCCAGTTTGGTCATACTTTGGAATGATCTATTAATCTCCTGTCATGTGGAAGGCATAGTGTTAGGTGCTCAGGAAAGAAAACAGATGAATAGAATCTCTACTCTCAAGGGCTTCGATCTTTGCATGATTTCTCTAGAGTAAAAGTTCCATAAGGACATGACTCAGACTTATTTAAATTCTGCATGACTACCATCACCTATTAGAATGTTCTTTCTACAGATAAACAAGAACTTAATAATGATATATCATTATCAACCAACTAATGCTATTTCGATCAAAGTTGGGGACACCAGGAATGTGGTTATTTCTGTTGTCATCCTTCTATACAGGTATAATGAATGATGGTAGGTTTTTTTTTAAAGGTTTATGATAAATAAATGTCTCAATTGAAATGAGAATATGAGTGATAAAAAGGCCCTTCTAGGTAGAACTTAGACATGTGGTAATTCACATATAAATATTTAATATATTGTAATTCTATCCTCCTTTTCACTATCATGATCATCTAAACATATTTACTGAGCTTTTTAGGGCTTTATATAGGTTGACTGTTCTACCAAAATAAATAAAAATTCTATGGAAAATGCAGTTTTTGGATAATAAGGGAAAAGGAAATAACACAGGCATTGACAAAACTGGTTATAGCTAGAGGGATTCAATTGTTTGTTTGTTTGTTTGTTTCTTCCTTAACAGAAAAACCCAAAACACAAGTCTTATAAATGTTGTTTTGCTTTTGTTTTGATGATAGAAAGTCGTATGGGTTTAACATAGAGCCTTCGAATTAGTATGTGGGAATAAAGCCACCATTTTGTTGTTGTTGTTTTTATTGGTCTATTACTTTATTGGTTTAGGGAACTCTTGGCATGGAAACACCATCAACCAATGAAGATGAGTCCCTTTTCTATAGGTTATGGTTTGAGAGAGTTTTCTGGACCAGTGGGAAGTTAATTCACTTGTCTATGATCACATAGTCATTTAATCTTTCAGAGAACTTAAACTGAGATCAGGGTCTCTATTGGCTAAGCCACTCTGTTCTTGAAGGTATCAATATTTGAAGTTAAGGATAGCCATGGATTTATAGCTTTATAGATGGAGCTACAGAAAAACTAAAGAGTTAGGGTAGACTAGAAAAACATTATGTGTAATGGCATGAGCAAGCTAAAATTTACAATGCCTGGGATTTAAATGACCAAAAACATGTTTACCAAAGTATACAAAATTTTCATTTTAAAGCAATGATCCTATTACACTCTTGTACTAATTAAATCAATCAGTTACTTGGTTTCAAAAGTTTTTTAAAGGCCTACATTTAATTTCATTATCAGCACACCTAGAAAATGTAAGCATATTGAGAGTAGGAATTGTTTCATTTTTTGTATTTATGTCTTTAGCGCCTAGGACAGTGTTTGTCTCATAGAAAGCATCTAATAAATGCATATTAGTTGCTCTTCACTGAGTACCACTTATAGAGAATTAATGAAATCTGAATTTCCCAATTTTCATTCTTAAATAGATAAAAATTAAAAGCAGGAAAAACTTAAAATATACATTTGTACATTTTCTTTTAAACAATACTAGTAGAAGAAAGAAAATTGCTTCAGACGGTTGATTTTTTTATCAAATAGGTAGAAATGTTGGAACAAAGTTTGGGGTCTTTTTAACTTTTAAGTGGGTAGGGTAGAGAATGGATACAGTTTGTTAAAACAGACTTCATAAGCCCAGCCAAATAGTATGTCAATGCAGACTTTGATAACGATCAGTTTGGATAAGTACCAAGGAGCCAGGATATTTATTCAAACCTCCTCCCAAACTTCTTGGATTTATTAACCCTATGTTGGAAACCTCCCAAGAAATGAAACTCATTTGTAAAAAGTGATGCACATTTTTTTTTACATTCCCAAATACCAGGGTAATAAGGGCTTATGCCCCCTTTTAATCATATCTCACAAGCAACAAACAAGTCAGGCCAGAGGTGGGACAATAATAACAAATGTTTACGTTTTTATTTCAAGAAATATTGATAAAATTTGAAGTTTGACATTTTTATTTTATGAATAGGTTTAATGATGGAAATCTACAGTGGTATGAATATTAATTTGCAAAATTTTGTAAGCACTTGCTCTCTTTAAAACCAACCCACAAAAAAAAACACCCTACAATGTGGATGGGCATCACTAACATTGTTCTACCTTCTGCAGGAGCAGAAATAGAGGCACAACAACTTTATATGTTCTGATTTAAAATCATAGGGAAGATTTTAATAGGACCAGAATAATTGTAAATACAACATGTAACATCTCTCCACAGAAACATGCAAGAAAAAAAAATAAGTGAAAAAAGTTCTGATTAGATGCAAGGTAAACTGTGTGGGAAGGTTCTAAGTTCTTAGTTAATCTGAAATGATACTTCCAATTAAAATCCAGGAATGACAATCCAAAGAGCAGAGATTATTTATAAACTAAAAAAGTGCATCTTTGATGAAATAATAAAATATTTTTTTAAAAAACTTGAAGAGGTTATAGCAAAACTCTCCTACAATTGCAAATGTCATATGGGGGTGGTGGTAGTGTAAAATAAGGTCGCATTGTTTCTTGTCCCTCTTAAACTAAGAAGAGCTGTTTTCCTGGTTTTATCAGAAATTTGCTCAAAAACTAAATGAGATCTTCCTTGACAAAACTCAGGCAAGTAGAATGTTTAAGGTAAAGACATGAGATCCGTAACATTGATGACAAAAATGGCATCACCTTAAAAGTGTAGTTTTCTGGGAATTAAGATATACAGGCACTGGGGTAAGGAGATCCATCTTGCCCTACTGGAAAGTCAGAGGGGTGATGGGGGAGGATATAGGAGAGAGCAGAATGGGGAAGGGGGTTTACAGTGGGATCACTGTTTTGGGGTGGTGGGTAGGGGAAATATGGGGAGAAAATTTGTAACTCAAAATCTCGTGGAAATGAAGGATGTAAACTAAAAATAAACAAAAGTTAATTTAAAAAAATAAAATTAAAGTGTAGTTTTCTAGCTACTCAGATTAACTGAGGGGTTTGGATTATCTAAGACAACAATATGTTTAAAGTAGGCATTTTATTTGAGGAGAGAAAAGACACAAAATCTTAATATAGAGCTTTTTAGAGTCCCAGAAGAATCTAAGTTTTCTTCAGTTACTTTTTTTTTTAATAGTGGGGGCACTCAGAAGTCAGAACAACCTGACTGTAATAATTAAGGGAAATGGTGGATGTTCACCAATAAAGTACTACATCATCAGAATTTATTTTTTGCTTTATAGATGTAACCACCAGGACACTTAATACTGGAACTTTAGAAAACTCTATTATGTGAATCAAACACATGAAAGTATAAATCTGCCTTTTATAAAAAACAAATCCCCAAAAGTGCTTTATAATTAGTCACCATGGTTAAAAACACACACATGCACACATATATCTAGCATAACCATATATAATTACATTTTAAGTTTTATTTTACCCCTAAAGTCAAATTGGGTAAGTAAAGTCAAATTATCAAAGATTTTCTCCATAGAAAATGAAGCAGAGGACAGCAGTCTTTTGGGAGTAGTATTTAAAAAAAACTTCTTCTTGGCTTAGCTTTTGAAAAGAGTGATGTCACAATGAAATATTATCTAATTTCATTAGCTCTTTTGTTTTCTTCACCATCTATTTCTCTGTTAGATTTAGTATGTTTGGCATGCTTAACTTTCTGAGGATGAAAGGCATGGAAAATGGGAGAAAACTGGCATTAATATAGACTTCAAATTTTGAGAGTGCCTAGCACAATAAAACTATTTTTAAAAAATTCTAAATAACTTATTTTTATATGAAGATTCTATTGCATTCCTTTAGTGTTAATGATCTTTCAAATAAAATAAAAGTATGGTAAATGAATTTGTCCAGAATCCTTAAACCATGATCCTTAAATAACTTCAAAAAGAATTATGTGTACACTATGCACATCCCCTATCTCACCTCCATTCTTACAAACTTCTTGGAAGCAGGAAGTTAACATTTGTCTTTGTATCTCCAGTGGCTAGGCACAGCATCTTGTACTTTGTGGATGCTTAATCAATGTATTTTTAAAATTTTAATTCTGCAAAGCATTTTCATAAAATATACTAATATCAGAGTTTAAAAATAAATTTCAGAGGTACAGAATAAGTTGAGGTTTAAACTGTGATTTATGATAGCTTAAAATCTGCAATATTATATATCAAGCAATGTTTATAATTTAGTGAGAGAACATAGTATCTTCAAGATACTTATAATAATGGTGACTCTGATATACTCTGATATTCTGCAAAGCCCAGAAGGGTCTTGTGAATCATCAGAAATTAAGCTGTGTTCAATGGAGCTTCAGCATTAAATCTTTCCTTGGACTGCATGAAAACAAGTAAAGCATCCAGGAGGAAAAAGATGATCAGACTGCTGTACTGGACACTGACAAAATCCTGTGTTCAGTTAAGGGTGCTACATTTTAGAAAAGACACTTCAAAGCAAGAAAGTAGCCAGGGAAGAGATACTTAGTTCATGATATATAATAATCTATTGAAGGGAGTAAGGCTATTTAAGGGAAGGGAAGAAGCATCTACTATGTGCAAGATGCTGTTCTAAACCCTTTACAAATATTTCACTGGATCCTCAAAACAAACTGCAAGGTAGGTGCTATTATGATTCCTGTTTTACAGTTGAAGAAATGGAGGTGGACAAAGGTTAAGTGACTTGCCCAGGGTCACAAAGCTAGTAAGTGTCTGAGACCACATTTGAACTCCGATCTTCCTGAATTCAGGTTTGGTGCCCTATCCACCAAGCCATCTATCTACATAGAGAAGACTGAGCCATAATAACTATCTTCAGTTATTTGACAATCCACTTGGAAGAGGATTAGACTTGTTCTACTTGGCCCCTAGGAACAACAGGCGGAAGTTGTAAAGAGACAGATCTGGGTATGAAGGACAAACTTCCTAAAAACTGAAGGTATTCTGCCCATGCTTTGGGAAGTAGCGAGTTCTTTCTCCTTGGAGGTTTTTAAGCAAAGTCAAGATAACACTCATTGGTTATATTATAAAGTACATTCCTTTTCAGGACATAGTTGGATTAAATTCATTCCAACTCTGAAATGCTATGATTCTGTATATTTTATTTCACTCTAACTCTAAATTTCTGTAACATATGTGACACATATAATAACTTAATTAATCAGAAAATTAGAGTAATTAAAACACCATGCCCCAACCTTAAATGGGAGTTTACCATAATGGCTAAATAATAAGAATGGTTAGTAGAATTATAGAGTTGGAGAGCTAGAGGGGGCTTTAGGGGTGATCTAGCCCAACCCTCTAATTTACATGAAGAGACTCAGGCCCAGAGAAGTAAATTTACTCACTGAATCTCAGACAGCTATTTAAGCTCAGAGAAAGGTCTTCTCTCAAAATTTTTATCCACTGTTCCATACTGCTTTTCACTAATAAACAACAAAAGTGAAAACTATTAGTGATTACTTGCCAGGAATTCAAATGATGAAAACACAATTATGAAGTATCTTGAATAAAACAATAAAAATTCAGACTGTTTCTTTTATGACACTAATATATAATTTGCTGACTATTTTTTTTTTCTAAAAACAACTCTATTTCTGTTTAGTCAATGGAGGTTGAGCAGTATGGCCAGAAGGCAGAATTAAGGCAGGGTTGTAGAAGATTAAAAAAAAAATACCTGTTTCTTGACTTGATCTATATACCATGGCACTCAGGTTGTGCCTGTTGGCTATATCAATAGAAAGAGGCATTATGATGGGGAGGACCATGGTTTCAGTTAGAAGCTTTATATCATAAAGAAAAGAGAATTGGATTTAGAGTTAGAGAACTTTGGTTTAAATCCCAGCTCTCCTGTATGACTGAAAGCAAGTCACTTCCTTTCTCTGGCCCTCTGTTTCTTGACCTGACAAAAGAGAATGTTGGCCTAAATTAGCTTTTAATCACTGTAAATGCCATGGATACCTCCACCACAAGCTCAAGACCAAGGTGGCACAGGAGGTTGTTATTTAAGCCATTAGTCTCCTATGTCTACTCATGATAACTGGGCTGCCAGATTCTTTTCCTCAGGTTATTAAGGCTAAGCTGTAAGACTAGCTTCTAAGCAGTACAAATGATTTGATGCCCAGTTAAGCCAAAGTATTGCAATACATGAAGCATCCTTATCAATTGAAGTTCACAGTCTGCAAGTAGGGACTCTTTGACTTTCGTAGGCAAATCTACTCACCTCATGTAAATCTTAAAAAACTAGAACTATTCATTCCCCATGCTTTCCAGAGTCACTTGACTACAACTAGGTTTAAAATCTGTTGTTTAAAACTCATTGCAAAGGCATACAGCAAGCTAAAATGATCATGGGTCTATATTATTAGTCTGCTAATGGTTAACTGGATAAAAGCTAAAGCTTTCCAAGGACCTTAAGCAATGTAGCTCTCCTATTTACTAGTATAATTATTTGATTCCCACTGAAGTTTACTGCGTTAACAATGGGTAGGAGAAAATGCATGAAACTTTAATATTAAGATATAAAATGAAAGATTAAGTTCACATGACCTCCTCAACATTATACTTAATGGCAGTGCAAAAGTATGATCTATTCTGCATGAGTGCTTTTAAAATACACATTAAACCACTGAAAATAGTCAAATTATAATAGAGCATAATAATTCTATGTATGTTTCTGTCATACATATACACACACATACACACACATACACACACATACACACATATTAACTAGCATTTATATTGTGCTTTAATGTTTGCAAAGAACTTAACAACTTATTTTATCTTTACAAAAACTCTATGAACTAGGTATTATCTTCATTTTACAGATGGCGAAATTGAAGCAGACATGCTAAGTGACTCCTCCAAGGTTACACAGCTAGTGAATGTTTGAGGCTGGATCTGCACTCAAGTCTCCCACTTCTATAGCATTTTAAGATTCACAAAAACACAACAACCGTGTAAGATTGGTCATTCAACTATTACCTTCTCCATTACAAGAATGAAGAATAGAGACCTCGAGAGAAGTACCTCAGCCTATAAGTGCTGGAGGCAAGACTCACATGTTCTAATTCAAAGACTCTCTTTCTACTATACCAGAGAATCAGATACAATCTAAGATAAAGAGAGAATTTACAAAATCTATAAGGACCTTCTAACTGAAACCTGATTATTAAATAGTAAAAGATGAAAAGTGAAATGTAAATGAACATGAAATACTTTGGGTACACAGAACTGTTGAAAGAGTAGTAAGCGAAAATGATCTAAATGGTTCATTTTCTGATCTAATCTTAAAATAGGTCTCTCTACATTCAGTACTCCTCCCCCCTCCCCATCCCAATAGAGCAAAGTAGATGGTCTAAAGTTAGAGTCAAACTTCCCTTGGACTTCCTGCTTGCTTCCCTTGATAGTGTTGCTGAGATTTGTCAGGATGTGTAGTATATGTGTGTCTCCCCCATCAGACTGTGAATACTTTGAGTATGGATTTTTTTTTCTTTCTTTGCATCACCAATGTTTAGCATTGTGCCCAGCACGTAGTAAGTATTTAATAAGGGCTTGTTGACTTCACTTGACTCATCTAATCTTTGAATTCTCCCTTTGTGTCCTTCACCAGCACAATATTCTAATGCCATAGGTATTTAACATCTGTTGAAATTTAAATCCCTTTCAAATATTCAGTGGGCACCTACTATAGGCAGAGAACTGTGCTAGGTGCTGAGAGACATGCAAAGTTATGTATGACATAGTCCCTGCTCCATGAAACTTATCTTGCATTGGGGATAAGACACAGAAGTAATAGTGATGTGTAATATGAGATTAAAATATATACAAGAGTTTCAAAACAAAGTGCTACATGTGGTCTGATGAGGAGATAGCTACTGATCAGAGGAAACAAGAAAGTATTCTTGACAGAGGAAGTATTTACGTTGGCTTTAAAGGATGAGCAGCAATTGAACAGTCCAAGGGATATGGAGAAGGTTTGGGGGCAGGTAAAATATTTAAGCATGGGGAACAGTTTGAGCCAAAGCATAGAGGCAAATAATACCAGTTTGTCTTTTAGTATCAAAGGTAGTAAATATTCAATAAGGCTGAAAAGGTAAGAGTGGGGCCCAACTGGGGAGGGTCTTGAATGCCAGACAAAATAATGTGAGCATGACTTAGCATCCCTAAAGTTTTTTTGAGCAGGAGAGTGGCATGATTATATCTATGGACAAGGATTATCCTGAAAGTATAGTATATGAACCAACTATGAGGCAAAACTAAGGAATTCCAAATTTGGGGAACTCCATTTAAGATTGCCAGGTAGGATCCTAATCCCAGTATGGATTCAGAAGCTAACAACTTTCCATAAACATCTTCCAAAGCTTTGACTGAGAGAAAAAGCTTTTGTACATTATTTGTGGCACAATAGATGGAGCAGCAGATAGGGAATTAGGGGATTTGTAAAATGTGGAGTTGGATGACCTTAGGTCTCTTCCATTTCTTCCAGCCAATGATTCTCACATTACACAAAAGAACAAAGCATTACCGTATAGTAGGAATCAAACAATCATCTAAAAAAATTCTGCATGGCAATGTGGTCCTTCTGTTCTAAACTAAGGATAGCACTTCCTAAAGGAAACCTCTGAGGTCAACCCGCAATTAACTGAAAGGTTTTGATTGAAAATGCTATTGACTACTCTCCCATTCAACAGTTTCCTGTTTATTATACTTCACAGGCTGAGTAGGTGCCAAGACATTAAGCTGTCAATAATGTATTAATACTGAGGCACAACCCTCCTACCCTCCCTTTCTGTCCCTTCAGGCAAATGTGTTTAAGCTAAGGTGCTGCAGAAAGCCAATGCAAATTCTCTAGCCCTGGGATGGAAATCATTTCTTTACTTGGTTTCAGCTTGTATATGGTCGTCAGTGTTCACTGAGCAGTGTAAAAATATGATTGCAAGTTACAAATGCTCACTTAGGTGAGGTTAACTAACATTTGCTTTTTAACAAACTGCTGAAATGATGAGTAACATGCCCTGAAAGCTGGCTCTCTTTCCCAAGCCATATTTAACAGTTTCTAAATTGAATTTAATAAACACTTTACAAAGAGAAATGAGAAGTTATTTAAAATGCAGTTTTATAGGTCCCTGCCATTCAGCATCTGGGAAGCAGTTGTACATTTAAAAAAATAATGAATTTAATAGAGAAAAGCACTTTAATTAAATGCTGTCAAAGAGGATTGTATTAATGACTGTACACTGAGGAATTTAAAGCAAGCCAAGTTTATTTAGCAAATAGAAACTGGGCTTTCAAAGGCTGCAACTATTTATTTTGCTTCAGTCACTGTACAGCTCGGAGATGGTGGTGCCAACTAAAACCAGTTAAGTTATTAGATATGATTTTATTTATTGTGCATTATTAAAATCTCCAATTCCTTATGGGGATATAATCAGTTCATTTCTTAAATGAAACAGATTGTAGAATATCCCACTTGTCCAGGAAGGGTTAATAAAAATTATTCTTATTTTTAGGAATCTTTTTATCTATAGGATAAAAATGAGTACTTCTCACCTTTTTTTTTTATCTCCATGGCAAGAAAGTGGGAAAAACCTTTTTTTCCTCTGTTCATCTAGTTGGAATGGCTATGCATTAGCATCGATTCATAGTGGCACATAAGTCACTAAGCATGTTTCTCCCCCCCCCCCCCATAACATGCTCTTTCCTCCTTTCACTCTCCTTTCTTCTACAGTGTGACTACCAAGAGTAATTTATTCCATCGCATATTGAAATGTGCTTTTGAAAAATGCCCAGGGTCCTTGAAAAATCTCCTTTGGGATTTGATTGTAACTTTCCTAGTCCAAAGCATGATACGGCCAAATTCTGAATTCTACAGAAAAATATGCCAACTGTTGGTGGTATTTAGGGCCAATGAGAAAGATAGGCTTCCTTTTTGGTACCTCTTTTCGAGACTTTGAATATAAGACAAAACTACCATTAATCAAAAAACAAACCAACCAAAAACAAAGATCTAATGCATGAAAGCTGTAAAAGATTGGAAGACTGGTATGGCTGAAAAACACTAGGTGTGTGTCAAAATGATTTTCTCTACATTTTATAAAAATGCAATTACCCATGATCTGCTAAGAGGGTAAAAGATTTAAAATAAGTCTTTGGGAAATGCAGGATCCTTCTTGGGACTGAGGCCATTGAGACTTCCATGACATGACAAAGCAATACACACACACATATACACATGCCCCATTCTATCTGTCTGTCTTCAGATTTTAATTCAAAACATGAGGAGGAGGAGGAGGGAAATAAAATACAAAATCCGGTAACCTATTTCCTTTCCGTAATATAATGATCACAAATGGTGACTTTAAACTTTCTAAACAAATAATCTAATTTTTAATCCTCCCCTTCCCAAGTTATTTATTAAAGTCATATGTTTGAACTCTGTCTTTGTAGTTCTGTGACCACTAAGCAACTTACTCTCCCCATCTGTACCATGTTATTTGAGAATACTCTTTGCAATACTGCAAATGAAGATTAATAGAAAATAGGCATTGACTACACAGAATTCTAGGCACATTCTGTTACAGTAACTTGTAAAGCAGACTAGACTGCATATTCATATAGAACATACTGCATGCCTTTTTGATACATTATAGCATATATACTTAAATACAGAAATTCTATGGAAAGCAGTTCTTATAACTCTTAGCATTTATAAACCAGCAGTTCCAAACTGGTCTGAGTGCTTGATTCTTATGAATAAAATGTAGATAACAGTGGGTTGGTCTTTATATTGGGTCAGCTAGGAAGCGCAGTGGACAGTGCCAGGCCTTGGGTAAGGAATTTGTCTTCCTGAGTTCAAATGTGGCCTCAGACACTCACTAGCTGTGTGACCCTGGACAAGTAACTTAATCCTGTTTACCTCAGTTTCCTCATCTGTAAAATGTTATAGAAGGAAATGGCAAACCACTCTAGTATCTTTGCCAAGAAAACCCCAATAGGATCACAAAGAATCGGACACAACTGAAGAATGGCCAAACAACAACAGTTAAAAAATTAATATCTATCAAGATACAGTCAACTAGTGATCACTTAAGCCAAAATATGTCTTATAAATGCCAAGAATGAATAAATTTGCTCTCTCTTCTTTTTTCAGGAGACAACTAAAGTACTCTCCCGTGCTGATACCAAATCAGTGCCTCATTTTGCAATGTCTTTGCAACATCATTCACATTACGTCCCCTTCTCTCCACTCATATAACCACCAACCTACCTCAGATAGACAGACAGACATATAGATGACAGAATGTTTATGAAACACTTATCATGTGACAGCCACTGTGCGGTTCAGGCCGTCATCACCTCCTACCTGAACTACTGCAATAGCCTTCTTTCTGATTGGACTTTCTACCTCATGTCTCTCCCTTTTCCAAACCATCCTCTACTCCAGCTGTCACAGTGATTTTTCTTGTTTTTGTTTTGCTCCTTTTGTTTGTTTGTTTGCTTTTAGAAGGGGGAAGGCAAAGCAATTGGGGGTTAAGTGACTTTCCCAAGGTCACAGAGCTAGTGTGTCAAGTGCCTGAGGCTGGATTTGAATGCAGGTCCTCCTGACTCCAGGGACAGTGCTTTCTATTCACTGCCCCACCTAGCTGCCTCCCAAAGTGATTTTTCTAAAGGACAGGTCTGACCATGTCATCTTCCTGCTCAATAAACTTCAGTGGCAACCTATTACTTCAAGGAACAAAGATAAAGTGCTTTGGCATTTAAAGTTCTCTACAACCCAGTTGCTTCACACTCCTCTAATTATTCCCTTCTCCTTGCACTCTACAATCTAACCATATTGGCTGGCTTGCTGGGCCTTTTTCACAACATTCCATCTCCTATCTCCAAGCCTTTGCCCTAACTGTTGCCCCTAAGGGAAATGCTCTTTTCGCCAGATTCTAACTTTTAGAAGAAAGACTTTGAATAGCACATCCTTCAGGAAGCCTTTCCTGATGGCTCAGCAGCTACTCTCTCTAAGGTTAATTTTCATTACTTCTGTATTTATCTTTTTTGTTCTGATTTGTGTATCATATCTTCTCCAATAGAATGTAAACTACTCTAAGGCAGGGGCTATTTTGGTTTAGTTTTGTTTTTTTTTTTAATATATCTGCAGCACAGGGCTTGGCACATTGTAAAGACTTAATAAATGCTTGCTGATTGATTGCTTTTATCACCATTCTAAGGCATAGTTTTGGGAAAGATGTATATTCTATTTTTTAAAATTCACTTAAGTTAGAACCTTTCTTACCCTAGTAGCTCAAAATTACTCCCACAGTTAGAGTCATCAAATGTTAGTATAACTATAGTCCTAAGCTCCTATCACATACTAGAAAGCCTGGTTTACAGTGAAAAGAAATGAAAAGCTAAAACAGTATTCTAAACATTAATTGAATATAGTCATTGTACATGCTTTATAATGTGCTTATATTTAGACACTTTATTAAACTAAATTATTATAAAATTCTGAGGATCCTATATACTAGTCCTTAAGAAATTACTTGTATCACAGACTAGAAAGTCTCTCAATTTAGAACACTTACCAAGACTGTCAAGTTTTCTTCTTAATGAATCAATTAAAGCACCAAGTAATTGGGGGATGGCAGAATCAGTATGTTCCAGATTACTCAATTTTGGTTTATACAGTTGGGGATAACACACAAAATTATATAAACAGAAGCATATCCTGAGTTCCATGAGCAGGTATATGAAGGGTAAAAACAAAATTGTAATACTTTAAGTCATTTTAAAAAAATCTCAGAATAATCAAATGAGAAATAACACCAAACAGCTTTTCAGGGCTTGAATTCCCAGTGCTAGATGGCTTTTAGCATCTGACTTTTTTTTTCAAACATGAGATGGATTTTTCAAATGTGACACTCATATTGTTACAAAATGACGCTACTCAGTGGCTGCTGAAGAAAGTGTAATCACTTAGCCCTTCTAGTGAATTTCATCTTGCACTAAGGGTTAGAGGACCCTAGATTTTGAGGAGTAAGGGACCTCAGAAATAAATCACCCAATATAACCTTTCATTTTACAGATCATAGGATTTTCAGGTCTAAAGGACCTTAGAGGCTATAAAGTCCAACTCCTTTATTTTTTGTTCTTACACTAGAGGAAAGTGAGTCTCTGAGAATAAAAATGGCTTTTCAATGTTACCCAGGCAGTAAATCAGGGCAGTTCTCTCTAATATTCTTGAATTTCTATACCCTAATAATAAAAGTCTCTAAGAGGCTACTGTAGCTAACCTACAAACTCTCCTAAGAGCCTATGGTTTATCTTTATCCCATTTAAGTATATAATAGTGTTCACATATTTTTCATCTTCATAATAAACGTCCTTAACAGCAGAGCCCCTCCCTCAAGTTCTCATTGTAATCTCAATATGTAGTGTTGAGGGTAGAGTTGTTATACCTACCCACGTTAGGGGGTTTTGTGTCCTGGTACCTAAAATAACATATGGAAAGCTTGGATTCACACTCACTCTAACCACTCACTAGCTATGTGATCCTGGACCAGATCAAACTTCTCTGAGCCTCAGTATTCTCATTTGCAAAATGGGCAAAATAGTAACTACCTCAGAGAAATGTTTTAAGAATCAAATTTACAGGGGCAGCTAGGTGGTGCAGTGAATAGAGTACTGGCCCTGAAGTCAGCAAGGAGGGACCTGAGTTCAAATCCAGCCTCAGACACTTAATACTTACTGGCCATGTGACCTTGGGCAAGTCACTTAACCTCAATTGCCCTGCCTTCCCCCCTCCAAAAAGCAGCAAAAAAATAAAATAAAATAATCAAATTTACGTCCTTAGCACCTAATGCTGTGAACTACTATATAATACATGTCAAATAAGTGTTTTTTCGTTTATCTATTCATTCAAAATGAGACAGTTTAAAAATGCTACGTATTTTAAAAAATCCAGCCTTGGTGTTACTTTTCAGACCTATTTATGATGTGTAGTCAAGGAATTCTTAACTTGGAGTCTGTGGATAGATTTCAGGAGGCCCATGAACTTAGATGAGAAAAAAATTAAAGCTTTATTTCATGTTTATATGATTGCACATACATAACTAATATCTGATTGCTAACTGTCTCACAGAGTGGGGAGGGTAAGGAGAGAGCGATAGAATTTGGAATTCAAAACTAAAAAAAAAATGTTGAAAATTGTTTTAACATGTAATCAAGGGGAATAAAATATATTAAAAATAAAGTATATTGAATTTTTTTAAATCTTTATTTGAATATAATTGGCTTTCTTGGTAATTTTGTGCATTTTATTTTATTCAATTAAAAACTCTTCTGAGAAGTGGTCTATATGCTTTACCAGATTGCAAGAGGCCCACAACACACACACACACACACATACACACACACGCCAAAAAAAAAAATGGTTAAGAACCCCTGGTTTAGCCTGAACTAACGTAAGTTTTGTATGTCATTCCCCATACTACCTCCCCCACCTCTCCTTAGCTCCCATGTTATCAGGATGACCCATGGAACAACTCAGTAAAGGTACTCAGTCTCAAAAAGTTCAGGGTCAAGTGATTTGTAGAAGATTACATCTAGAATCTACTTTGCAGAGACTGAACTTGTGACCTGGGAGCTGTCAAACCTATCTAGCTTGCTTGATCTGCCATCTCTAGGGTCAGATGGGATAATAATAAAATAAATTAATTTCAGAACTTTGGCAGTGCTCCTTTAATTGAAAGAGTGCTTTACTATCATTATAAGGGGGAGTTCCAGGCTTCAACTTAATACAAATCAGCAGCAGTTTTCAGCTACATTAGATTTCCACACTAAACAGAAACAGCTGAGAGGGCACAGTAGGTAGTTTTGGCTACAACAGTTAAACTCAGTGGCTTTCCATTGCAATTGTAATAACTATCCATCATAAGAAATTCAGTTGGTTATCTCAGAGACTGATACTCAGAGTTCATTATCCGTTACTATTTGTTGGCTTTTCTGAAATACCCATTAGATTCCATGGGGCAATATCTTTCAGATACTTTATGCTTTTAGAAAAGGGTTTGCCTAGAGAGCAGCAAAAAAGAACTGGTCAAAATACTCACTGAAATAAAAGCACCACCCAGCACAAAGGTCACATTTTTTAAATGAAGAAATATTTGAATTGCTAAAAATAAAGTAGAACAAAAAAGTCAGTGGTCCCCATTAGGTAAAGCCTACTAGGTAAAATTCAGATTTGTTAGCCTGGCATTCAAGGCCTTCTGCTAAATGACTTGACCCTACTTTTTCCAGCCTTATCTCCTACTATGAACTATGACATGATTTACAATTTACTAGAGATAGCTCCTCACACTTGGATAGCTCTTTATCCCTCCAACATGCTCTATACTTCTGCTCATACTTTCTTTTGCCTAGACTATCTTCCCCTTCTTTCTTTGACTTTTGAAGTTCTACCCATCTTTTAAAGGTCAACTCAAATGTTAGTCCCTGTATGAAGCTACATAGCACGTCATATTCCAGCTCGATAGTCAGTTCACTATATAATATTTTGCATTATAGTTATCTGTTTTCTTCTTATCCCCTTACTAGATTATAACCTCTATGAGTCTATAGACTAAGTCATACACACACATACCTATATTTGTATCTCTATATACATATGTATATGTATGTATACATGTATACACATGTATGTATATAAACCCATATACATACATACATGTCCTACCCTTGTTTCTAACAGAGAGTTCTCAATTCTATAGCAAGTGCTTAATAAGTTTATTGAATTTTTAAAAATTAACACAGATGCTAAGAAGGCAGCAATAGGGAAGTCCTACATACTAGGGAATTTGAGATGTTGTCTCATCAGTGAAATTTAGGTAAATCCCAGACAATCACTTAAACTCTACATATAAAACCAGATAGCATGCTCTTGGTTAGGATATTCCTCACCAGCTGCTTAATCCAGCTGCATGGGACAGCTCTGCTTCTCTTCTGTGTATAAGCTCTAGCCTTTGAAAAATTGGAAGATTTCTCTCCTCTGAGCTTCTCCAAGTTCAGGGGCATCATGATTCCTTCTTTTATGTCTCTCGTGATTTTGACAGTGTTGGATATTCATTAGAGATTTATTTAATACACGTCAATATGACTAAAGAGATTTGTTCCTGTACAGAAGTTTGACTGTATTTATACTTTTTGGTGGATTTTGGCTTAGAGAATTAACAAATAGCAGAAATTCAAGAGAGTATTAGAAGAAGATTATGTCTTTTCACTTTTTAAAGTTAATAAAATAAGATACTTAGCACCTTTTCAAGTACTAATGACACTTTACTGTCTCATGGGATTTTGTTCCACATGAGGTAGAAAATGAACTTAGAATCACTACAGGTTCTCCTTTGCTTTTCCTATGACAAAACACAGTGAAAAGAGCCAGGATCAGAGGTCAGAAGACCTGGTATGCTGTTCCAGGTCTCCCGCAAACTTGAAGCAATTCTTTTGCCTCTTCACCCATTTCCTTATCTGTATAAAGTTGCTACTGGCACATGTGCTGCTGAGGTAAGCACTAAGGTTCCTCCCATTCTAAGAGTTCATGTAGTAACATCTTTAAAAAAATTTTTTAAACCCTGATCTATTAAGACTAAATAAATGAGCCATTATGCAGTAATTATATACAATGTGAATTATAGCATATTTTTGGTCTGTGTCTCTTATTAAGCACAAATTCCTAATTCATTGTTCTTGGCTAAACTGACTTCTCCTGTGTGGAATTGGCCCTTATTTTTCATTTTAAGTTCACCAATATCAAAATCAAGTTGCACTCAGTTTGAAACAGAGATACATTTTGATGAGTTCAAATTTGCCCATAAGTGAGTTACTTATTTTTAAGTGGAATTACTGTTTAAAAGATCTAGTCATTTTCACTTTTAGTATCTTAGTTATCATGAGATTCCTACCTCTACTACCCAAAAGTATACAATAGTTGTATCAATTCATGTGGAGTGGAGATGTCAAGATTATGTTTTTTGTTAGTTATTTTGTTAAAACACACACACATACTCATATGTGCACACTCAAAATAGGCCTGCTGAACAACCTCTGTGCCCTGTTCTAGTTAGAAACATTTTCCAGATTTATGATCATCTTTAGTAGTTCAGCCTAAATCAAAATACTTGAAATAAACATCTCTCTTCTGGTCAAAATGTAAATCAAAGATGAGAATAGCAGGACACAGGAAAACCTCCTACCCCCTTTCCCCCAGAACGTACATTTTTTATTTTTTGGTAAAGATATCAACTACCTTTGAATCAACATGTACCTATGAGCCAGAACGGATCTGCTAGAGAACTCACAGAAAACACAAAATGCAGGCTTTACTTGTTCTTTGAATAGCAGGTGCTTTTCTATAGCAGTGGCTTCCTCCTCATGAGGATCACTTTATACAATCTGATACACTGGGGACAACAGCTTGATTCAGCATACTCCCAACTGAGTCAGGTTTTTTCAGCTCAAGCAATTAACAATGAATTAGCCCCATATTAAAGTGCCAGGCAATAAGGCTGCTTGTTGGAGAGGTCACCAGGACAGTGAGAGGAAAATGAGAAATCAAGGAAGAGAAGGAGGGGGAAGAGGAACGGGGAGGAGAATGATGAGAAGAGAAAACACAACCAAGTGAAAAAGGAGAGAAAAACACATTCACTGTGTACTCCCTACCCAGTCTTTCTGAAAAATTCTGGTTAATCACCGATTAGCACGTGTGAGGCTTTGTAGTATCATACATAATGCTGTATCACTTTGGTCACTATGGAGTAGGTTCAAAAGCTCTGTGGGCTATAACACCTTAAAATAGCAATGTATTTTTAAGGTAATCTCAGCACACCACTGAGAAGCTCGACTCATTTTACAGACATTAGCCAATTCATCCTGAAAACATTCCAGTCCTGCATCTAGGAAAAACAGAACATGGAAAGTAGAGACAGAAACATACTAAGAGCCCACTAACTCCTAATTTAGCCTGGCAAACAAGTCAGCTAGAAAAAAAAAATCCCTCACTTGATACCTAAATGCATTTTCAACAACCTAGTGTAAAAGCATCCCAAGTATTTTTTAAAGTGATTGTAAAAATAATAATTTTGCTAACAGACTTTCTACGGTGCTTTGCAAACTGAATTTTGTGTAGCACTTTGTAGGTTTCAATGTTGTTGTTTTCCTATTATTTCATTTGATCATCACAATGGCAGGACAAATGTCATTATGTCCATTTTACAAAGGAGGAAACTGAGCCTCAGAGAAGTGACTTGCCTGAGGATTACCTGGCTAGCAAGTGATGGAGCCAAGACTCAAATGAGAGCTTCCGCCTCCTAGTCCAGTACTCTATTCATTTTCATGATACCTCTAGGTCTGTTAGTGAAAATACTCCAAAGAAGGGCTCCCTATGCACTTCTCCTACTCAGTCCAGCAATCATTGTTCAGGTGGGCTACTCCTCAAGATCTCTATGGTAGAACAAAAGTAAGCTCTGGATTCTCTCCCAGCATATGTGATAAAACATGGTTCAGATTCTAATGCTGTGGGTATGAGAAAAGATCAGTGGGCATAACCACATATTCTTTTTTTTTAAGGTTCTTACATTTTCTAAGGATATTAACATTTTTCTCTCTCCCAGCTTTTCATTCCCACATTTTTTCTTAGCCTTGGCCTGCTCCATACTCTCCATCTTTATTTATCTAAAATGTTACTAGTCTTTGCACTAGGTAATCATTACACTCTAGATCCTTCCCCCCAAAAAATAGCATTTCCTCAAAACACCACAGACTAATAAAGCAGAATCAAAATATTTCAATTCTTGCTTTATTTTTCAAAAGAGATGTACAAAAATGCAGAGAGCAATAGAGCAATGATGGATAAAACCTATGACAAATACCACAGAAAGGAGTGTGTAGGCAAGGAGTCTACCCTCTCCAGACAGCTCACACATAGCAACTAACAGCAGCAGATAAAGAAAAAAGATGGGATATTTACTTGTTGCTATTCAGTTATTTCAATCATGTCTAAATCTCCATGCCACCATTTGGAGTTTTCTTGGCAAAGATACAGGAGTGGTTTGCCATTTTCTTTTCCAGCTCATTTTACAGATGAAGAAAGTGAGGCAAACAGGATTAAGTGACTTGTCCAGGGTCACGCAGGTAGTGAGCATCTGAAGTTACATTTAAACTCAAGAAAGTGAGTTTTTTTCACTCCTGGCCCAGTCCTCTCTCCACTGTACCACCTCACTGCCCCTTTTGTATATTTATACACAAATGCAATCTTTAACCAAAACAACAAGGAGTGACTACTGAGACAAAAGTTTAACTTTATAAACATCATTCCCTTTTGTATTAGCACCAGAAGAAATGTGACAACAAAATGTACTAGTGGGGGGAAAAGATGTTTGGGTTAGTGTCCTGACTATTAGACTGGATTGTTGGAAACTTGGTCCATGAATTCTGATTTTGCGTCTGACTCAGAAACCCTGGTTCACAGAATGTCAATAAAAGGAAAGGACCTTAGAAATAATCTAATCTAACCCCCAAATTCTAATATTGAAAAAAAAAATATGAGGTTAAGCATTAGGCCAAATGGAGCTGGATCTCTTAATTCTGAGCCTGGTATTCTATCAATCATACCAACATGCTTTTTTGGCTGATCCTGAACAAAATATCTTTGGCTCCATTTTGTCATTTTTACTAATTGTGTTGGCCAAATATAGGTTATTCATGGTTATAGACCATATACTTAAAATCTTGCTGACTTTTAAAAATGGGAACGTAAAATAATTACACAAAATAAGTGTAGAAAAGAGGCGGCATGTTGCTGTAGGATTTGGACTAACAATGCCCAAGTTCAAATCCCAGCTATGCTTGCTCCTATTATGTGACATTGGGCAAGTAACACCTTCTCTGATCCTTATTTTCTTCATCTGCAAAATTAAAACATTGCCTATTTCATCGAGTTGTTGTGAGGATGAAATAACTCATGTAAAACACATAAATATATAGGGAGTTATGCAAGTGTAAGCTATTACTCCATATGTCTTTCCATTCAAATGAAGATATTTTATTCATTTGTATCATCATTAATCATCTCATCTTTGAAAATGCTTGGACTTCCCCAACTCAACTGAAACTGAACTTTTCCAAGTTACCAAAGATTTCCTAATTGCCTAATCAGATGCCCATTTCTTAGTCCTCTTACTTTTCAAACAATTTGATGTATTTGACTGTGCTGAAACCCCTTGTCTCCTGGAAACTCTCTCCTCTTTCAGCTTTGGGACACTGCACTCTCTCTCTCTTCCTCTCTCTCTCTCTCTCTCTCTCTCTCTTTCCCTTTTTCCTCCTTCCCTCCCTCCCCCTCTCTCCCCTTCTCCTCCCCCTCTTCCTTTTTCTCTCTATTCTCCTCCTATATGTCTGACCACTCCTTCATCTCTTTTGATAGTTCATCATGCCCCCTAACTATAAATACTGTCCAAAGATTTGTCATAGCCCCTCTTCTCTTCTCCCTCAAGCTTTTCAGTAACATGAGCTCCAATAGGCTTAATTATTTTCTCTCAGCAGATGACTCACAGATCTATATACATCCATCCCATTTCTCTCTCATGTTTCAGTCCCACACCACTAATTGTCTATTGGACATTACAAACTATATATTTTGGAGATATCTCAATCAAATGGAAAAGGTTTTGAACTTGAAATTGTCATGCTCTGATTTGGCATCAGCTTATTTATTCTCAACATGTTCAAAAACTGGACTCATTATCTTCCCCAAACCCTCCACCCCTCTGCTGAAGACACCATCTTCCTTCTATTCTCCTAGGTTCAAAACTTCCTATTAGCCTTAGTTCTTTCTTTTCACCCTCACATACCCTATCAGTTGCAAAATCTTGTAGTTTCTACTTCCACATCATCTCTCATATCCTATTCTACTTTCTTTTCACATAAATAACACCTTAGTACAGGGCTTTATCAGCTTTTGCCTATATTATTATAACAGCTTCCTAATTGGTTTTCCTGCCTCAAGTCTCTCAGCATGTCCATTCATCCTATGCACTGTTGCCAAAATAATTTTCCTCAAGTTCAGACCTTACTGTCTACAGAGTTTTACTCCTTATTGCCTCTAGGCAACATGAACTTTTCAGTCTACCTTTTAAAGCCCTCCACGATCTGGTTCCAATCTATCTTTCCAGCCAAATTGGACATTGCTTACTTTCCTACATTCTGTGATCCAGTCAAACAAGACTTATTTCTGATCATCCTCCAACTCTCATCTCTATGTTTTGCCTCAGCCATCCCCCATAACTAGAATTCAGTCCCTCATCAACTCCACTTCCCAAAGACCTTCTCTTTCTTTCAAGTAGCATTTTATTCATGAAGCCTTTTCTGATGCCCTAATTGGCAGTGCCCTCCCTTCCTTGTATTTAATTACTTGGTATTTATCTGTATTTATTAATTTTGAATTTATTCTACATATGCTTATATTTGAACTTGTCTTCACCTTTTGTCTATGAGTTCCTTAGGAATGTGTATTTTTTTCAATCTTTATATTTTTATCTCCAATGTTTAGCATAGTTCCTGGCACATAATAAATGGTGTTCAATAAATGTTTCTTGGTTTTCATTGTAATTTTATAACTAAGAGCACAATTATAGGCCACACTCAGGAACTGTAAAGACTAGGATCATAGATGTGGGGCCAAAAGGGACCTTAGCGATCAATGAGTCCAACTCCCTCATTTTACAGAGACATTAAGTAACTTGTCCAGATCACAAAATGAATAAGTATGTGAGATGCTCTATGATCCCAGGTCTTTCTGACTCCAAAACCAGGACTCTATTCACTAAACCACAGTTCCTCTCTTGAATCAGATTTGGAAAACAAAAGTACTACCTCAACTATGGTCAATACAGTGACTTAAGGAGTATGTTACAATATGCCACGAGTTGACGTCTAGTGTAGGAATTACTACCTTTGTCAATAATGTAAAGTAGCATGAGGTTATTTTAAACAAAAATGTATCACTTGCAGAAGGCCAAATTTCTAGGAAACCAAAGTTCTCTTTGCCCCCTTGTTATAGTAATACTTCTGGAAACAGTAATATGAAGTCATCTGACATAATTTTAAACAGTGCATTGCATGTAATAGTTAAATTTACAACTGACTGGATTTTTTTTGGAGGGGGGATGTAGAAGATAATCATAATAATAGTCAAGATAACAAAAACAAAGTATAAGGTTTATAGTTTACAAAGTACTTTTATACCAGGGATCTCTCTTGAACCTTAAAACAATCCTGTATCTCTACTTGTTAGAGGAAGTTAAAAATGAATTGCCCAAAGTCACATCAGTTAATAAGTGGCAGAGCTGGGGTTAAAAATATGCATCCTAGCACCACCATTTCCACACCACCAGACTACCTCACTCATAGAAAATATCTTGCTTACAATAATAATGAAATTTAACCACCTGAGGCAGAAGAAAGCTACCTTTAACTAATAAAACTGATTTATCTTATGAAATGCTCTCTTGATTTAAGTGAAAAATCACAGTACATAATGTTCATTGATCATTAATAATTTTATATGTAGCCTGTGCTAAATAAACATAATTATCTCCACAGTACAAAATAGTTTTCAGTATAAAATATATATTGATTCTAACAAGGCAGAATACCAAACTTTCAGATGGAACTTGAAACTGTCACCTGAAATGTGGCATCATTTTATTTGTTCTCAGCACTAAACATCAAAAAAAACTGTTCAGCTTTGCTTTGAGATGAAAATCTTAATGTTATCCTTGCTTTTGAGTGAAAAACCTGGGAACCCTAGGAAGGTGGCAGAGTTAAAGGTTTGCCCAAGATAAAGGACAGAGACAGAGAGGAGCAAATAATAGAAGTAAAAAGTTTCTCAAACAGAAAACTCCAGTGATAAGAATAAGGTAAATAAAGGCTACTTGTCTTGCTGAAAAATCAGTGAAGACCAACTCATGAGAAGTCCCATTACCCTTCAGTCTTCTGCAATTTTAAGTACCCAACTGGTGGAATTAATAATTTCTATGAGAAACTCCCCAGGATGAACTGAAACTGACACTTCAGAACAACAATCTCAAGGCTGTATTAGAAGAAAAGGGGGCAGCTGTTGGGAAAAAGCCCTGCAGAACAAGTTAATAGAAGAATGGGGAGACTAGAATCATATTACTAGTTTAAAATAATAGTTATTAATAATAATAATAACAGCATTTATATGATATTTTAAAGTTTGCAAACACTTTACATGTTATCTGATCTTCACTATATATGAGGTATGCCTATCCCCAGTTTACAGATGAAGAAATAACCTGAAAAGTTAAGTGATTTAGCTAAGTGAGTGTCTAAGGTAGAATTTGAACTCTTCATGATTCCTACCTAGCACCCTCTCCACTGCACAATCTTCATGCCACGGGAGAAAATACATAGCTAGTAAAAAGTATGATGAATGAGTGGGGAAGAGAAGTAAAAGCAAAGACTTCTCAAAGTGCTCTTCTTAGTAATGTCCTGGGTCATCCTCGCTCAACTCCTCTATCTACCCTCTGGAATCACTCTAGTGAAGACTGACATTGGGAGAAAAATGGAAAAGGTAAAGGTGGAGAATAGTTTCAGTTACAGTGGTGACTTGGATTCCCCTGTAGAACTTCCATCTAGTTATCCTCACTATTAAAAGACACAAATGCAATCTAATCCTGGTTGTCTCAGAGAGAAAAGAAAAGTCTCAGAGAGACTATAAGAATTTGGAATAGGAGAGGAATACAAGAATAACACTGAGCCTCCTAGAGGAAAAAATTATTTAAAAGCTTTTTGTTTTGTTCTTTATAAATTTCCTATAGAAAAATCAGCTCAGTATTTAAGACAGAGAAAAACCAAGTAAACAGCAGAAATTAACAAGCATTTGAAGAAAATAATCACCTTGTTGAAAAGTACTTTTAGCAGAAAAACATGTCCAGTTCCCCTGAGGAAAGTGAAGCTATCACAACAAATTTTTCAAGGCTACTTGAAATAATAATAGATCAATTTCAAGAACTTCAGGAATGGCCCAGAAGAACAGTCAAAGAATTAAGAGGAAATTTCAAAGAAAAAGGAGAAAACTTGGAGTTCTTAAGGAAGAAATCAAGAAACCTAACAAGATACTCCTAGGGAACAACTTCACAGAGACATTCTATTAACAGTAGATTTTTCTCCAAAATAAAGAAGCATGCAAAGATACAAAAAATACAGAAATAGAAGAAAAAAAATAATGAAGTAAAATTTAAAAATATATCTACATCTACATCTACATTTATATCTATCTATATCTATATCAGAAGACCCACCTGTGGAAGAAGAGGTTAGCATATATCTGTAAGGCAGAGTTCAAGTAGAGTAGAACAAGGGATTATACATTCAAAGTATAACAGCAATAGGAAAAAGATAGAGTAGGCTCAGAGCAACCAGACTACAATTTAGAACACTTTTCTTTACATCCCAGTAAGAACCCCATCAATAAGTACCATTCTGAGAAATTCTACAGAATTTTTGAAGGAAAAGAATAAGGGAAGGGACAGAAGGAAAACATCACTTTTCAAAAGGAGCATTATAAATTGAGTTCACTAAAATAGAAGAATTCGGGGTGGGGAGAGAAGAGTAAGGATTAACTGAACAAAGAAAAGGAAGGGCAAAGGCAGCAAAAGAAAGAGAGAATAACAATAAAAGCAAACCCAAGGAGATTGGGACAGGCAAGAACCAAAGAGGTGGGAGAGCTATGGGGAAGAGACTGACTCCAGATTAGTGTAAGGGAAACAACTGACACAAACTGAAATAGGTGAGATGTGTGTTTTTCTATGTAATTAATGAAAGAAAACATGTATCAAAACTCTAAATGTGAATGAATTAATCCTCAAAAAAAAAAAAGAGAGACATAAATGGATAAGAAAGCAAAAACCTAACAATTTTCTGTAAGGAAGAAACACTTTTGAAACACTAACACATACAGAATAAATAATGGAAGAATAGAATAAAATCTGTTAAGTTGCAAGTGATGCTAAAAAAAAAACAACAAGACTTATAATCATGATCTCTAATGAGGCAGTAAGTAAAAACTGACAGCAAAATTCTATTTTGCTTTAATGCACCAGAGATGATTTTTTAAAAAATCAGCAACATTAAACATAAATGCACCAAATACCATTGTATTATGTTCTTAAAAGTGAAACTAGGCGAATTACAAAAAGTATCTTGATAGTAGCACAATTAGAGTTAGCTATTTTAATATTCCTTTCTTGGAGCTGAAAAAATCCATCAAAACAATAAGCAAAAAGGAACATATACGGCTGAATCAATCATTAGGTAAGCTCAGTTGAACTACAATATTACCACTTCTTAATGGAAATATTAAAGAATATAAACATTCCTTAGCTTCCAAAGGTACTCTTACAAAAAAATAATCATTTGCTTTGGTATAAAGGAACCATAAATAAAGGTTGAGAAAAGCATAATAATTACAGTTTTATAAACCATAGCACAATTAGTAATGTTTAAAGTTATAATAAATAGGTATAGAAAAGACATAATAAATACATAAATTATAGATCAAATCATAGTAAAACTAGCAACATATAAAAGAAATATGAGGAAAAGATACAAACCTAAATGGAAACTAAGTAATGACATTACAAATAATGATTCAGTCAAAGAACAAATGATCACAACTCTAAATAATTATGTTAAAGATGATGACAATGAAACAACACACCAAAACTTTGGGGAGCTAACTAATGCATTCCTTGGAGAAAAGTTTCTGTCACTTACAACTTAATATTACCAAATTAGAATAAGAGAGAATCAATGAACTTGGTGTGAAGCTAAACAGAACAGAAAAAAAAAATAGTAGTCCTTAAAAAAAATTATAAAAAGTCCAAAAAAGATATCTTAGAAATTAAAGAAAATAAAAAACAAGAAGACTATGAAATTTTGGGGGGGGGGAGGGGAACTTAAGGGTTATTATAATAAAACTAATCAACTATTAGATTAATTAAGAAAAAGAGAAAGGAAAATAAAAGTACCCAAATACAAAAAATGAACAAGGTGAATTTATAACATAGAGAAGAAATTCTGAAAAATGAATTGTCAGAAACCACTATATACAAAAGACAATAAAATGAGTCTTAAAGGAAACCGAATTATAAAAATGACAAAATATCCAAATCAACAAAACAAAAAAATAGAAATCTTAAATTGTCTGATCTCAGAAAAAGAAATCTAATAAGACACAAAGAAATTCTTAAAGGCAGGGACTAAATAACCTGGATTAGAGAGATTTTTCAAACGAATTTTCTATAAGACATATAAGAACAATTAAAATCTAAGCTGCAAAAAATTCTCAAAATTAGAGACAAAAGGTACTCTATCAAATTTCCATTTTGAAACAAATATGATTGTAAGAATGAAACAAGGGCAAGAGAAAACTGAAAGTTTTTAGATCAATCTCACTAATGAATATTGATAAGAAATTATTTTTCTTACAGTTTTAAAATTAGTTTTAAAAAATACTCATAAGTTGCCTACAGAAATAAATTCAGAATATAATTCACTATGACCAAGTTAAATGCATGTCCAAATGTAAGGATAATTCAGCATTAGAAAAACAATTATCGTAATTATTTTTTTTTAAATAATGAAGATATCAAAAATTATATCATTCCCTTAGATAAAAAAAACTCAAATGGTCTTTGACCAAATACAACTCAAGGGGCCATATTTATTATAATTTTTTAAAATACATATTTTAGAACATTAGCTACCACTGTTTACGATGGGGGGGGGGGGCACATAGGAATTTTTCCCAGTATGAATAGGACAAAGCAAGTATGTTCCCCCTCTTCAATAATTATTTCACACGGTTTAGAAATGCTAGCTATAACAATAAAATAACAGAACAAAACCAAAGGTTACAACTATCAGAAAGGAAAAGACAAAATTGTCTCTATTTCATGTGGCATAATTGTATACTTAAAATACTCCAAAGAATCAGGAAAAAAATGTGATCAATAATAGCTTCAGTAAGTTAGCAGGATACAAAATTAATTCACAAATGATGGTAATAATTTGCATTGATAATTGAATTATCAGTGCTTCCATATAGTGCTAAACAAAAGTAGGAGGGAATGACAAGATAAATTCTATTTAGAAGAAATATAAAATAAATTATCTGGGAGTTATTCGACCAACATGCACACAAAATTATATAAATACAACTTCAAAACACAGAAAGAAAGGAAGATACATAAATGAATATTCACTGCCTATTATTGTAATTGCCATACCAACATAATAAAAATGACCAACATTACCTAAATTAATTTACAAATTTTGGTCAATACCAATCAAAGTACTGGTGAGAGATTTTAAAAAATAAAATAATAACAAAATACATTTGAAAGAATAAATGTTCTAGAATTGCAAGGGACAGGATGAAAAAGATGAAATGGAATCAACCTTCAAATTATATTGTAAAGTGACAGTTATCAAATGAATAGAACCTGATTAAAAAACAAGATCATGGAATAAACTATATAAGTAAGGAACAAAAGAAATCAAAATAGTAGTCCAGTGTCTTATAAACTCAATAATATGGATGACTAGAGAAAGAGATTCTTTTTAGATAAAAACTTATGTAAAAATTGAAGATTAGTTTCACATAAATTTCCTTTTCTGGAGGCAAGCATCTTACATCATTTATCACAATAAGCTCAAAATAGATATGATACCTGAATATAAAAGTTCTGGATTTAAAAAAAAAGAGAAATTAATTCATTACTTTCTATAACTATAGCTAGGGGAAGAAGTCTTAAGCATACAAACCATAGAGAAATTCAAAAGAAACAAAACAATTTGGACTATATTACATTTAAAAGGTTTTCCATGAATAGAATCAATAAAGACAGATTTTTTTAAGAAAAGCAGTAAAGTGATAAAATATTTGCATCAAATGTTACTGATAAATTCTGAGATTCAAGATATGTCAGTATGGGACTTAAATACTTAAGACCAAGAACTCTTCTCTAAAAGATTAGTGAACAAACTACATGAACAAACATTTCTTTAAACAATTTCAAACTATAAAGCATCTGAAAGCATATGAAAACATGTTCCAAACTACTAATATTAAAAAATTCAAATTAAAATAGGCTAGCAGTTTCACTTTACATCATGAAAATTGACCAAAATGATGAAAGATAGGAAATACTAGTACTGAAGGGTCTGTGTGTAAACCCAATGTAAACACACTCATGTATCATTGACAGAGCTATGAAGTGGTTTCAATTCATCACCAGATGTAAGGATGGTTCAGCAGTAGAAAAAATATATAGCATAATTAATTTTGAAGATAATAAAAGATATGAAAAACTATATTATTATTCCCCTTGATGCAAAATATATATATACAACACTCATTTATATAAAAAAAACTAAATGCAAAAAGAGGGGGAAAATCATGGAAAGGGTCATCTTTATTATGATCACAAAACATATATTTTAAATTACCAGCTAACAGTATTTTACAATGGAAGTAAAAATGTAGAAATTTTCCCAGTATGAATAGGACAAAGCAAGTATGTTCCCTCTCTTCACTAATTATTTAGCATGGTTCTAGAAATGTTAGCTATAGCAATAAAATCAATAGAACAAAATCAGAAGTTATAACCATGAGGAAAGAAGAGGCAAAATTATCTCTCTTTTCCTGAGGTAACAGAGAGTCACTGGAATGTATCAAGCAAGAAAGAGACACGGTCAGATCTGTGCGTTGGGATTATTACTTTGGCAGCTGTGTGGTGGAAAGAGAACAGGATCACGAAGCTATGGCCCATGGGGTCAAATTTGGTCTGACACCAATTTCAATCTAGAATTATGAAAAATCCTCATAAGTTGTCTATAGAAATATATTCAGAATATAATTCACTATGACCAAGTTAGATTCAAGCTAAAATTGGTTCTCATATTTTTGAGTGGTTTGCCAACCCTTAGAGGCAGAGAGGGATGATGGGGAGAGGTGATGAAGGTCCTAGAAGCAGAAAGAAGGGGATGACCATGAGAGATATTGTTGATATATTCTCTAGCGCTGAGAGAATTGAAAGAATCAAGCTTACACTTCCAGAGGGGGCATCTGTCCTTGTCCTCCACACTTCTGAAGCTGTGCCCAGCATTTGCTCTACCTAGTCTAGAAAAACCTTTCACTCTATGTGTTGATGAAAAGAGAGGACAGGCTTTGGAAGTCCTAATACACTCCTTAGGACCTGACCTCATGCTGGTTGCCTGTTTTTCAAAACAATTAGACTCCATGGCTGCCACTGCTTTCCATGTTCTACAAGCTCATGGAGCAATTTGGAAAGGAAGTGGATACCTGACAGGAAAAAAAAACAAAAAAACAAAAAACCCTCTCCTATCAAACACGCCCTTTTAAGTTTTGGCCTTGCCATAGTCATCTTTAATTCCCTCTAGGGAAATTGTCTTTTATTCCAGGGAAATTGTTCTTTCTCTATACTCCTTTCATACTTGTTTGATCCTCATTTGCTTAACCTCCTTGCCAGATCTGTCTCTTCCAGGGTTCAAGTCATCAACTTCCAGATGACTGCTCAGGATACGTACCCCTTGAATGGGACCCAAAGAGGCAGGGACAGCTCTATGCTCCTTGCCAGCAGGAAGCACTTTCAGAAACTGAGACCTTCACCCTTTACCCCAAAGGAACTTGGGTCCCATTTGTTTGAGGGGGGAATGATGGGGTATAGTCTGTAAGAAACCCCTTGAACTCTGGCTGAATCTTCCCACTTGATGAGGCATTTGCCTGAGGCCATAAGCCTTCACTACCACTAGGCCTAAATCTCTGTTATTCTTAACCTAGCCTGGCCCACCATTGTCCAGCTATTTCCCACCCTTGATCCTAACAATATATCTATACCCAAATCTGTTAACCTTAAAGTAGCCTAGCCCTCCAATTTCTGTCATATTTCCTACCCTCAATCCCATTCCTGGAGCCTGATCTTAGTTCCTTAATATCCTCCTTAGATTCCTCCTAAAGATCCTCCCCAAATCCCTCCTCTAGACCACCCCTAGATCTTTCCCACAGTCCTTCTGCATATAAAATCTATCTTGCCTCCATGAAGGCACTGAAATTCAATCTAGAGGACATTCAATCTGGAGAGTTTGCCAGCACAAGTGTCACAAACACTTTGGCTCCTTAAGAGTCTATCCATTATGGTGAACCTTTAATAAACCTTGTTTTATTTTGGCTGAGAGAAGGCTTGAGTCAAATTCATTTGGCAGGACCAGGTATGTTGGTATTTTGGGGTCTTGAGCACCCCTAATCCCCAAACCTCAACAACGAGACTTGGCAACTGTTCAGAAATGTGAGGTAAGAGACAATGACGAGTTGGTGACAGCACGGTTGTGAACCTTAATGAATAGAAGAATAATTATGTCCTCCACAGAAAGAGGAAAGTTCACAAGAGGTAAGGATTTTGAGGAAAAGATAATGAGCCTCATCACTAGAAAGGGCTTATTTGAGAAGATGGGAGAGTGAGACAAAAG
>CM053582.1:272810017-272873981 GCA_028627135.1 Pseudochirops cupreus | reverse complement strand
AAAAAAAAAAGTAGTTTGGGAGTGAGGACACTAGCAATTGGGGAGATCAGGAAAGGCTTCATAGAGAAAATGGTGCTTGAGCCGTGTCTTAAAGAAAGAGAGTGATTCTGTGAGGCAGAGGTAATGAAGGCGTGCATATACGCATTTTGAAAAGTCCTGTTACTGAATATTTATTGAAGACCCACAATATACTTAATACTGTAAAGACAATGGTACCTGATCTTCATTCTCTAGGTTGGAGCTCATGATCTAAGGCATATATACAAATACCAAACATATCATGCTTTTTAAAAGTTTTTTTAAATTTATATTTTTATCAGGTTTTCTTTTCCTTTCTATTTTGCTACTGCTTATTCAATGAATTTTAAGAAGAAAAAACTTTGTTTAGAATGAGAAAATGAATGAGAAAAGGCAACTGATCTAATGTGGGAAGGTTTTAAAAGCAGTATTAAACTCAAGAAGGTGAGGTGATTAACAGCAAGGAAATATGAGACTGGACTAGGTCTATGGAACAAAGCAGGAAATAAAGTAGGTTAGACTAGATTTCTTTTAATGTATGTAGAGGTTCTAAGAGAAGGTTTTCTGATTTGCCTAAGAGTCTCTCAATGCCTCAGAATCTTCCCTGGAAAAATAGTGATAATGTTATTTTTCCTTCAAAAGGAATGTCTACTTCAGAATTGTAAAAAGAAAAAAAAACACAAATTCCTAAGGAAGAATATGCTTACCAGTGGCATAATCTCTATGAAAGTTGGTATGATATGTAATATATGTATGCAATATCAAAAATGATCACCCATAGAGTTCCTAGAGCAAAACTGAAATGTTAAAATACTCAAATGTCACTGGTTTATAACAGGGAGTCAGATGAACACTATTAGGAAGACTGGATGACTGAACAGTTGCCAAAAGAAACCAAGGAGGATCTTGTACTATAGAATAAAGATCACTGAATCTGGAGCCAGATAAACAGAGTTCAGTCCCCAATTCTGTTATTTACCCACACTGTGACCCTGGATAAGTCAATAAGTTGGATAAGTTTTACCTCACTAGGTAAAACTTGTAAAATAAGGGAATTAGACTAGATCTTTATGGTTCCTTTCTAATTCTATGATCTAGTGATTTGTAGAAAATAAAAACTGGAGTATGGGATGGGCCTGTAAAAATGTCAATTGTTCTTCTTTTAATAGGGATACACACAGATACACAGACACATCACATAATATCACTTCATTTCATATCACATCAGATGATGCAGAGCAAAGAAATTTATATAAGAATAAGAAAGAAAATATTGTTGAGTAAAGGAAAAAAAAGGTTGGAAAATAACACCCATTGATATAAACTATATAAAAACTAATATACATATGACATATAATGCATTACATAAATATATGGTAGCAAGCATTATATAGCATTTAATGGTTTACAAATATCATTTTGTTTTATTCTCATAACCACCCTGGAAGGTTGGTGCTATTATTATCCCCACTTTATAGATGGGAAAACTGAGGCCAAGAGAAGCTAAGTGATTTGCCCAGGCTCACACAGTTGCTGAATGTCTGAGTCAGGATATAAACTCAGGTCTTCCTGACTTGAGGGCCAGTGCTTTATCCGTTGCACCATCTAGCTGCTTATATAAACATACATAACTACATACATATATACAACATATACATATACACATGCATGCCTCTAACTTAACACACCTCCTATGGATCATTTGGCTTTTGAGGTATATGTAGGGAGCAGAAATCAATGTATCAGACTAATCACAAGGTGAAACTAAAATCTCAGAGACAGCAGACGGCAGTGGAAAGAATGACAGACGAGGAAGTTAGGCTGGGAGGGATACTTCATGGTCAAGTGCCCTTTAGCACATTTTATTTTATTATTAACCAGTCTGAGCCCTTTCCTTTGCCTATAAAATGGTGATGTTAGTACTTAAGTGTTTATATTTTCTATTACCACATTGATCCTTAATATGAAAGCATTTAGGGTGTGTGTGTGTGTGTGTGTGTGTGTGTGTGTGTGTGTGTGTGTGTGTGTGTGTATGGACAGATTCGATATAGGCATAGCCATAAGATTTCACTACTGAAATGGGAAACTTTTCATCAATGCATACCCTAAATCAGTAGCTTCTCTGTAACTCATGTTCTTAGAAAATTGCCCAGGGTGAGATGATTTGCTCATGTTTACGTGGCTACTACATGTCAGAAGCAAGTCACAAACTGAAGTCTTCCTGACTCCAAGTTCACCCCTCTATCCATGACACCACACTGTCTCCCCATATAAATATAAACTATTCTTATTACAGTCCTCAAAGTCAGCATTCCACAAAGGTAAACAACCATGCCCCAATAACATGTGAGGCATCAGAGATGCATAGCATATCTTGACTTCAAACAAGCCAAATATAGGATTAAATTGGTTTTGTTTCTCTGATGAATCATTAGGTCCACAGCAGCAGGTTCTACATCTCATTCATTCCTGCATCTTGCCCAGCACCCAATTGTTCTACACATAGTAGGCACATTGTAATTGTCTGTTGAATTTGTTTGTTGAATACAATTAAGTATAAAAATGACAAATGCAATTTTTCCTTAACTCATATTCTCTAGGAACTGCAATGAATGAATGAGTAGGCAAATGAACAGTTCTGAGGGAGAATGATTCAAGACTCCTCACAACATGGATATAAAAGGCCATTTTCTCACCCACATCTTCAATGCAGAAAATGTCAGCATATGTAACCAAAAAGAAATCTTTTATGGGTGTCTCAAAAGAAAAAAAAAACACTTTATTAACCACAGACAGATCGCTTTCTAAATGGAAGCACACAAAGTCCCAAAACAAACTTTTGTAACTGTGAAAGGATTTCTCTTCAGATGGTTGCGACTCTTCTGAAGTGTGAAATGAGCCAGATAATATTCAGCTCTTGTTTCTTAGTCACCGAATTCTCTTTTCATGAATCCAATAAGTGTCTATTAAAATAAATAAACTCCCTAATGATTCAAGATAACCTAATCAAGAAAGCTGAAATGGATAAAAGGCTAACTACAAGGGAGGGTTGTCAAGGGCTTCAATGAATTCTTGACAAGGAGATCATTGAAACTTTATAGAAAACTTCATAGTTAAGCATTTTGTTACAGTTCAAGGTTAATTATTTTATACCTTGAATGTGGTAACTAAAAATTATCTGCTTCTTTTTTATTTTTCAAAATCATATATAAAGTTCTATGTTGTATTTTCACAGGAACCAATTTTCTGCTGTCCCCTCTGCTGTCTTCAGATCTTGGTATACTCATCTTATCTTTCACAGTTGAACATTTAAGTGGATATGCTTGTAAAGAGTGAGTCTGTAATTGAGAGTAATGGGGATTTTACTTAAGAAGAATGCTACATTTTTGGGTGGCTGAAGAGACACTGAGCTTAAGGCAAGTTGGACCTCACAATAGCTAAGCTTAGCTTTGTTGGGCAATAGGGAAAGGCAATAACTGAAAAATATATCTACTAGTACGCAAAGAGGAGGGATCTCTCTAGTTTTGTTTCCTCACAAACTCTGGAATGATTTTTGTTGATATTTTTGTCTGGACCTGTGATTTCACTAGTGTAGGAATCATTCAGTGTGAAGATTTCTACAAATGTAGATAAGCCATTTTTTAAAATGGCTTACAAACTATACTTCTGCATAAGTCACAAATTGGCTATGTGACCTCTGGTAAGACACTGAACCTCTCAGAGCTGTAAGCAACTCTCAGACAGCAGAGCTGCAGAGAAAGCACTGATCTGCACTGATAGAAGGAATTGGTTAATCAAGTAGTACCCTGTGCCAATGAAGTCACAAGTCCAGTACTGTATCTATTTCTAATAACAAATGTATAGTCTTAGAGAGGCATGTATTGTTAATGGAATGGGAAGATCTTTCTTGCCCATTAAAAGGCCTAGGTGACCTGCTTTGAGACTAAGTCACGTGGAAGCTTGAACAACATGAGCCTGAGTCACATGGAGCCTGTGGTGGGAGGAGCTTGCCAAAGGGTGGAGCAGGACTGGGTGGAGCAGGAAGTGAGAGAGTCAGGTAGAGCTGAGAGAGAGAGAGGAGGCAGAGCAGCTAGTGTGGGTAAGAGAGGGACATTTTGTCTAAGGGAGCTTGTTTGTAGGGAGGCCTGATAGAGGAAAGGCTTGGGGATGGCAGTGCCCCTGCATTGGTAATGTGTACCAACTTCTTTATTTCCATAGTGGATTTGGCTTTCTGGTATATGAATTCATGTCTTGTTTTTGTCTGTGAAGAAGAGGGTCTGTTATATCTTGCAATTCAAATGTCTGCATATTCATAGCAGCTGCTGTGCATATCACATTGGCCATATATAATGCACTGTTAATGGAATTTGAAGATCTTCCCTGCCCCATAACAGGCCCATATGACCTGCTTTGAAGTCTGGTCCAGCCTACAATTTGAGTCACATGGAGCTCATGTTACTGAACAGGTGGAGCAGGAAGGTTGGAGAAGGAAGAAAGTGAAGCAGAGCTGAGGAGAGAGCTGAGGCAGAGTAGCTAGTAAGTGAGAGAGGGAGGAATTTTGTCTAGGGGAGCTTGTTTGTGGGGAGGCCTGACAGAGGGAAGGCTTGGGGATGTCAGTGCTCTCTGCATTGGTCATGTGTATAAACTTCTTTGCTACCATGGTGGAACTGACTTTCAGGTATCTGAATAAATATCTTGGTTTCATCTTTGAGGAAAAGTTTGTTATATTTTGTGATTCAACCCTGGAAATACTTCTGTATATTCATAGCAGCTGCTGTGGGTATCACATGGGTGATATAAGGCACTGAGATGATAAATGGTTGCTAGTGTACATCAGTACCAGCCCTTGAACACAAATCTTCCCAACTCCAAGGATAGCCCTCTCTCCTCTATTCCTTGCTGTCTCTCCATAGAAGGAAAGTTGAAACCAAAGATATCTTTTAAAAAATTTAAGGAGAAAAACAGCTCCAAATCAAAACAAATTAAATGCCTTTAATCCTACCTTAACTTTACATATCAGAGATGAGGTCCCATGCTACGTACTGTCATAGGAACAATTTTGATTATATAAAATGTAAAAAAATTTTGCACAAACAAAATCAGTTAAAAGTAGAAGAGAAATAGGTAACTAGAAAAAAAAATAACCTCTGTTGCAAGTTTCTCTGCTATACAAGACAAATAAGATTCAGATTTTAAGAACAAGAGCCATTTCCTATTGGGTATATGGTGAAAGGAAATGAGTACATATTTTCCATAGGAAGAAGCCCAAAGCTATCAACAAATATGAAAAAAACCACTAATAACTAGATAAATATAAAAAACGAATTGTGAGGCTCTACCTTACACCTACCAAACTGGCAAAGATGACAAAAGATAAAAATGTCAATTGCTGGAGTGGCTGTAGAAAAACAGGTACATTAATGCACTATTAGTGGAGCTGTGAATTGATAGAGATACTTTAGAGAAAGGGGAAGACGGAGGAAATAAACATTTATTAAGCATCTGCTATGTGCTGAGCACTTTACAGATATCATCTCATTTGAACTTCACAAAAATCTTAAGTGATAGATCCCATTATTATCCCCATTCCATAGTTGAAGACTGAGGTAAATAAGGGCTAAGTAAGTGTTTAAGGCATAGCTAGTAAGTGTTTACGGCTGGATTTGAATTCAAATCTTTCTGACTCCAAGCCCAGCAAGAGCTCTAACTGTAACACTTAACCGCCTGCCCTCTGAAAAACAATTTGGAATTGGGACTCGAAAGTCACTATACTGTGCATTCTATAAAATTTCAAATTTCAAATTCTCTCCCTCCCTCTCCTCTCTCCTTCGCTGAGATGGTAAACAATTTTATATAGGTTGCATATGTACAAAATTTGAGTCAGTTCTCTATATATTTGAGAAATGAGGCCTTTATCAGAAACAGTTGCTGCAACAAAAACTTCTCTGCTTTCTGTTTTTTTCTAATCTTGGTTCTAGCATGTATGTGTGTGTGTGTGTGTGTGTGTGTGCGCGCACAAAACCTTTTTAATTTAATATAATCAAAATATCCATTTTAAATCTTGCAATGCTCTTTATCTATTATTTTGTCATAAATTCTTCCTTTCTCCATAGAGCTGACAGGTAAAGCATTCCTTGCTCTCCTAATTTGTTTATGGTATCACCCTTCATGTTTAAATTATGTACCCACCATTTTGGAGGGTAATTTGGAACTGTGCCCAAAGGGCGATAAAAATGTGCATACCCTTTGACTGGGCAGTGCCACTTTTAGGGCTGTAGCCCAAAGCAATCATACAAATGGGAAAAGAACCCATATGTACAAAATATTTATGGCAGCTCTTTTTGTGGAAACAAAGAACTGGAAATTCAGGGGATGCCCAATGGCTACACAAATTGTGATATATTAATGTAATGGAATACTGGCATGCTATAAGAAATGATGAGCAGGCAGATTTCAGAAAAACCCTGAAAGACTTATATGAACTGATGCTGAGAGAGGAGAACAGAACTAGGAGAACACTGAACACAGTTATAGTCACTTTGTATGATGACTAACTTTGATAGACTTGGATCTTCTCAGCAAAGCAAGGTTCTAAGTCAACTCCAAAAGGCTCATGATGGAAAATGCTATCCACATCCAGAGAAAGAATTATGGAGACTGAATGCAGATCGAAGCAAACTATTTGCTCTATCTCTTTTTTGTTTTGCTTTGTTTCTTCTTTGTTGTGGTTCATTCCATTGGATATATTTCTTCTTTACAACATGTCTAATGTTAAAATGTTTAATGTGAATGTACATGTAGCGCCTATATCAGATTGCATGCCATCTTGGGGAGGAGGAAGGGAAGGAAGGGGGAGAAAATTTGGAACTCAAAAGCTTGGGGAAATGAATGTTGTAAACTAAAAATAAATAAATAAAATTTTAAATATAAATAATGTACCCAGTTAGACCTTATCTTGAAATAAGGTATAAGATATCAGTCTCTGCCTAGCTTCTGCCATACTGTTTTCCAATTTTCCTAGCAGTTTTTGTCAAATAGCTAGTTCTTGTCTCGAAAGTTTGGGTCTTTGGTTTTACTGCTGTTTATTGTATACTCAATCTATTCCATTGATCCACCACTCTAATTCTTAGCCACTACCAGATTGTTTTGATTATTCCTGCTTTATAATACAGTTTAAGTTCTAGTATAACTCATTTGAGGGGTTTTTTTTGGTAAAGATATTGGAATAGTTTTCTGTTTCCTTCTCCAGCTCATTTTATAGATAAGGAAATGGAGGCAAACAGAGTTAAGTGACTTACCCAAAGTCACACAGCTAGTAAGTGTCTTAGACTGGATTTGAACTCAAGAAGATGAGTCTTCCTTACTCCAGGCCTAGCTCTTTAGTCACTTTACCACCTAGCAACAAATTATGGTAAGGTAATATAATGAAATTATTAATGGAATGGAATGGTTTCAGAGGAATCTGAGAAGACTGTATGATTTGATGCAGAGCAAAATGAATGTAACCTGAACAATAACTTACACAATGACAAAAGTATTTAAAAAAAAGAAACAATTTTACAAGACTTGATAACTGTTATCAATGCAATAGGCCACTACAATTCCAGAGGACTGACAATGAAGCATGCTTCTCACATTGTGATGGGGAAATGATGACTCAAGACGCAGTATAAGATGGACATTTTTTTGGACACAGATAATATGGGAATTTGTTTTACTGTGTTACAAAGGCTTTGTTTGCTTTTTGCTGTCATTGTTTTCTGACGAAAGTGAGGAGTAAGAGGGTAAGAAAGGTTTGGGTTGGGTAATAAAAAAGAGAATCACTGAAGCATTTAAAAAAATACAGAGAAAATAAAAATCATGACGGCACAGATATGGACAACAGCTCTGAAAATTCCGGTTGAACTTTACATACTATATATGTTGTGCATGTGTGTGTATATATATATACATATATATATATATATATATATATACATATCTGTGCATATGTGTATATGTATACACACATACATACATCGTGGTTTGTCCTTCATTCTCGAAGAGGACTATGACATCAGGAAAATGATGACATTACTTGCAACTGAATTAGATTTAAGTGCAGGAGAGCTGTGCAAGTCACCAGCCTCACTTTCTCCTCTAGAGACATGTGGGTCCAGTGGCCAGCTATAGATCAGGACAACTAGAGATGGCCCAGGATGCTCTCCACCTACCTATCTACCTATCTATCTATCTGTAAAAGAAAAGAAGGGATACATAATAGAAACCCAAAGTTTATGTACAATGTTCTGTTGCTTTTCTATTAGGTATATGGAAATGACTGTTTTATTTGATGTTGGTTCAGTTCAGCATCACAATATATTTTAAACAAAGAAAATGTTAGAATAGGTAGTTGTAGGTAGAATGCCAAAGTAGTAGAAAGTACTTGGTCTAAAACGTTTCCTTTCCAAACCCTCCACCAGTATAACTCCATTGGTTTTAATTTTGCAACCTTGTTAGCTCTTCAAATCATGTCTCAAAAAGTGGGATATAATATTTCAGACCCCAACAATGGGCAAATCATCACAAAGTAGAAAGAACACAGTCAAAGAAATGTGATTTAGGTGGTACTGAAACATTTAAAGGGATATATGTGTATGTACATCAATACATAAATCAATGAGTGTGTGAAAGCAGTGGTTTGCATCCTGTGCTTTTAAAAATGCATTTGATCTCTGTCATTCATCTTCATTAACAGCTAATTAGGTATTCCTACAAAGGATTGTTTAGGGGCATGAAACATTCCCATAATTAATTAAGGAAAAAGAATAGGGGAACCCAACTACAATACCATGAAGGTTGAGACCCAAACTGAGATGGATACAAAGAATTTGATTTAACTACATACTATATGATTTCATGTGTCAGTCCTAACTCCTGATATAAGATGACCTTACTTTTTTTCTTGGGGGCTGGGATTGGTGGTAGGGAGAGATGGAAAGAAAAGACCTTATAATTCTAAAGGGCAAATTCTGAGTTTAAGCTAGACAACATTGCTTGTAGATGGAGGTTTAGATTTTGAATAACTTTAATGTGTTCAATTTCAGTAGTATTTTGGTGTAACTTTTTTTAAGCCTTGTGTATTTTTCTTCTTTTGAAATAAATGTTTCATTGACTTTTATTTTAATCATTGTGTAAATATATGCATATCTTTGGTAGTATTCCATTTTAATTTGTAAAAATAAACTTTGGATTTGTTCCAGGCTAACAGCCCCCAAACTAAAATACACTATATTACAATTATTATCTCATTTGATCTTCACAACAACTATGTGAGATAGGTGCCATTAGTTCAATTTTACAGTTGAAGAAACTGAGACAAAGAGGTTAGTGATTTGTCCACTAGTAATAGCTAGTGAGTGTCTGAGGTCAAAATTGAACTCAGGTCTTCATGACTCTGGGCCAGCTTTCTATCTACTGCACTACCTACATGCCACTAATAGATTGTATACTTGGGGCATTAAAGAAATGAATAATCAGTTTTGACAGAGGCCTTATTTTCAGAACCAAGCCCAATTTGGGTGTCAAATTGTATTGTTCACAGTTAATTTGTATAATTTTAAGCTGTCTATAAACATCCTCATGTGTCTCCAAGCCTTATAAAACCTTCCACTTGACCCTTTCCTCCCACTCACTTCTTAAACCCCTTCAGTCTGACCCCACAACTCTACTCAGAATACTAATACCAAGGCTACCATTGATCTCTAGATTCTGCTCCTAATTCTCCATTCTTGCTCTACCATGCTACAGAAGCCACCTCACACCAGAAGTTCATTCCACTCTGGCATGTCCTTCCTCTAATTGGCTGCTTCCTCCCAAAATCTCAATTATAAGGAAAATTCTCAGTCCAGCTATGTTTTCAATGCTCTCTACACTACCATACCTTCTCAAAATATACCCTTCCCTTTTTTAGTCTTCTTTTTATGCATTCTCTTGCCCCACTAGAATGTAAGCTCCTTGGGGATATGGACTACCTTTTTTCTTGAATTTGTCTTTCTGACTCAGAGCGTTGTGCCTGGCACACAGCAAGCACTTTAAAAAATGCTTGTTGATTTGTTCAATCAGCTTTTTCTCAGTCCTCATACAATATAATATCTCTGAAGTTTCTAACATTACCAACAACTCCCTCCTCGTAAATACTCTTGTTTTTCTGCTTTCTTGACACTACTTTTAGTATCTATCGAACTGCTCACCAGCGCCTTTTGGTCAATCATAATCCAAAGCCCATGCACTAAGAGTGGGTAGCTTTCTGTTCTGTTCTCTTTTGTTATTGTTTAGTCGTTTCAGTCATGTCCAACTCTTTGTGACTCTGTTTCGGGTTTTCTTGGCAGAGACACCAGAGTGGTTTGCCATTTTCTTCTCCAGCTGATTTTACAGAAGAGAAAACTAAGGCAAACAGGGTTAAGTTACTTGCCCAGTGTCACACAGCTAGTAAGCATCTAAGACCATATTTAAACTCATGAAGATGAGTCCTCCTGATTCCAAGCCTGGTCCTCTATCCACTGAACCACCCAACTGCCCCTCTATCCTCTTCACACTGTTCCAGTTTTGGCAATATCATCATGAGTTCTGTTATTATCTCCCTGCTTATCCTTACCAGATCTATATGTTGAGCTCTAATCTTTCTTGAATTTCATTTCTGCATATCCAACTGTGAGTTGGACATTTTCTCTTGGATAATGCATCAGCATCTCAAATTTAACCTACTCAAAAGGAGCTCGATATCCTCCCCACTACACTTACTCTTTTCCAAACTTCCCTGTTTCTAATGAGAACACCACCATCATCTCAGTCATTTAGGATGATGACTTTGGAGTCATTTACAGGTTTCCATGATATGGTTTCCAACTACCTTTTCAGACTTATTTCATATTGTTCACCTTTCTGTATTCTATATCTGAGTGAAATTAGCTCACTAGCTATTTCCAGAACCTGACATTACATTTCTTATGTATCTTTGCATAGACTGTCCCCCATGCCTACAATCCACTTCCTCAACTCTTTCTCTTAAAATTTCTAGTTTCTTTCAAGGTTCACCTCAGATACCTTATCACATACAAAGCCTTTGCACTTAAATAACTTACAATTGAAACAAGATAAGACATTCACAAGTAAACAGGAATACCAAGAGAAGTATGACATTTTATGAGACAAACAAAGTGCTATCAGGGTTTAAAAGAATGAAGGAACTTGGCTAAGTGAGGTAAATTGAAGGCTTTCTGTAAGAAGTGGAATTTGAACAAGGCCTTGAGATACAGGTGGTATTTTAAATGGGTGAAAAATGAGGGAACAGTATTCTAGCCATATGAAACAGCATAAGCAAAGGCATAGAGAAAGAAAGGCATATAATTCATTTTAGCTATTGTCCAGGGGAGTAGCATGACATTAGGTTAAACAGGAAGGCTGTAGATAGAATGTATAGAACCTTAAATGACAAATTAAGGAATGCATACTTTATTGTAATGGGAAACCAATACAGGGTTTTGAGCAAGAGAGACATGAGGAAGAGCTATATATTAAGGCAGCTTGTTTGGCAGCAGGTAATAAAGTGAATTGGGCACTAAGCAGCACTGTGCATAGAGCACTGGGCCTGGAGCCAGGAAGATCTGAGTTCAAATGCCATCTCAGACACTTACTAGTTGTAGGACCTTGGAGAAGTCATTTAACCCTGTTTGCCTCAGTTTTCTCATCTATAAAATGAGCTGGAGGAAATGACAGATCACTCCAGTATCTTTGCCAAGATAACCCCAAATAGGGTCACGAAGAGTCAGACATAAGTGAAACAACTGAACAACAACAATGATAAAGTGAAGTAGAGGGTGTAGAAATAGAGGTGAACTAGCCAGAAGGTTACTGAAGTTCTCTGAGTGAAAAGTAAAGAAGGTCTGAGTTAGGGCTGGATCAATGGGAATGACAGAAAGAGGATGAGTTTAAGAGAGATAATGAAAAAGGAAACATGTCTTAGCTGGCTTTGGGGAGTAGAATCAAAGATGAATGTGAGGTTTTGAACACAAGGTTGAATTTGTCACTAAAAGCAATAAGAAAATCTTAGGTAAGAAGTCCCTGGGAAACATTCATATAGAGGCAAGAGTGGATAAGTGAACCTGTAGGAGTGTGTAAGATTGCTAAGGGTAAGATTATATGTGGAGAGAGACAGATGGAAAGAGTCAGAAAGAGACACAAGAGACAGAGAGACAGAGAAAGACAGAGACACACAAAGAGAGAAGAGGGTCAAGGACAGATTGGAGAGTGCCAATGAAAAAGAACTGCACAACTATAAAACTTGAGTATTAGAAGGAACTTTAGTGGCCATCTAGTCTAACTCAGATATGAAAGGAATTCCCAGTATAACATACTCAACAAGTAGCTGTCTAGTATCTGCTTGAAGACCTCTAAGGGAGGAGAACTACCATTTCTCAAGGCAACCCACTCCTTTTTTGAACAGCTTTAACTGCCAAGAAGCTTTTTTCTGAACATAAAATCTATATTTACCTCTTTGCAACTTGATTGCAAATGCTCCTTGATTAAAAAGAAATAAAGATGGCATAGTAACAAGCATCTATGTAGTGTTTTAAGATTTGTCTTATCATGGCAAAGAGGTATTCTCTAAGACTATCCCTGCACTTCTGGAGCCAACAAGAACAAAAATCCAATTCTAATCCCTGTTCCACATGGATGACAGCCCTTCTAAAACCCAAATACAGCTACTAAGTCCCTAACAAATTAAAATTAGAAAGAAGAGCAAGTAAGAATTTTCAGGGATGAGAGACCCTGGTAAAAGTGTCACTGAAACACAGGAAGGAGAAACAATCAAGAAGGTGGGAATAATCACTGGCAAATGTTGCAGAAAGATCAGAGACAGTAAATCATTTAATTCAGCGATTTGAACATGGGTAATCTCTGAAACAATAGTTTCTACCTACTGGTATGAACTGAAACAGAGCTATAAGGGGTTAAGAAGCTAGCAGATAATGAGAAAGTATGTTGCAGTTGTTAATTTTTCCTCCAAAGTCTAATGGTGTCATGGAAGAATTTTTTAGGAAAAGGAAGACCCAAGCACAATAACTCTGCTCTCTTGTTTCTCCTATCTGAGCATTCCTTCTCCAGCTACTCTGTTGGATCTGTATCTAGGCCCACTGTCCATGTCCCCAAGATTCCATCCTGGGTCCTCTTATGTTCTCCTACCAGACTATCTCATTTCATGATTTCATCAGTTCCTATGAATTCGATCGTCTCTATGCGAATGATTCTCAGATTGATTTGTCCAGGCCTATTTATGCTAACTTTTCTCCTAAATTCCAATCACACATTTCCAACTGCTTATTGGATGTCTCAAACCAGATGTCCCAGAGACATCTTAAACTCAATGCGTATAAAATTCAGCTCATTACCTTTCCCGACAAATTCTTCCCTTTTCCTAATTTCCCTACGTCTGCTGAGAGTACCACTATCCCCTCCCCCCAATTGCTTAGGCCCACAACTTAAATGTCATCCTCAACCCCTCACTCACCCCACAGAGCCAATCTGCTGCCAAATCTGTCATTTCTACATTTGCAACATCTCTCACATAGATCTTCTTCGTTCATCTGACACACAGTCACCATGGCACAGGCAGGCTCTCATCATCTCATGCTCGGTCTATTACAATAGCTCTCTGTTGGTCTTCCGGCCTCAAGTGTCTCCCTATTCCTCCCTATCTATATCCTCCAGTGAGCTATAAAAATGATATTCCAAAGGCCCAGGTCTGACCATTTCACTCTCCTACTCAAACTCTGGTAGCTCACTATTACCAACAGGATCAAATATAAAATTATCTGTTTGACTTTCAAAATCCTTCACAATTTGCCCCCTCCCTTCTTTTCCACTCATCTTACAATTTGCTGCCCTCAACATAATCTATGATTCAATGATGCTGGTGCTCTTGCTGTTCTTCAAACATGACATCCCAACCCCAGATTTGTGCATTTTTCACTGGCTGTCCCCCATACCTAGAATATTCTCTTTTACCACCATCTCCTAGCTGCTGTGGCTCCCTTCAAGACTCAATTTAAATCCTACCTTCTGCAAGAAGTCTTTCCCTGCCTCTTGCATTTCTCAGTTTCAGTGCCTTCCCTTTGAGATCACCTCCTTTACCTTGTATATACATTGTAGGTATGTAGCTTTGCACTTTGTCTTTTGCACTTTGTCTCCTCACCACCACCACCATACCACCACCATTAGACTATAAATTCCTAGAGGGCAGGGACTATTTCTGCCTCTCTTTGCATCCCCAGAGCTTAGGACAGTGACTGACACATAACAGGAATTAATACATACTTGTTGACTTGACTTGATTCCCCTTGGAGAAATGTGAATGTCTTAGAAACATGTATTCTAAAGTTTCTGTATGACATTAAAAAATAGTAGAAGCAGTAGTGGACTTAGAAGACCTGGGCTATAGTCTACTCCAGCACTGCATAGTTGTGTTAGTGTCAGCAACCTAAACCTCAATTTCCTCATCTGTCATATAAAATAGAATTAAACTACTTCAACTAACTACCTCCCAAGGTTGTTGTAAGGAAAGTATTTTGTCAACTTCAAATGCTTCATTATTCTAACACTCCTTGGTGGGGATATTCTCTGACTTGTTAGGATCTACCAGAAATCTTATACTCCCTTGGAAAAGCCTTTGAAAACCAATTTTGACCTCCAGACTATGATGAGGCATTAACTAAGGCAAACCTTAAAACATAATATAAATATGAATTATTATCATCCCATCTTTATTTTCTTTTTAAGTAAAGAATATATAGAGAGTTTTAAAATTGTTTTTGGTCTGTACCTTTGATTTTGTCAATGTGAAGAACTCCCAGTAAAGGAAATTCCTTTCAGTGATTCAGATCAGTAACTCTTCTTAAACATATGGACAGCAAAAAGTTCCTGAGCCACACGGAAGCTAAACAAATTCCCCACATCACATAAGGAGCATGAGCCAGAAGTAGGACTTGAATTCACATCTTTGTGATTCAAAGACCAGTCTTCTATTCAGTATTCCCTGCTGCTTCTCTCACAAAAGTACTGTTGATAATGGAAGTGTATGATAAATTTTCAGTACTGGAGGTCAAGACAGTGGTAGACTGACTTGGAGTCTGGAAGATGATTTCAAACCCCACTGCAGTTACTTACTAGCGGTGAAACCCCTGGGTAAGTCACTTACTCACTACTGATCTCGGTTTCCTTATCTTTAAAAAGAAAGTAATAGTACCTCCATCACAGGGTTGTTGGGAGGATCAAATGAGATAATGTAGGTAAAGTGATTTGCAGATCTTAAAGTGTTACACATATGTGTATACACACATACACACATAATGTGCTAGCCCTTATTATAGTCAATAAGCTAGAATAGAATACTGACCCCCACAAAAAAAAACAAAACCTAATGTTTTCTCTATTTTATATTCTTACTAAATGCAGAACTTATGATGTGAAGTTCTAAATGTGATACTTCTCCAAATGATAAAAACCCAGTCTAGGATAGAAACTAATCAGGGATCATTGTTCCCTCTACAAATGATCCCAAGTAGATAACTTTTTTTAAAAACCAGTTTTTAAAACTTTTTATACTTTGCTACTTTTTTAATACTTTGATACTTTTTTATACTTTGATACTTCTTTTTAAACCACTCCTCTGTCAATGGAATTTAGCATCTTAGAGAGATGCTTAGAGCAATGAGAGGTTGTGACTGGTCCAGTATCACAAAGCCAGTATGTGTCAGAAGTGGGACTTTCACGTATTCCTGACTCTGAGGCCAGCTCTCTAACCAAAACCGTTATTATTTTTTCATTATACTCACTCCAGCAGAAAAAGAGCATTATAAGAGCCGGCATTTATATGATTAGACTTTAAGATTTATGAAGTATTTTACATATATTACCACCATTTAATATTTACCTACAATCCTGTGAGGTATAAATACTATTATCCTCATTTTTCCAGATAAGATAATTATACTCAGAGAAGCTAAGTGATTTGCTTCAGTTATACCATCCGTATCTCCTCTAATTCCATGTGTAGTCTTCTTTGGATTATACCACATTTCCTCAGAAAAATCTGTTACTCTTTTGCCATGTTACAAGGTCCACAGTGATGTGCCACCAGGGTACCTAAGGAGAGTTAATTTGGTCCAGATTGGAAACGAGGTCAATGTTCCTGCGCTTATCAGTTATGGGACTGGGCCCATGAATGGCCCCTGTACTTCTAGCCTGGCTGAGGTAAGGAGAACAGACTTTAAGAGAAAAGGAAAAAAATTTAACTATTACTTTTATTAAACTAAAACACTGAGGACCTGCTTGTTTTAAATGGCTTATACTGTCAAGCAATTTAGACAAAACTCACAGCCTAGGATCTTAAAGAAATGTTTTCATAAAAGCAAAAAACTAATAAAAAATTAAAATTTATCCAGACTTCTAGCACTAATATTTCTTCAGATCACTGACAGATGTGATACATTAACTGAGTTACACAAAGTACAGTTGCTGAAAATGTCGTCTTAGTTTATGAAGAATGGCAATATATAAGTATAAGAAAAATAAGTGGAACAGGAGGGATCAAAGAAAACTTCACAGAAGAGGTGACATTTGAATGGGCCTTAAAGGTTGCATGTTTTTCTACTATGTACAAAGACAGAGTAATAAAGAACTAAATAAAATGTCTGATAGGACTTTATAATTTGGTATGTTTTTAATTGCAAAGTGATTTAATTACATCAGCTGTTCATTCTGTAACACTCCATGATTCAGTGGTATTAAGATGTGGTATCAAATTCCCCTGTTTTGTATTCAATGCTCTGAAATGACTTCCTACCACTACAGACTTGACAGACTTACTGGGAGGAGTATAGTATAGCTGAGAGAGTGATATACTTGGAGTCAGGAAGAATTGGGTTCAAATCCCCCTTGAGACACTTCAGAACTGTGTGACCTTGGACAAGTCTTGGACAAGCACCTTTCTGTGCTTCAGTTTTCTTATTTTTAAAATGAAAGGATAAGACTTAATGGCACATAAGGTCCTTTCCAGTTTAAGACTACAATCCTATAAAAAGCCTCACTAAAGAGATGTGGATAAGGCCCTCAGTCTTCACAGGGGACAAGATATGGAGCTTTCAAGAACTGAAATTCCAGTGAATATTGTACTGGACCATACTGGTAATAATGGAGAGTGAGTAATCTTTCTCTTACTTTTCTCTTTTCATCATCTGAGTGAAAAAGGGATTAAATGAAACTCAAGATTTGAACTGGAGAAGGTAGACAAGACTAACCTAGGCTGAGGAAACTAGGCTAAAATGAGTAAAGCTGAGGTCTGAAGCTTCCTCCAAATGTCCCAATGCCTTTAACTGGCAGTGATTCTCAGTGCTCTGTCAGTTGTCAATGAACACTATGCAAAATTAGCAAGAAGGTCAAACATCCCTTTTACCTGTCTCTTGCCCATCTTCCTATTGTCCAAGGTAATCTCTAGCTACTCAGAGCCTCCACTCCAAGAAGATATTCCCTACATATTTTCTCCTCTCTCTGCTCTGACCCTCAAACCAATATTCTCATTTCCTTACTAATCTAGAAAATGATCCTATTTGACTGATAAAAGCAATTCACATTTTAATAAATTAAAGCTTATTCTCATTTTAAAGCAGATGTCTTCTAGGGGCATTTGCATTTTAAAAGAGGAATTTCTTCATCCCAAAGGATCTTTAATTATTGCTTAAGGAATGAAAATCTTTTTTTCTTTTTTTTAAAGGTGGGGATAGGGTAAATCTCAGGTATTCCTTGCCCAACCAAATTTGGTCCATCCTTGCAATTCCTATGAGTGGCTCTCCCTACTCCACTTTCCTAATCTACTGCATATTAAAAACATTATTTGTCATTTTTTTCAGGGCAAAGAAGGCATAGGCATCTGACTTTGATAGTGAGTTGCCTAGCCCTCTTACTCTAAATGCATATGTCTATTCTCTTGGGAATATCCAAAAGGTAGAAAAGAGCACTCTCCTTCTGATCCCAAAACTGAATAGACAGACACACTGGAAGAGAGGAAAGATAGAGATCAGTATGGAGTTTTATTTCCACAGCCAACAACTCTAATCAGGGACTACTAAAGGATGGGGTAGTAAGATTCAAAGGTAGATAGGATCCAAGAATTCACCTAATATAAGTGTTTGACCAAGGAGTAACCAAAGGCTAAAAAGACTAAGTGACTTGTTGAAAGTCATAAAGATAGTAACAGAACTAAAGTATTCTAGTTCCTAATGTGGGGTTCTTGCCATCACCCTGTGGTAGCCCCAGTTGCTCTTCATGACTCTTAGGCACTACTTTCAACAAACAACAAAGACTTATGGACTGTAGGATTACCTCAGTAGCCACTCACCAACCATCCCTCCACTTCTCACCTTTGCAACCAATCCTGAACTTCATGAACCTGAGTATAAATGGTTAAGTTGCATTGAGAGTCAACATGAGTTGGCACAGTGAACTGATAATCTGAAAGTGAGTCATGCACTTACAAATTCAGAGCTTCTCTGCCACTGGCTTTTGGGACAGTTCAGAGACAACTCCTTCTCTGCCACTGGCTTTTGGGACAGGTCAGAGACAACTCCCGAAAAGAGAACATGGCCGGTCTCAGCTTCATTTATCATCACATCCCTAGCTCATATCATTAACAGGAAAGACCAGCATGTTTCCCTGCTCTCAGTATAATGTAAACTCCTTGAAAGTAGGAAAACACCTAGCACCATGCATGGGATATAACAGTCATAACAAATGGAAATCAAATAAGAACATATATTAAGTGCTTTGCAAATCTTAGAATTCCATAGAGGTACTAGCTACTATTATTACTAAATGTGTATTGAGTTTTACATAAACTTGGGACAAACTAGTTGAGATCCCTTAAGCTTCAGTACATAATGGTCTGCTTATCTACGAGCTGTAACATTCAACACACTGTTTCATAGTGATCAGATAAAAGCAAAAGATATTAAATCAGAGAATATACTATGCAAGTTAGAAATTCCTTTAATGAACTGTGTTTGGGTTTTTACCAAACTCATTTAGGCAAAGCTCAAGGCTTTGTAAGTAATAAAATATGAAAGGGCAGCTAGGTGACACAGTGGACAGAGTGCCAGGTCTGGAGTCAGGAATTTTGTGAGTTCAAATCTGACCTCAGATACTTACTAGTTGTGTGACCTTGTACAAGTCATTTGATCCTGTTTCCCTTAGTTTCCTCATTTATAAAAAAGCTGGAGAAGTAAATGGCAAAGTCTTCTGGTATTTTTGCCAAGAAAATCGCAAATGGGATTGTGAAGAGTCAAATGTGATTGAAAATAATTGAACAACAAAAATAAAATATAAGAGTAAACAATTTTCATCAAACTGTCAACATAAATTGGGTACATCTTGCAAAGTAATGTCTTGTTTAAAAAAAAAGTTTGGCCACTCACCATCTTCAGAAATTGCTGCTAGGACTCCAATTCCTAAATGAGAATTTTAAAAGGTGCCCCCATAAAAATATATATATATATATATAAAATATGTGTGTGTGTGTATATATATATATATCTTCACGCCTCTTTGCTTTAATGTAGCTTCCTTTCATTTGTACTCAGAGTAAAATCTAGAAACTATCTTTTTCTCCCAAATTCTGGGAAAGTTGCTACCTTAATTCTTAATGGAAAATAGCAATTAGTGGCAAAGCTGAGATTTCACTAATTGGTAGACACCAGAATCACTGGGCTATCAAATTATTTTGGGTGTTTTCATGATTCCTTATTTTCAGGGCTCAGAGTATAAAATCCACAGGAAGATTGTTGACATTCTGAGTAAGCTTCATAGACTGTGGTCCTCAGTTATTCTTGAAGGTCCTTTATAAAAGTATGCATTTGGAGAACTATGTAAAATACCGTTATTTACATGAAGTAGAGAATAAGGCACACGTTTGCAAAATCAATTGTGTAGCTTTTATCCACACTGCACATTGACCACATATGTCATTTATTACATAGTGGAAAACCATTAAACGCACAGTAGTTTTGCCAAGTGGCATTATGCATTTAACAGCTTTATTCATTTAGCAGCCCCAACTCTCATTATAGTTTGCCATGTGGTACTTGGGATTTTATGCGTTTAACTGCTTAAGAGGTTTGGATAGCATTTTCTTTTTATGTATTTCATAATATTTCTGGACTTCATGTTTTGTAAGTTATAATTCATGGATTTTAATGATAAGAAAAAACATCTTAAGAGAATGCTAACTTGAATGTGGAGTTGGCATAAATTCCTTTTTTTCAATGAGCACCATTGATATTTCTTCCCCTATATTGTACCTGAAAACTAAATCCCATCATATTGTTCTCAAAACAATGTGAGAAAGCTTATCCTATAAGTATGTTGTTATGTGTAATATCTTATTTAGATTTCTCTCAGTTTTGTGTTTCTGGTTATGTATTTTTATTAAAAATTGAATTATCTTTCTGATTCAAAAATATATTCAATAAACTGCCTTTCTGTCCAACTAAAGACATGATAGATGACAAAGTCCCAAATCACTACTGAATAAACGGAAGAATGGAGAGGCCTGTTATTCATTCAAGGTCAGAGGGAGAGTCAGAGCCAAGAAACTAAGTCCAAAAGAGTCCTGACTCGGGCATATGTTTTCACCAAATTGTGTTTACTCCAAGGTACATCTTCTAGAAGTGCCCCCAGCATAAGCAAATACGGTCTTAAATGCATCGATCCTGGGATGGGTCAGAGGATACCCCTTTAAACAAGTTTAGGCAGATAATATCCTATCAACTAGAGCTGCTTCAGAAGTTAAAAAAACCAACTAAGCAGCTGTCTACCCTTTTCCCCAGAGTACCACTTTCACCACACTTCCCATACTCTGAAAAATGTTACTGGATAAGCTATTTTTTCCCTTTAAGGATTTTAGCACTTACTCTGGACTCCCCCATGTATGTTTTCTGCATGAAAAAAACTACACATAAAAGAAACACCTGACATCCCAAGGTGTCTCCAGGGCTTGTGAGAAGTGGTTATTATAACAAAGTAAGTCATTCCCCTACTGGGAATAAGGAAGGAGGGGATGTTACCTGGCTATAATCTTGTAAGTATGCTGTTTTGCTCATTCAAGATTTAGCTCAAATACATGAAGAAGAGCAAATTTGAGAATTTAGAAAGGATAGAAAACTCAAGGTTGCCTTTTGTCATATATATGCATATATTTATACATATGCATATATGTATACATATAGCTACATGACAAAAACATATGCATATGCATAGATATATGACAAAAGGCATGTGTATACACATGTATGTATACATATAGATATGACAAATGGTAGCCTTATATTCTCCATTATATATTATACATATATAATAAAAGTTTATATATGTATATATAATACACCCATGCAAACGTAGATATAATATTTAAATATGGATTATAAATTGGACTCTATTTTGTCCTCTGTTGACAGTAAAAGCAAACCATAATGGAAGCCATTCTGAAGACAAAAGGCATAACATGACAGATTCCCTGGGGATTATTATTGTTATTATTATTATAGGAACAGATGTATTTTTATTGGTGGGAGGAGGAAAAAGGTCTAATTCCAGCCCTAGCATTTGCTCTTTTAAAAACCACTCACCTGACTTTTATTGGCAGCCACTTTGGCAAACAGGGCCTGAGACACCTTGGCCCTTTTCATCTCCTGTTGGATCTCGTCATAAATGGCAGCTGTGATGTTGACGTTGGCGCCTTCCACCTTAATGGGGAGGTCTGTTGTCGGTGTCGAGGTTTTGGCCTACCAAGAGACCATGAAAATAATAATTAAAAAAGTGCTGCTTTCAGCCCAGCCATCTGTGCAGAAATTATCAAAGGATTTCAGTCAGCTGATGCCAAACTGCATTAGCTACAGAGGGACACTTCCTGTCCATTATTCTAATCAGGTTAATTGTGATTGGAAATAATTGCAGTGCATTCCTATAGGACGTTCAGGGCCCTGTCAACATTGTACTCTCCCTTTCACTCATTGTCTACTGAATGGTTCACAGGTAAGACAGGTAGGTAGCCTGGGCACTAAGCTAAACTAACAGTAGCCATTAACATTTGATTAGAAAACTAAACTATAAAACACATATTGAGTTACTCTTTTTCCTCCTAAAAATGGCAAACCTTGAAGGAAGAACCAATTCTCCCATAAAAAATGAGTAAATGGGAAGAGGTCTCTAAATAATAAATTATTACTCAATTTAATGCACTCCCCTGAGTCTCTCTCATTCTTTATTAAAGCTATACGTATGTCATTTGAGTATGTATGGTTTCTCATCATTATCATCATTATGCTACCCAGATAGTCACCTAATTTCACCTAGGAAATCAGTGGAAATGAAACAAAATTTCATTTCATAAAACCAGGCTTCAGAATGCCTTTGACATGCCGTTTTCATTTTCTTAAACTCATATTGTGATTTTATGTATTCTGTCATGCTCGTTTTAATTGAATGATTCCCCATCAGCTTCAGAGACAAATGAAGGACAATATAGAAGGTGTCTGTGCTCCTCAGGACTGGCATAACCCTAAAATGTTTGTCTCAATTTGATTCACAAGGCTGCTACAGGTTTTGCATCCCATTTCAATAAAGGTCCTTTGTAGTAAGGCTTTTGATGAGGAGAGACAACAGGCTGGGGACTTTACGACCTTCAACCCTTGTTCTGGCTGACACGTTGAGCTACAAATTATATTCAATGTCCTAGGTTAGTGAGAACTGATAACAAATATCATCTAAACTTGTGTTTTCTTAGAAGAAGGAAGCCTACTCACTCTCAACGGAGCCCCTAACCCAGTGGTTCTCAACCTTCCAACTGCTGCGACCCTTTCATATAGTTCCTCATGTTGTGGTGACCCCCAACCATAAAATTATTTTCGTTGCTACTTCATAACTGTAATTTTGCTGCTGTTATAAATCGTAATGTAAATATCTGATATGCAGGATGTATTTTCATTGTTACCAATTGAACATAACCCACAGGTTGAGAACCATTACCCTAACCCTTTTGCTGACTCCCCTGTCACATTTTCTATCCATCCGCTATATTGCCCACTGAATAATTATCCATTGGCTCAGACTGTGTCTAGGTCTGGAAAGATATGTGGTACAGGGTTATTTACAAATTTAGAGATACACATAAAGCACAAAAGATTTGGGGAAGGGGGGACACTGGGACATCTACCTGGAAATATCTATAATAGCTTCTTGAAGCTTGCCCTAACAATCTCCTAACATTATCAATGCCTTCCTTTCCCTCCCTGAGATCTCCTTAACCAATTTCATAAACTGATGCCAAACACAGGAAGGTAACTTAAATCAGAAAATAACAACTCCATCCATACTATCAATGGTCTAACTCACCTGCTTTGTCTTTTTAATAATAAACTAAATCTACTTCCTCATATAATTTTTCAACAAGTCCTAGATTCATTTCCTTTTTCTCAACCTCCCTGCCAGCTCTGTGGTATGTCCTAATCAAGAATAACATCTACCATGTCCAATATGCCCCCTCATAAAGCTCCAATGACTCTTGACTTCTTCTTTTTCTGATTGAAAAGTCTATCTAAGGGCAGACTCAAAAGCTTTCTCAATCCCTGTCTTCATGATGAGGAAAAATTCTAACTTTAAACTCACAGGATTGTGGCTTAGAGATGGAAAGGATGTTTCTGCAAATGTGACTCAAAATATGCTTTCACATGATCACTGCTTAATAAGTGTTTGCTGAATAAAGTTGCAGAAGGAACAGAAGAGATATCCATTGGGAATTGGTGGCTGTCAATTGAAGGGTTAATTAAGAGAGGGAAGGTAGAAAATGTTTCAGATTGATTTAGGAGGGAGAGATTTCTTTTTAAACTGATAATATTGTCATGGAGCATACAAAATACTTCTGACTGCAGAAAAAAAAATACAGAATAAGTAAAAACAAAATATAAGGTTAGGTGATTAAAATGGCTGGTTGCCAGGTGACTTCTCCAGGCCATTTGTCATCACACTAGAGTGGAAGCTAAGTTTTCATTCTATTCTAAATAGACAATGGTGTATTTTGAAAGTATAATTATTTACCTTTCACTCAAACATTGAAACGATCAATAGAATGATGAAATAGTGTTTTGACTACATTCATAGAAGACTTTTAAATGGTCAAAATTATTTTCAAAAGTGCTCAGAAACCACTGAAATTAAATTGGTCTCCACAACATACTTATATCTAGGAATTCTCTAACTAGAATTTTTGACTGCGCAGAGGAAGCAAATTTCTACTTATGGAATCGTGGAAAGCTTCATGCTTGAAAGATACTGTCTTCAACAATCTTCCTACAAGACATTTCTGTTAAAAAGTTACTGTAAAGGATGTAAATACAAAATAATCAAACCAGTGATATATTTAACAAGTATTAATAAATATATGGAAAGTACGATAATAACTGAAGAAAATATGGCTGGACTTTCTTATAAAACACTGGATTTGTTTTAGTGAATCTGTGTATTAGTGAATAAATGCAGTAAAAATTGAGAACTCTTCCAATTAATAACTAGTACAAAAAAATGCATCTATCCTGATACTCTTTTCTCTCTAAGTTTTCAGGACACCAACTCTCCTAGATTTTCTCCTATCTGACCTCTCTGACCTCTCTGTCTGGATCCTCCTTCAGATCACACCCTACCTTACGTGTCCCTCAGGCTTCTGTCCTGTATTCTCTTCTCTTCTCTCTCTATATCATTAGCTCCCATGGACTGAGTCTCCAATCTACCTTTCCTATCCCCAATTTCTTTGCTGATCTCCAACCTCACATTTCCAAATGGCTTTCAGAGATCTTGAACTGGATATCTAGTAAACATCTTCAACTCAATATGTCCAAAACAGAACTCATTATCTTTTCCCCTAAACCAGCGGTTCTCAACCTGTGGGTTCTGTTCAATTTGTAACAATGAAAATACATCTTGTATATTAGATATTTACATTACAATTCATAACAGTAGCAAAATTACAGTTATGACGTAGCAACGAAAATAATTTTATGGTTGGGGGTCACCACAACATGCAGAAAGGTATTAAAGGGTTGCGGCATTAGGACGGTTGAAAACCACTGCCCTAAACCCTTCCTGCCTCCTATCTTCTCTATTACCATAGAGGGGAACATCAGTTCCCCAGTCCCTCAGGTTCCCAACCTAGGAGTCATCCTGGATTCCTCACTGTTTCTCATCCTCCATCTCCAAGATGTTGCCAAGGTCTGTCAATTTCACCTTTGCAGCATTTCTCAGATTCTTCCCCTTCTTTCCACTGCCATTGCCACCACTCTGGTACAGGCCTTCATCACCTCACATATGGATGATTGCAATAAAGTGTGGGTGGGTATGCATGCCTCAAGTCTCTCCCCACTGCAATCCATTCTCCGACCTGCCACCAAAGTTGTTTTCCTAAAATATAGGTTGGATCATATCACCACCACTACCACTACCAACCCAATAAACTCTAGTGGCTCCATACTGCCACCAAAAGCAAGTATAAAATGCTCCATTTGGCATTCAGAACCCCTCCTAACCTCGCTCCCTCCTACCTTTGTACACTTTATTCCCTCACACCTTACTCCCTAACTCATATTCTTGTATCCAGTGACATTGGCCTCCTGGTTGTTCCACAGACTCCATCTGAACACTCTTCCTCTTCTGCTCTGTAGCTTCCTTTAAGTACCCACCAAAATCTCACTTTCTACAGGACACCTTTCCCATCACATCTTAATTCCAGCGACTTCCCTCTGTTAATTATTTCCTATTTATCTTGTTATCTTGTATACAGCTTGTGCATATGTGTGTATATTTGTCTGCATGTTGTCTCCCTCATTAGATAGTTAAGCTCCTTGAGGGCAGGGACTGTTTTTTTTTTTTTTTGCTTCTTTTTATATCCCCAGCACTTAGCGCAGTACCTGGCACAGTATGTGCTTAATAAATGTTGATTAACTGATTGATAGAATACTACAGTAGTCAGAGGACCTGGGTTCAAATCCCATTTCTGATAGTTACTAGCTATATGACCTTGGGCAAGTCACAAACTCATGCACGTTGAGTCTTCTTATATGTGAAATGAGGTAGCTGCTAAGCCAACTCTAGAGGGTTCCATAATCTTTGTAGAGTGCAGATATTTCAAAATATATTAAAATGCCAAGATGTAGATGTTACTAAACAACCTTAAGCATTTTTAATAAACCAAAACCCCGTCTGTGCCTAATTACTTCAGAGGATATTCTGTCAAAAACTAAAGTATTAAAAATTAATAAACAGAATCAGATTTAAAAATTGAGCAAAAAGTCTTAAATATAGATACATGTGTATGTGACAAATGTTTAACAATTACAATTTATCTATGTTATAGATGCTGTAGAAACCTTAAATCAAGATGGCCAAGCCACGTGACTACTAAAAAAAAGTAGGAAATGGGAGGGGAAAAGCTGCTAACTAGAACTGAGCTGTTCAGATCTCTATTAGAACTTTTGCCTCAGACTTCTGCAATTGCCTTGATCTTGGTGAGCACACATGACTTCCAAAAGCAGGTTTTTGTGGGAAGGTTCTCAGGGAGAATAGTGTTTACAAATGTATACTTTGGGTAGAATGATGAATGAGTCACTGAAGCTTACTGAATCCTACAGATGGGCCAACTAAGAAGGTAATCTCAAGAAATAAGAAATTGTTACCTTTCTGCTTCACAAAACTCATTTTTCTTATACTTAGAGAAGATCATCTTCAAATTGCACTGTGTAAAATTCCCAATTATTTTTGAGCTCCAACTATCTTGTATCGCTCCCTATTTTGCTTCCTCTTTCACAGCTACGTCAGAGAAGAGCATGTAAGACAGAGGTTGGAATAATGAAATCTATCTTAAAGGAACCCTCTAAAGGAAAGGAATTATTACATCATTGCATAGTCTTTGTTGTTATGTGGCTGTGTTTATCCAATCAAAATATTGATTTATTCAATGAATTATGGTTACCTATGGCTCATCGTGTCCCTATATTTGGGGAGTGAAATGCATCACTGGTGCCAGAAAATTGTCAACTAGGAAAGATAAAAAAGGATAATGGAACTAGGATCTTACCTGGGGGGTTCTGGAGGAGCTTGGACTGCTGGAGGCTGAAGATACCATGCTTACATTGGGGTTCATGCTCCTCTCCCTCTCATCCTGATAAATACGATCCCTCTCGACTTCTGGCAGATTGAGGAAATTTTGCATGGCCCTCAGGTTTACCAACAGAGATTGGGAGGCTGTCCTAGGGTCTTCTTCCTTACGCAGAATCTCAGACAACAACCCCTGGTTCAAAATTTAAAAAAAAAAATTAAAGAAGCTGTGTGTGTGTGTGTGTGTGTGTGTGTGTGTGTGTGTGTGTGTTTAATATGTTTGTTATAACCAGCTGGGCTGTGATGTCAGGAACCTCTATCTGATTCCTAAGGGCTCTCCAGTGGAGATATTTTGTGGGAATGTGTTTATCTTCTGGGGGCTGAGCTTTATTTTGGGACTGTTCTATTCTGACACTTTATCATCACTGTAATAATCATCTGTGTGCAGAGATGCCAGATAGCAAGGTAGGCGCTTGGGAAGAATTGTGAAACTGCAATTACCACCAGGTGCCTCCTACAAGTATTTCAGGAACTGTTAGAACTATCTCTGCTTGAAACTGGGAACACTTGGCAGTCAGGCTCAGCTTTACATATCTGCCAAGTTTGGTAAATTTAGTTCCGACATTTAAACGGCACAGGAGATTTACATCGATTAAAGAAAAAAAAAAGTTTGGCTGAGTTTCTGTGTGACCGGCCACTGTTTTCTCATGGATGTCACTTGTGGGTAAATTTGTGACAGAAAGCAAAATGTAAGACCTTCTAGAAGAAGCAAAAAAAAAATGTTAACCCTTCAATTCGTTCCACGAGTAAACAAGATGAGATAATTAAATCTAAAGATAGTTAGTATCACTAAAAAAAGCAGCAGGGAAACAATCAAACAAGAAATAGGATCAAAGATTTAGAGCTGGAATGAACCTTAGAAGTCATCTAGACCAACCCCCTTATTTTATTTTATTTCCTTCATTTTCCTGAAAAAAACTGAGGCTGAAAAATTTTAATGACTTGCCCAGGGTCACACAATCAGTAAGTAGAAAAACTGGGATTTGAACCCAGGGCCTAGAACTCTAAATCTAATACTTCTTCCACATACTGGCATGTACCAAATGCCACCAAAGAGTAAAATATACATTATTTTGTGAATATTTCATTCTTTCCAAAATACTCAATCAAAGGTGCAGGTTAAAATGAAATGTCATTGTTTTAGACATGCACGGAAATAAGAGTAATGCCATAGTAAGATTCACAGAAAATTTATGTAAAGCAACTCTGGATAATAAAAAAATAGAGCTGAAGATAGGAGAGCCTCAAAGCACTGGAATCTAGGCTACTACAAAAACCCACATATTTGGAGTTTACTTGGAAAATTAACACATGGAAGCATCACTGCTGGTCAGCAGTTCCACTGAGATCACCTACGTGGGGAACAATAACCAAATGCATGAAAAAAGCAAACTAACACTGAAGTACCTTATCTGAAGAATAATATATGGGTACAAATAGAAAAGAAAAGCAATGATGCAATAATATGATATAAATAATAGGAATGCATAATAGAATTGAAAATACAATATCACATGACTGTGATCTATAGGCAATATTCCATTAGATAATCTAAATTTGAATAAAATACATTTTATAACATAAAATGAAACAATTGGCAGCTATAGGAATGCTGACATAAGTTATCACTACCCAAAAATAGAAGGAAGGAAGGAAGGAAGGAAGGGATGGACACAATGAACACTACCTTATTACAAGTGATATGCTACCTATTATCTCTGTAACTTGGGTGGCAAGATACTTTGAGGTGTGTTGATTTGACTCAGAAGAGTTGGCATAACTGATTCTTAGTAAGAAAATCATTTACCAAATTTACTGGAGGAGGTCCTATTGAAAAGTGATTGAATATCTTTTAGATGAGAATGTAACTGACGACAAAGGTCTTACTTCACAAGATAAGAATAAGAATTCAATGTGCAATTTTGTGAAGCTTAAGAACATTTATAGAAGTCCATGTGTGCATGCACACATTTGTGAATATGCATGTAAAAATAGCCTATAAGTGAATGGGTTCTGGGGAAATCCAAACTTCTTTTCACACTCTTAGAAGCAGCAAGTGGCACTCCTGGCTCCCAGAAAAGCTTGTACTACATAACTTGTTTTTTCTTTCTAAAATCAGAAGTCAGTTCTGCTTTAAGTTATATTGCCTCCAGAGTTCATCTCACTATAAACTTCTAGCATCATCAAAGATGAAAAGAAATAAATTTTCTAGTGTATTCTTTAAAGAACACTGTTATGTAAGGAATGTTTGAGTTAATGTGCTTTAGAAAATCTCAAGTAATTAAAACTTGGTTTCTTTGTGTCTCAGAATAATCTTTACAATTGAAATTTTTAACATTTGGTGGCAATAATCAACATACTTCAGACATATTTGGTAGCCTAATCTTTTATGAGATGATTCTGGTAAGTATAGCCAGGGCAAAGTATGAGGCACCTTTAAAGTAGATGTATTACATAGAAGACGGACAGATTGTAAAAATGTTCTTTTCTGTTTTGCACTAGCAAACTGAGGCTCACGTCATTGCTACTACTTTCAACTAATTAAAAATCATGGGCCTGTTATGATAAACTATACTATAACATTCATAATTAGTTGCCTTCTGCATGACTTTTAAATAAATTTAATCTTCAAGTCACACATATTCTCTGGTTTTTGACCTGCAAGATAAGTTCATATGAAAATACATTTATATATATAAATATATATACACATATATATTCATTCATTCATTCATTCATTCATTTATTCATATGAAAATGAAGACAGGGCTTCTATGAGAACTAGTGCTTAATCAGTAAAGGTTTTAAGGTGACAGAGAAACATTCATAGTTTAAGGTGCTAACGGAACACGCTATTTTCTGTCTTGCTCATCTAATTGAGGGACTAATCACAAATATAACTAGATAGAGAGCAATATTGTATAGTAGAAAGAATATTGAATCTGGAGATAAGAGAACCCAAAGCTAAACTTTGACATGACTCCTTATTACCTGTGTGAGCTTGGGCAAATCACTTTACTTCCATATGGATTTCAGTTTCCTCACCTGTAAATGACGTATTTGAACTGTATGATTTCTAAGGTCCCCTTTCCAATTCTATATGTCATAGCCTCAAAAGGTGGTTAACAACACATTTCTTTGGTGTGTAAGCTGAATCATAACATGGACATGAATATAAATAAAAATCTATAAAGATATTTAATTGAACCAGAAACAGTTATGGGAATAATTCTAAGGATTTTTTTTGGTACAATGGCATTGTTTTCCCTATACACGCTCAATAGTCAGTGACTGAAGGATGGTAAGAACGTGTTTTGTTTTGCATGTACGCGAACCTCTTTGCTTATTTCTATTTAGTTTTTTAAATTCAGAAAGTATAGGCAGATTTAATTGATGTTATCTAAATTTGGGGGTCAGCTGGGTGGCACAGTGGAGAAAGTACCTGGAGTCAGGAAGACTCATCTTCCTGAGTTCAAATCTGGCCTCAGACCCATACTAGCTTTGTGACTCAAGTCATTTAACCGTGTTTGCCTTAGTTTCTTCTTCTATAAAATGAGCAGGAGAAGGAAATGGTACACAATCTAGTATCTTTGTCAAGAAAACCACAAATGGGGTCATGAAAAGTTGGACATGATTAATAAAATGACTGAACGACAACTGAATCTAAAATTTTAATCTCATAAATTGGAACGCCGAGCAACTGGCTGAAAAATAATTAAAAGGAAGAAAAATTGGAGAAAATCTATAATATAACAAATATCATAAGAGAGTATGTGGCATAATGTTCAAAGGTGACAATGGGATCAAAAAACCTAATCCAAGTTCTTTTTACATATAGTAGCTATGTGACCATGGGTAGGTCACTTAATCTCTCAGTGCTCCAGGAAATTCTCTAAGACTAAATGAGGTGCCAACCTGCAACAGTGGAGGAGATTATCACATTTTAAATTCCTCAGACCATAGGTCTCAATTGAAAAACAAAACAAAAATATTAATAATGTATATAAAATAATGATAAATCACAGAACTTAATTAGTAAGGAAAACAAATCTATATAAAATTAAAAGTTTTAAATAAACCTCAAATTAGTCATTTATCTGACAGAAACATTTGCTACCATAGCATCTAGAGCTCTGATTATCAATCAACCAAGAAGAAAGTATCATTTTTGACAGTCTGATTATGTCGCTTCTGATAAAGGAAATGTCATTTAATACCTAAATACAGCAGACCTTTTTTTTTTTTGCTTTAAAAGATATGAACTCAGGGGAAAAAAAGCATGCAAATACTGAAGAGATTGTAAATTAAGAAAAATTCATAAATCAACTAGGATATGGCTTATTAAATTTTTGTATCAACGATAATAAAACATATTGCAATTATTGAGTAAAGTGGTCATTATGTATTTTCCTCATCTCAGGCAACTAGCATAGCCATCTCAAGGGACAGATGATTACAACTCCTTCCTCAGATTAGCCAAGGATATGTAAGCCTAGGAAACATGTTTATTGTATGGGAGACGACATTTGCACAGGGCAACAGAATGTCTAACACCAGTTCTCTGTGGGGTATCTTTGGATATGAGTATGTGCCAGGGCACATAGGGTGTTGAAGAGATGGACATACAATGAATATTTTTTTAAAATCCCCATAGATCAATCCTGGAGAATTATTAGTGTTTATATTATTTCCAGCAATAGTATAGAATGAAAAAATGAAAATATAATAGTACAGAATGTGAGGAACATGCAGCAAAAATTAAGTTGTTCAAGAAGTAAATATCAATTAACAAGCATTTATTAAAATGTTACTATGTACAAGTCATTGTGCTAGCTGATTGGGGTTGATTTTTATTTATTAAGCATACATGTCAAATCAGAACTTCAGTTCACTTCCTTTTGAACCAGAAACAATGCCTCATAAAGGAAAGGGGTGCAGACATGCAAAAATGTGCATAATAGTTCCTTTCGTAATAGCAAAAAAATATAGAAAGGAAGGGGGTGCCCATCTACTGAGGAATGGCTAAATGAATTATGGTAGAAGAACATAATGGAATATTAGAGTGCAATGAGAAATGACAAAACAGACAGTTTCACAAGAAACTGGGAAGACCTCTTATGAATTGATAAAGAGTTAAAAGGACAAAACTAGAAGAATTTATATGATGTTACAAAGAAAAACAATTTTAAAAGACTTTAGAATTCTGATTGATGTAATGATAAATTAGAAGTTCAGAGGACCAAAAGTGAAATACACCACTTACCTCCTGCTAGTGAGGTGATAAACTATGAATATTTGTCAAAAGGGTTTTCTATTTTTTTTAATGGTTTACTGGAGGCAGGAAAGGAGGAAGTGAAACAACAAATTCTTATAAAAATAATTTTTTAAAGAATGTGCTATATACATGTAACACTGAAAGTATTCTCAAAATTTATTTAGAGCAATTGGAATCATCTTATTCTTTATTAATTTCTCCTGCTTTTAATATATTAAATGAAATATTTTGTTTACATTATTACAACATATTCCCCCCCCCAATAATCAACACATTAGCCCAAACTTAAATTTCTTGTGTTGCTAAGGAATTATTCTTTTTTTTTTTTAAGTAGCATTGCTATATCATCCATGTTTGCATGTTTACAGTATGACTATTTACTTTCAAGTCCCAGTCCTACAAAATCTGCTAGCCCTATGTGTAAAACTAGACAGCATTTTCAACTCTGCCTGCTTCCCCTTCAACTCTGATATTTAGATGCATCTGTGACCTCAACAGAGAGATCCTCACATAACATGGATTGCAACTCATCCATGTTCTCTAATCCTAAACAACTTTTGTTCATGTCCTCCTGCAAATACATTACTGTGGTGGGAGATTTCCTTTGGATCTCTTGACCCTGGTTGGAAACCAAAGGAGCATAGGGACTGTTCCATAGGTATCCCTCACTCTTGCCACAGCTGACCTAGCTCGTTCTCTATTCTGCTGACATTCTTGAATGATATTTTTTGAATAAAATGTTTCTACTAACTCACACCTACCACCCACCTCTTCAATGCCTTTTGGGGAGTACCGTTGTGGTTCTTTGGTTACTGTTGTATTCTATTGCATGCCACCATTCACAATCACCAAAAGAATATTGTTATGAAAAATAAAGATAAACCTCCATTTCAGGAAGAGGTTTAAAGGTTGTTAATGGCAGGAAACTGCACAATTTCCCAAAGGCTATTTAGTCTACTTTCATCCCATTCAATTCAGGGCCCATTTCAGTATCCACATACAGTGTTAGAGAAGGAGATGGAGATAGAGATACATAGAAGATGAGGCACTTGTATGGGTTGTCAGTCACATATTGGGGTATTAACAATAGGCATTGCTCCTTCATTTCATCAAATTGTAGTTATTGTTGTTTTTCTGCCTACATCCTCAGGCCAAACTCTTTTAATGATTAAAGATCTAATAAAATAGTTTCTGCAACGTTCTGAGGATTAATACAATCAACACAATGTCATCTGCCAACAGAAACATCTGGAGAACGTTACCAATGTATATAGAAGCTTTTTTTCTAGATAGAACTCTGGACTAGACATCCTCTATGACAATGTCTAAGCTCTGTTGACATCACTGATCTCCCTATTTTATGTCTCATTTGATACTAATAATGAGAGGGGAAACAAAGTTATTTTTGTTATTACATCACCCAGGAGTAATATGATTTTAACACATTAATAAGAACCACTTTGTGGGAGATTTTTTGCTCTCTAAATCAGTTTTTTATAGTCTAACAATTCATTTAGTTCTTCCCATCTTATTTGTGTTGTTGTTCAGTCATTTTTCAGTTGTATCTGACTCTTTGGATCCCATTTCGGGTTTTCTTGGCAAAGATATTGGAGTGGCTTGCCATGTCTTTCTTGAGCTTATTTTACAGATAAGGAAACTGAGGCAAACAGGGCTAAGTGACTTACCTACAGTCACAAAGCTAGTCAGTGTCTGAGGCCAGATTTGAACTCAGGAAAGTGAGTCTTGCTGACTCCAGCCAGGCCCAGCGCTCTATCCACTGCATTGCTTAGCCGCCCATCTAACTTGTAGCTGAAAGTCATATGAGTTGTTTCCCTTTATTACAACGTGAGCTCCTTGAGGGCAAGAAATGTCTTGTTTTTCTATTTGTCTCTCTGTAGCTTAGCATATTGCTTTGTTCATATTAAGTGCTTAGTAAATGCTTTTTCATTCATTTAGTCATGCTTATCTAGTCTGGCTACTCCTATCTTTGTTTTCTTTACTTCTGCTTCCTTATGTAGCACTTTAGAGACTATATTACTAGAATTCAAATACGATGGACACAGAAGTTTGCTTTAGAATTATCGGCAGATCTTTTCCATTTTTGTCTGTTGTCCTCCAAGTTTCACTGTCTAATACTGGTGGGACAATTTTGCTTAGTTGGGTCTTTTGACAAATTATATATAAATCTGTTTTTCCCCATACTGTTTCTCATCATTTTATGAGGCAATACATTCCTCCACCACAATCCTCTATATGATGATAATTACAACATTACAATAACAAAAATGATAATTTAAATAGTGCTTTAAGACTTGCAAAGTATTTTTGCACATGTTATCTTATTTGAGCCTCACAGTAACTTTCTTATAAGTGAATTTATCCTTCAAACCAGCATTGTCTTTGATTGCCATATCACTTGTTTATCAGCTGAAGCAATTTTCTAGGCTCTTTTTGGTTTCCGTCTTAAGTGAATTATTTATGTTGGTTAAATATACTTCAAAAATGGTTGTATTCTGGGCTGTCTCCTTTTTTATATATTTCCTATGTGTCCATGTGAACACCTTGTTTTAATGCCCATAGTGAGACTAGACGGGTCACATGGCTCCCTAGACCTTACAAGAGCACTTGACAACCTCAAAATCCCTTCTTCCCTGCCTTGACTAGTACCATCTTTTAACTCTTTGCTGACAGAACTCTTAAAAGGAATTGTAAAGGTTTGTTTTTTTTTTAACTGCTATTTTGGGTCCTCTTCTCCCAGAATTCACCCTGACTGAGTTTCAAAAATCATGGTATAGAATAGTCTGGTCAGAAAGACTTCTGAAGTCCTTCCAATTCCAAATCATAGAAATGTGGTTAAAGCCCTAGCTCTGACACTTCATACTAAGTGATTACAACTCTCAAAGTGTCACTTTTTTTTGATCTACCAACTGTGGATATTATTTGTACTATCTACGTCCCAGGATTGTTTTATAGAAACATTTAATAATGACTTTAAGATTATTACCGTAAAATGGAACTGGAAATGTTAGCTACTCCTATATGTCCTATACAAAATCTAAAGTTGCCCAGTACCTCAGATGGAGCAGGGCTTAATGAAATGGGACAAGTTAGTTAACATTCTGAGTCTCAATTTTTTCATTTGTGAAATGATTTGACTGGTTTAGATACTTCAAGTCTCTCCCAACTTGAAAATTCTAGGCTTCAAATTAGTGCACTTGAGATACTTCTTAAGAGTCTTCCACCCATTCCCCTGGGCATCAAAAACTACCACCTGAGACTACATGGTGCATTTCAGATTAGACTTGCCCCTAATCATGCATCTCAGCAACTAATGTCCGGTTCTTCTACCTACACCTATTTGGCTTACCAACCCCAAACACCATGATGGCTTTCTCAAGTTTATGGATAGAGCTTTAGTCAATGTTGTTTGTTAAATATCATGAAGGAATCTCTTTAAACATTTTATTCCAATTGAAGGAGTTAAGAGCCTCTTGAGCAAACAGAAAAAGTGTGGAATAAAAAAACTCCCTTTTCCCTAAATGTCCAAAGAAAATAAAAAAGTATAATAGCTAAATCAACAGAAAATAAAGATGACCAAGTTTTCAATGACACAGTGTTTTAAATCTTAAAACATATTTCATGTGTCTATAATTTTGAGCTACTGAACTTTAGACAAACTAACAAACAAAATCTCCCTCCCCTCCCCCCCCAAAATGAAGTGATATTAGATAATCTGTTCAGCCTTTTTGTCACCTGCAACAAATTAGGCTTTCAATATGCAAAACATCTTCCTTCCAGAAAAACAAATGATCATGATTCCATTTAATTGTAATTTAATGAGGCATAATTTATTTTTTAAAGTGATATACACCAGGTGTGTGCTGAGGAAACTGGTCCAGCCAAACCTAAGTGATTCTATTTAGAGAGAGGCTCAAACTAGCTGGAGATTGTTTTCATTTTTGTAAATTATGTTTCTGCTTGTGGCAGTTGAGGTGGGAGGTAGTAAAAAGAACCTGCAATGTTCACACATTTGTGGTAATATATACATTTGTTATAACATTCCTTTGATAAAAAATTACCTCATTCTAACAAATATTCATTTACCATAGAGAAAATTTGGTAATTTAAACATTATTTATTAAATCACATGAAGCCAAAATTTAACTTTTATGTACAGCTGGTTATGCTGATGGGGTGGGGATGGGGGGTATAGTCCTATTATTATAATACCTTTTTAAAAATATTTGCACACTTTAAATTTTAAAGGCAAATGTGTTCTTTCTCATCATTTTAATCACTTTATTCCATGATTAAGACACTGAATAATTTTCTGAATAAAAAAATAAAATTCTTAATGACTGTCCTATTAAGAAAGTTCCCTCTATGTGTATAGCATAATAGCATATTTGTTTATATTTGTAGTTAAACTGAAATCTTTATTTTTTCCTCACAAGTATATATTGTTTCATGTTCACACACTGCCCCAGATACATGGGGGGAAATGTCCACTCCCTTTGACAATAATTTCATTGAAACAATATCCAAAGAAGCAAATTAACCAATCTATAGACTCAAGACTACAAAGGTCATTTTTAAAAAATCTCAGAGTCACAGTTCTGACCACAATCCTACAGACTTAAAAATCTTAATTTTTAGTCCTTAGGTTCTCTACTTATGCCAATTCAAGTCCTATCTATTAAGGTCTGAATTCTACAACAAATTTCCATGATCCGAAATCCCATAATTCACCCAAAGTAAATGTCTAACTATTAAAAAAAAAATCTCTGTGGAGCAAGCAAAACTATTTTGGCTTTCAGATACCATCTACACTGGCACCAGATGCCACTTACACTACTACCCTTTCATAATATCAGTAGTTCTGCCATTTCCTCAAACTCATATGGTCAACAACCCAACAAAAGAGCAACCTGCTACAGGAATCCTCTCCCATTTGTTTTCCCTGTGGATTAAATGCTAACATCCCATATAAAGGTTACACAGTGGAAGTGCTGAGTCAAAGAAAAAAAACCATACACTTCCTGATGACAGTCCTTGGCCCCATACTCCTGCAATATCTCATTTTAATGGCTTAATGAATGGACAAGTTTTCATAACATTATAGTCCTTGGCTGAGGGGGACCACTGAGATTTTCTAGTTTAATCCTACAGATAAAACTCAATTTCACAGTTAAGGAAACTGAGCACGGAGAAGAGAAGATGACTTGTTCAAAGTCTCAGAGGCAGAAAGTAACTGAACTGGCACTCGTATCCAGACCCTCTGATTCTAAATCATTTTGCTCTACTTTGTTGCATTTAAACCTGCTGTTTTAATGATAATGCATTTTTCACCAAATTTATGAAGTAAACCAAGTACAATGCTTCAGCCAACAGTAACTGTTCCACACCCTTACAAAGGGGATAAAGTGGTTAGTGGTGTTTTTAATGGTTTTAGATTCTGATTTAAAATATCCGGTAAGGGGCAGATGGGAAGAGGTATCATTAAAAGTTTAATTTTAATTTCGCTCACTTAAGAACTTAGCATTTTCTTAAGAATATTACTGAGGAAACATTTTCAAAGAACTCCAACATTAAATAATTAATATGTTTTGAAGCACCTGCTATGTGATGTGCCAGGCACCATGGTAAGTGATGGGTAAAAAAAAGTCAAAACTGAATAGTCTCTTACCTTAAGGAGTTTACAATCTACATTCTAAGGTGAGGAAGAAACACAACATGTGCAAAGATAAATACATACAAAAACAGATGCTAAGTAAAAAGCAGATTTTTTTTTAAATTGTTGTTGCTGTTTTTAAGGGACTAGAGAAGAACTAACAGCTAAAAGGCCAAAGTATGGCTAATAGATAAAAATTCAGTTTACTTTTGGGTAAATATATACATATATATATAGATATATAGATATATAGATATCTGAATGATAATCATCCTCAAAATGGTGAGCAAAGTAGAAACCAGCATGTTAACCTATCAGCTTTCTAGCCAAGGACAAGCGCCGTCTTTCCCCCACAAATTATACAGGCTATAAACAAGATCAGATACAATAAACGAGCAGTTTAAGTTCTTTTTATTTAGTTCACTTTTGATAAAGAATTACATACAAATTATACTTCATATGGAGCTACTATAATCAATATTTTGCTTCAACTGTGACAGTTTTTCTTTCCAATGGCAAACTGAATACATCTTGCAGTATTCATACTCAATTTCTTCAACAATGCATCCTTAGACAATGAGTTACTTTAAAAAGATAAAAGTGTGTTCCCTAAGTGCATCTAACCGGTTCACCAGTGTTCTTGGTGGCTAATGTATTTTCATTAGTCTTCATTTTCACACACTTTTGAAATTCCTAGGTCCAGCTGGGATCAGAGCCAGAAGTACTGGAATTCTCATGAGAAAGCCTGTTCATACCAAAGGCCCAGGCCAGGCACAAAAACTGAACTGAATCTCTTAGATTTTAGAGGTTAATCCAGGGTTAGCTGAGACAATGAAAAATTGTACAGCAGTAGAATGCTTTGATATTCTACTATCTAAGTAAGCTACCTGACTTCCCTTAGCTGTAGACAATCTTCTCCCTCTTGATCTTCATTCTCTTTCCTCTCTAAATACCTCTGATAGTCATTGTTCCTATTGTGAGCGAATATTAAAAAAAAAAAAAGGTTTCACCTTGGATGCATATTCACAGCCTACAACTCTGCTATGAACCTGACTCCTAAAGCTCATTTGTCTAATGCTAAAAATACTTCTCTCTCTGGAGAGCCTTGCTTAGCCGCAAAGCCAGTGTTTAGTCTGATTTGAATAAAATGTATAGGGCACAACAATGACAATTTGATTTTTATTATTAAAAATGAAGTGTTAAATCCTCAAAGAAAATGTTGTTATTGTGTTAGTTTAATAAAGCTTCTCTTTTATTACAATATTTCTTTATTATGAAAGACAGATGATGCATTTTTTTTATATATGGGAGGGAGTACCAAAGCAATGCCCTCTGTATGTATAAATGTGTGTGTGCACATATGTGTATAATCGGAATATACACAAATGTGTTGTTATAGAAATATATTCATGATGGAATTTAAAAACTCCCTATCTACAAATGTGTCTATATAAATACACACATAAGCACTACTCTTATGCGCATTAAAGACATACAGCAAGTGAAGCAATCGCAAGAAGAGGTACGTGCAAATATTGAAGAATTCCATTGTTTCTAGTGAATAGAAGTTCTCTCTGCCTAGCAGCCAGCAGCAGGCTCTGGTTAGGCATGTACTGAAAGTCTGACTCACAAAGTATTCAGGATCTTTTCATTCAGTTTATTGAATGCAATTAGGTTAATGGAAACTGAAATTTTGGGCAGTGTGAACTCTGCTCTTGAAACAAATATTCCATATTCCCCAAATCTGCAACTTATTAAATTAAGCACTTTCTTTACAGACAGCTTTTTCCTTCTTGTACATGCAGGGAAAATTCCCTTTTGCCACCTTACACACAGGGTTTATAAAGCAAGCAAGACAACATGAAGAGGTTTCAGGATACTATACATTCTTGAAACAAAAACAAAGACTAGGTCCTCTTAGCCACACTATTTCTATAAAAGACAGACCTTAAGATGCATGGAGAAATTAGAATTAATTTCAAGGTAGCTTATCATTTTCTGTCTGCCTATATTAGTCTAGTGAGATAGGCATAGTGAGATAAATAGAGCCATCTTTTAAATCTTCTTTCTCTTTCCCTCTTCCCTATCTATCCCCACCGTCTTTAAACTACCAGTACTGCTCAAAAACTGCTCGTCAGGCATGGGAATATCAGTCACTTTCAACCCAAGGAAACAAATCTTAGCCATATCATACCCCAAAAGGAAAAAAAAAGAAGTAATCACGTCATTTTAGACCCACATTACAAGTTGTTTCCACATGTCTGGGCACACAGAAAACATGCAGAAATATCAAGTATCTGGCACTATGACTATTTCATTCAAAAAGTTCAAGGTTCCTGGTTATTCTTGGTTTCTGTGGATGATTCAAGTTGACTATTTGACCAAAGGTTTTTTTTTTAATAAGTTTTGGGTGTGTCAAAAGACTCCCTCTCTCTGCTGGGCCCCCCCGGCTTCCCAGGAAGAAACCAAAAATATTTGCATCTATAGGAGGAACTTTATCAATTCATCAGAGCATCTGACACTCAAAACCTCTTCCCCCTCTGGATTTTTGTAACTCTCTTTTGGTTCTTATCTGTCTGAACAATCCTTCCCAGTCTCCTTTGCTGGATCATCATCTTTGTTATACTCACTAACCAGGGGTGTGTTCCAAAATTCTATCATAGGCTCTCTTCTTTTTTCTCCCTAGAACAAGGTTTTTTAACCAGCTTTGTGTCAGGGACACACCCCCTCCCCACAGCAGTTTGGTGAAGACTATTTACTTACCCCTTCTCAGAATAATGCTTTTAAATGCATAAAATAAAAAGTATACAATTATAAAGAAAACCAATTATATTGAAATGTAGTTATCAAAATATGTTGGGATTTTTTTTTTTAAGTTCACAAACCCTAAGTTAAAAACTTCTGTTCTATACTCTCTCTTGCTTGGTGAGCCCATAAACTCCTCTGCATTCAATTATCATCTTTAGGCAGAACACTGTCAGTTCTACATATCCAGCCCTAATCTCTCTCCTGCGATCAAGTCATATATCATGAACTGATTGTTAAATGTTTTGAACTGGATGTCCTATAGGCATCTCAAACACAACATAGCTATAACAAAACTAATCTTACAATGGAGAGTATCATTCTTAGAATCACCCAGGTTTAAAATTTCAGCATCATACTCAACTCTTCAGTGTCCCTCACCTCCTGTGATATAATCCAGCAATTCACAAAGTACGGTCTGGGGATTCCTGAGGATCCCTAAGAACCTTTCAAGGGACCTGTGAGGTCAAAACTATTTTCATAATAATACTAATACTTTAATTTCTAACACGATAAATATTGTGATCTGTATCTTTTAACCCACATGAATTAAAGTTCTTTGGGGTCCTCAATGATTTCTAAAAGTGGAAAAGCGTCCTAAAACAAACAAAATGTGTGAGACACTAATCTAATCACTTGTCAAATCTTATCATTTCCACAACTAAACCTCTCATCTATATTTTCTTTGTTCTACTCACAGTACCAATGGATAGGAATGAATGTGCGTACCCTAAAATAACAACAGATTAAGGATTTGCAAATGAGATTATATTTATATATGTTTATATATATATATATATATATATATATATAAATGTATATATAAACATATATATTATATATATATTTGTATGTATATATAAACATATATAAATATAATCTCATTTGGTCCTCACAAAAATTGTGATGTAGATACTACAGATAACCTTTTCCAATTTTATAGGAAAGGAAGTGGATGTTGAAAGAGGATATATGATTTTTCCAATGGTCCTACACCTAGTAAATGATTGAGGCAGGTTTTGAACTTAAGTCCTCTTACCTGCACTTTATCTACTTTACTATGATTTTAAGATAATATTTGCAAGGTAGCAAGCACAAAAACATCTGAGTACAGACCAGATTTTTCGGCCAATCTTTCAATCCACATTAGCAGTTGCAAGTTGTATCTAGTAATCATAAAACTTTACAGGTATGCTTCCTCCATTGAATAGCAGTTGATATCAATTAGCCAGTCCAACTGGATTAGTTTTTAGTTAAGGGTACTAAGATAGCACAGTAAGGTAAGGAAGATAGTTGGTATGAAACATCCCCTCCCAAAAAAGTCCACGACACATTTTTCCACAAGTATATATAGAATCCAGGGGAAAGTAGGATCACACTTTAAACATATGCAGCAAATGGAGTAACTCAGAGATTCTTCTACTTTGACACTGCTTAGCAGTCTCCTGAAAGTGCCTTCTCTCCAGGTGTCTAGATGTTTGCTGATAATACATATATTGCATCAGATGTTCCAGGGTCACTGCTAGGATGCCTATGGGAAATCTGAAATCTTCCAGATCTTTTAAAGTTCTCTGTTCAAGGGGATGAGAGGAGGAGAGAGAGGGTATTCTCTTCTTCCCTAAGTGATTCCCTCTCATGAGCTTGATTGGAATGGATATAGCCTGGCTTGACACTGGAATTCCATAATCTGAATTGGTTTGCCTTTTAACACATGTCTAACAGAGCTTGACTATGGCCTTTGCTTCATCTAATGGCCTTCATTCCTTCCAGGATTCCATCAAGGATTTTTTACACCTAATTTAAAATGTCTTTGATTTATTGACTGATTCAATAGAAATGTCTAGGCCCTGTTCACCACCAGTCATATCTCTGAGTGATTCATGTAGCTTACACCTCCGTAATTACTGAGGTAAGGGAATGGAATACTCCTCTCACACTAAAACTGTGCTCTGTTGTAGTGATGGTATTCTAAGAACAAAAAGTGTTAGCAAATGATATCATCACCTAACAAAATTGTAACTTACAATTATCTTTGAGCAGATTCAGTATGCTTTTCCCTGTATGCATTTCTGATGACTAAATTAATTTCATTAATGTTACTAAATGCACATTTAAATCCAGGATAGAATTATCAACCAAACAAATAGACTAGGTTAGGAAATTTCTTTGCTTGTTTTATATTTTATTTAACTAAAAGAAGTAAAAGCCAGTATTATTTTTTAATGTTTTAAATAGTTGGGAGAAAATACAAGTGGATTATTACTTCTTTTATAAGGATTCTAGCTTATATTCCAATATAATATGGATCTATTTTTAGAGATTTGCCTTTTTTAAAAAATGTAATTGTAAAACTATAATCTTACACACAGCCACACACCCATACACACACATACACACACACATGTATACACACACTCCATAGAATTTGGGAAATTTGTCAATTAGTACAATTAGAAGCCTTTCATACCTATGATGTTCGTCTAAATCTGAATAAATCACTAACAGAGGAAATCATTATCACATGATGGAGAATCCCTGATTTGTGAGAAATAAGCTGATAATCTCCTCATTGCAAAAACATAAAACCACATACACAGAGGACATCTTTGCCATTTTTGCAAAATGTGAATTTGAAGAGGATAGTAAATTGACCCCTTCATCCTAAAAGTTCATGTTGGTCAGAGTAGCAATAACTTCCTAGGACAAAGCACAATATTTTTTTTCATTCCTAATGATACCATTGGATCCTAAATATAGAGAACAGGTTTTTAAATTTTTTTCTATCTATATTGCTACTAATATATTCCACTTCCTGCTTCAAAAGTATTTGGGCATGTTTAGTGTTTAATGCTATCAGTTTATAAAATAAAAAATTCTCTCGAATCCAGGTAAGAACTTTCATATTTTTATAATTTCTCCCTTTCTACTGGCTCCTCTTCCTGCCTACAAACAAACTCAGGATTTTCACTACACCATACTATTCAGCTGAGCTAGTCCCTTAATTTATGTGCTCCTATTTCTGCACTTATTTCATTGCCAAACTTCCAGAAAGAAGTTATTATACAATAGATGCTCCCATTTCCTCACTATGTCTTTGCAACTTGGTTTCTTATCAAATGAGTAGCTTTGATATGAGACAGAAGGGAAGGGAAGAGCAATCTCACCTGATGTGTTCTGGTGATGGTGGTAGAAAGTAAGGGCCACCTGAATGTATGAATGTATATGAGACCTGGAGAATTTTTAGCACTAGCTAGTGCAACTGACTGGCCTGCAGAATCACTGGACAACATTTGGTCACAAAGTGATGAGGATGTCTTTGCCTCCCTCTAAGAAAGTTGATAAATGTGTGATTAAGATCTTGTTGAAATGGCAGAATAGAAGTGCTAAGGTTCCAAACTACAAAGTACTAACATAATGCCCTGAGAATACTATTTTGTATGTTTGTGTCTTATTTTATCAAATATTGCTTCTTGACACCTCTATATCTCATAAATGTACAATATACATGGGAACACAACAACCATCTGTCCTTCGAGGATTCAGAGGTGACAAAGTCATCTGCCTAGGTCTCTATTTGTTGGGAATGCTCACTGCAGGTATATCTTCTTGGAATTAAAATGTTTGCTATTTTCTTTATTACTATTGTTCTTTAAGCAAATAAAATAACTAGCAGCTTAGGCTAAATGATCTCCAAGTTCCCCTTCAAATATACATCCAATGAGCCTTTGGCCAACAAATCTATATGTCTAGTCCCACCATCTCTCCTTAGTGCCAGATCAGCATCATCAACTACCTGGTAAACATTTCCATTCAGAAGTCCTGCCAATGCCTCAAATTTAACATGTTTACAAACACAGAATTCTACTCAAATCTGCATAATTATTTTGAATTTCTATTTCTATTAATAGCATTCTCATCATGCAGATCCAAAACTTCTCATTCTAACCCTTTCTTTAGTTTCATATGTTCTTTTTTATTGTAAATTAATCAATAAACAAAAACATTTTGATATAAAAAACACACAGTATGCAATCAATCACTAAGTCCTGTAAATTCTGCCTTTCCAGCGTCTGCAAATATTCTCTATCCTTCTTTTCATTCCTGCTGCTACTGCTCCAGTTCAGGTACATTTTATTTTTTGCCCCAGACCGTCATGATAGCATTCTAATAAGTCACTCTGCCTCTGCTTTCTCCATACCCCAAACCAGTCTAACACTACTGTCCAATTAATCTTCTTAATGCAAAAATCTAATCATTTTCTTCTCCACTCAAATATATATACATACATACATACATACATACACACACATTAATATATATGAAAAACTTCAATGGGTGCTTATTGCTTACTAAAAAAAAAATCCAAATGCCTTAGTCTGCCAGGCAAGTCATTCCACAATCTGGCTCAAATCACCTTTCCAACTTTATCTCACTAGACTCCCCTACACCCACACACCCACACACCCACACACACACACACACACAAGCTACACACCAGTTAAATTTTATTTCTTGCCAGTGTCTGAACATACCTCCTACCTTCGTGCCTCTGGTCTTATCGTTGTAAACCGAAGCACTTACTCCCATATTCATCCTGTTGAAATTTTAGTCTTTAAATCCCAGCTCCAGTTCTATCTTCTTCAGGAAGACTTCCTTGATCTCCTCAGTTTCAATGTTTTTTCTCTTCCTCTGCACTCCTTAGCTTTCTTACACACTAATGCTCTACTCTGCATTAGGTAACCTGTCTATATATGTATGTGTGTACATATATATGTACATATATATACATATACATATACATATACACACATGTGCACGTGTGTGTGTGTTATTTCTCCATTAAGTGGTAAATTCCATGAGGGCAGAGATTTTGTCTTCTTTATATCTGCACCTCCCTCAGTGTCTTGTACCAAGTAGAAATTCAATAATTATTTGTTTTAGTCTCAAAGTCCAGTTAACACCTATTTCTCAGTTGAAATAACAAAAAAAGGGGTGAGTTAGTAAAAGATGCATTTGTAGTAAAAGCACATTTAGGCAGTAGGAAACAGTGTACAAGTGAGGAAACTGGGCAGTAGGAAATAGCATGGAACCCCCAGTTGGATCACCATTCTGCTATCAGATGCTATCAGACAGTGATAGTTTCTAGACTTTGCTATTCTGGAAGATATTAATACTAACATAATAATCTTTTAATCTATGAATTCAAGCCAGTGAGTCTGAAATGAAAGCTTGCTATTTTCAAAAGCAAGCAGTATCATGTCTTCCCACTTTATTAATTTAATGTTTTGGAGTCAAAAGCTTGTATATTATTTATTTTGAAACTCAATAAAATGTTCATGCCTGATCTGCAACATTTCATATTTAGAGTCAATCTTTCAATGGATGGACTTCCTTTTCCATACAGGTTTTCACCTGTGATCTTATAACCAGAGCACTGAACCATGGAGTCAAGACTCCTGGGATATACATCCATCTCTGTTACTGTGTGACTTTCTTGGCCTCTGTAATGTGACTGACTATAGAGAAACAGTGATATCTACCAGTAGATATCATTTGGTAATGGGGTCTGAAAATTATGCAAGAAATTTTCTCTTTCTGTATAATTTACAAGTGTAATGGATTTACTACTGCATTAAGCAGACTGCATAACTAAACAAAAGTGTTTAAAGGCATAGTCCCTAAAAAAACAAACAAACAAAGCTCCAGTTGGGCTCATAAAATCTTTTTATCCTTATGATTTCAATATATTTCCACACATTACTCTCCCAAGGGCCCTACTAATGTGTCATTTTTCAAATACAAGATGTTGATCAAGGAAGGCCTGGTGAAATCTTAGGCTTTGGTAATTTGGGGCATGTGTATGATACAAACAAACTGTAAGCAAACTATGAAAGTCTAACTAGTGCCATCTTACATGAAAAATTCAAGTTCCTTGCTTTTTAACATAACTGCCAGCTTCCATGATATCCAATTTTCCAACTCATTGAAAACATTCTCTAGTTGCTGTGTGATTTCATAAATTGTATTTGTGATACTGGCACTAAGTTCCTCTTAATATGTGGTTTTGATGAGTAAACAGCAGCTTTAATATGTTCCCATAAAAAAAGTAATCAAATGAGGACAGGTCAGGCAAAGGAGTTGCATGAAGAAGGATTTTTTGACACACTATCAGAGTAGACCTAGGATTCATGTTTATCCTAATTGTCCAACAAAGGTTACAATTAGTGCCAACTCAGTGATTATTTTTAGTTACTAAAGAAAAAGAGAGTAACTCTACTGTTCCAGAATAATAGTAAACTTCTACTTCTACTGAAATCGTAGCATTATGAAATTGGCCCAGTGAGGTTATCCAGTACAAAAAAAATGGCAATTAAACTTGTGACATGTTAAAGTTCTGGGGAATAAGATGAAAGTAGAGAGAGGAGAGACAAGCAACAACCTTGAAAATTATCTTGTACATAATTCAGGTGTTTGCAACTATTTTATCAAGTAAAAACAAAAATCGTGTAATTGTTTTCACTGGTAGGATTTTTAAAACAGGACATCCTATAATAGTACTAGAATGTCAGAATTACCTGAGTAGTTTACCTCAAATTTCACTTTTCTGACATTGTATTGCTCTGACTCACGTGTGACAAGGCATTTTTTCCAATGGATTTAGCATAGTTTGGATCAAAGCATCCTCTACTTCATTTAACAGATTTGTTCAGATGGGAGATCCTGAGGGAGAAACAATGCTAGGAAGAGGGGTTTCTGAGCATCTGAATATGTAGGTCATTGGATTTTCAAATAAATTATAGAATAGTTTATCTATTAAGCAATCTTCACTGTACATATTTTATGAAGCTATACTTAATTATGGGTTAATGTATATCCCCAAATCACTCTACAGTAAAATTAAGCCCTCACACAGTCATAAGACTACAATTAATAAAAACTGTATAGAAAGACAAGGGGTCAAATCATTCAAACTGAGATGCTGGGAAGGTGTCATTGTGGTAAAGTAGGCAAATAAACTACCAGGAGTCCATGGGTCTAATCTGTGAAAGGGAATATGTCAAACATAAAGAAATTCAGGTTTCAGCAAAGTCAGAATGGTTGATTTAAAAATGGAACCCTAACCTAGTGTGCTAGCATTGGCCTTCAGGTTTCTTTATTCCTATTGACTTCATCAATGGCATTACTGACAGGACACTGTGAACAGAATTAGTAAGAAAAAAAAAACAATGATTTTGCTTGCAGTTTGTTTCTGTTTTGCACATGCTCCAAAAATCTAGCTAGTAATATATTCCCACAAAATTAGATATTTAGATATATTAAGATATTTTTTAAAAATTTAAATGAAGTTGGGTGGCTATCACATCACCCCAGATTCAGTGCCTTTTTAAGGAGTGATGTTAAAAGAAACATCTGAAGCCTAAAAAAAAATTTTTGGTTGATTCTGATGGATGAAGAATAAGAGTTATTCTTCAAACTCAACATAGGATAAAGTAGACTACTATTTATTCAGTCCTCCTGAATTATAAAAGATCAATAGGACATATAAGTTAAAGATAATGCTGATGACAGTGTTTTTGGTTTGGGTTTTTGCTACCCCAAGTTTCCTTCTGCCATCAATAACACTTTTGCACAGAGGAGAACTTAAAGATGAAACACCATTCCTCGCCCCTAAAATAGACTACAGTGACCTGTGATTTTTGAACAGAGGGTACCACTTGAACCAAAGTTACTGAACATATCATCTCACTCACTTTGTCACCCTGAAACAAATGCTTTGACATTATCATTCATATAATCTACCAATTTTATTAAGTTACTGCTTGTGTGGATGAAATGGTATCATAGGTTCATCATAACTCTATACTATCTCATCATTTTTCAAAAACTGTTACGCCAGAAATTCATCTGGCATTAGAGTCTTGAGAAATCGAAAAACATGCAGTTACCTTTTTCATTCGGGACAAATATTTTTAAAATGGAAGGGAAGTCAGAATATAAAATAACATTCTGCTGAAGCACTATGGTATAAACATAGGTTCTAATCCCTGCTCTGTTATTTTATAGCTGTGTGACTTTTGGCAAGTGATTATACCTCTCTATCCCTCATTTTTCTCATTTGCAAAATGAGGTGGTAAGAGCAAGGTCCCATACAGCATTAAATCCTATGCTGTTCTGGTACCCAGTGGCACTAACCTGAAGCCTAAAACTATTCTGTGATCAAAGGCCTGATGATCTCCCAGAGATTGCCACTTAAATTATATGAATCCTGTACCCATGTTACAGATCTGATTTCCTGGTATGGTGTTTTTCAGGATTGTTTATAATGTGAATTTATTCCCCCAAGGCACTGTTAATCAAGCCTGATGTTTCATATTTCTAAGAATTTTCCCTTCCCAAAAAAGAGAAATTACTTATTTTTATCTTCTTTTTTTAGGCAGTATATATTTGTGTCATCAAATTAAAGGAGATGACATAAGGGGGAAAAACACATAAACCATCATATTGATAAAAGTTAGCTTCATCTGACTCCACAAAGAATCAAAGGTAGAATTTGCCTTAAAGTGTGAGTGGAGGGCCAATTTCTCAAACAAGCTGTATTTTTGTGATTTTTTAAAAAATGAGACTGGATTGATTAAAACTCATTAAAGACAGTCTCTGGGGGGGGGAGCTCTATTAATTAATTTTATTATTTTACATCATTATTTAACTGAGAAAGCTAAAGAGACATGGGTCAGATTTACAAGGAAGCATTTGGCTTAATTAAACTTCATTTTTGTAGAAATCGCTCCTTCAAAAAGGTTAGCTATCATGAATGAATATACTCTGGTTAAAGTGTTTTTGAAAAGAAAAAACAGGGCATCATTTTATAATGCTTTATTTCAAAATTGTCAATATTATGCACAGATTATTTTTTCAAATGCACCATAGCTTGTCTTTCTATGCAAATATCTAAAGGATTATGGAAATATGAATTGTTGGGTAACAAGATATGCAAAGCATTTTATATTAGACTTGATATTAGACACATGATGGATATTACTGAACTATTTCCTGAACCTCAAAATGAATTAAAAGTATATTATATTAAATAGCAAACCAACTAATTTCAAAGATCTTAAGATGCTATTGGTGTCCATCAAAAATAATAAGATACTTTTTAATTTTCAGTGCTATCTGAAGCTATGAGGCAAAGATTCCTTTAAAACAAATACTTTTTTTTTACTATTCTGTACTGTAGTATCTCCCCCCTTTTTTTCCTTTAAGGTATTACACCATATGTAAATAGCTGATTCTATTAATTGGACTTCTCATAAAAAGGAGAAATATTTTTTAAAAATCCTGGGGCATTGAATAGTCTCATTTCCACTTACTAAAACTGATAGTAAAGCTTAGTCATAGGCTCAATGACTTCCTGCTTAAGTTCATAGTATGTCATTCTGTCAATATCATCAACCTTGATTATGTGAAGCTTTATACACAACAGGTTATGATCCTCATGGGATGAAAAGCCCTCCTAAATTAAAAACAGAATTTAAAAAGGATATACATTCCTATCTAGTTTCCATTTGATACCTTCAAGGGTTAGTCCATGAAGTCAAAATCACATTGACTGAAAGTGATTTTTCTGGGTACAGTCATATTAAAATGTTAATGGAAAAGGGAAAATAACAAAACTGTGCTTCTGTGATACAATCAGAGCCTTTTAAACTTGTCATTTTCAAGATGGTAATGACCCCCGCCCTCCCCCCCCAAAAAAATCGTTAATCCATAAAAATGGACAAAAAATTCGGGCTAGGAAAGACCTTCAGGAGACCAAACTATGTAACAATGTACCAATAGGGTCTTTAGTCCTGCTTCATTCCATTTGGATAAAAATTATTGTATACTGTATTTTAATTCCCCAGTCATGGACTCACCATGCTTCCTACACTATAGTCATCACCCACAATTCCCCCACCCCTCTCCAAATAGCCTTGGATGCTTCCTGGGTCACCTGACTCCATAGGTAAGGTTTGTGTCCTATCTTACACAGAACCAAGTTTCCACACCACTTCCTGGTCATCTCCTTGTAATGCTGCCTCTAGCTATCATCCAGAAATCATTTCTACTCTCTCTACATTCCCCCTGAAACCTTAGAATCTGCACCTTGGTCTTCAGTTCTGATAAATCAGCTTCACCTTAAGCCTCTTTCGAATAATCTCTACACTCACACCCCATCCTCCATTCACAGATTCCCTTTTCTATTGTCTTCCTCATCTTAGAACCTTTGTTGCAAGAAATATCTTGCTTGCTTTTATTCATGCACCCTGTGATCAGCACAATGCCTAGAACACAGTAAGCACTTAATAAATCTATTTTTTAACTTATTCACCTATTTTTAAAAATTCAAAGCAATATACAACCATGTTTCCAATTTTATATGTAGTCATCAGATAATCAGAGTTTCAAATAAACCTAGAAATAAAATGTTGATTTGTCAAGAAATGTTTCTTCAGTACATAAATGATAGTATTATTAGAGAAGACTGCAATCTTCCTTAACTACAATTCTGATCACTATAGACTAGAGTAATGCTGCCTAAAGGCCTTTGGAGTCCTTTAGTGGAGAGAAATGTAGTAATTAAAAAGAATATTCACAATCTTCTTTGAATTAAACTCATTAGCAAATTATTTTAAAATTCTTTCAAGGAAAATTTATAAATAATGAGTTTAATATGATTTTATATTATATTACCATTAAATATAACCATCATATGGATAATGTGAAGCCACTAGCTATGGATATTTAACTGAGCTGAAAATCTACCTAGTACATATTGAAAGATTTATAGCACTTATGTCAGACTCACAATTTTTCCCCAGGCATTTTCTTACCACAGAATGAACCAATCATGTACCCCCTTTAGCATTTGTGATACAAATAAAAAAGTAAAGAAAATATTACCTGTGTACGGTTGAATGCCACTCTAGCAAACACAGCTTGGGAAACACTGGCTCTCTTCAGCTCATCTCTGACTTGCTGGTAGATATCTGGAGAAACTTCAACTGAAGAGTTTGTTGGCTCTGGCTTAACTGCTCTGGGGATAGGGGGATGATTCAAGAACTGTTGGTTGATGGCTTGAGGGTGTTGGTGAGCCAATAGTCGGCTGACAGCTATCTGTTGGTTTATCAGGTGAGCCATTGCTATTTGCTGCCTTACCAATTGTGGACTGAGCTGGGGAGAAAGAAGACCAGGGCTCATGATGGGCTGTAATGTGGGCACTTGGTTTCGGATTGGAGTACTGTGGTGAATTTGGCTATGAGGAGACTGTTCGTTAGTTTTTCCCAAGGTTGCCAGCTGGTTCATATTTGGTAAATGCATTGGACGTTGGCCCAGAACACAATAGTCTGAAAGGTTTTCTCTTTCCACTCTTTCCACTGTCAAAAGATGAAAATGAAATTTCATTATTTTAAATCCATTATTTTAAATCACATAGTTGCTACCCAAATAGCTAATATTGAATTGTCATGCTTTCGTCATATGGTATGTTCAAATAGACTTTTTTTCCCTACTTAAAAAATGTAAACAAAGGTAAAGAAAGTACCTTTAGTACCTTTTAAGTGAAAATAACTTCTGCCCTCATGCAAAAGTCTCTCCAATTAAAACATCTGAGAAAATATTTCAAATCAAAACTATTGACTGCTTTCACTTTGTTGAAATTATTTGAGGAATACATTTTACTGAATAGCCAAGAGAAAAATCAACAGCTACACAATCTGAACTCTTTCCATATTCAAAAGCTCTATCAACTCCCTGGGTTACTCTCATGTAAAAGTACCAGCTGCTTTCTTTGTGGAGGTTGTAGGCAATAACGTAGTTCATGATTACCAGGAAATGACAAGGACAATATCTCCTACCAAATTAACTGTTAACCTACTTTATAAAAATTATGAACACCACCATAAATACCTCCCTAAGACAGAGTATATCTTCATCTATCTATTCAATTGCAAACTGCTTTTAGAAGAAAACTATTTGAAGAGTTATGTGTGCTTCTTTGTTTTCTTTAGAAAGATTGAGATATGAATATAGGCTAGAAAGAAAGTTTATCAAAACTCTCTACTTGCAATTAAATTTACCCTAATATGGCTTATCATTTTGTTATCTATTTAGTGAATAAAAGGATCAACTCTTGAAAAGGAGGAAGTGACAGGTTGCTCCTGCTTGTTAAAATAAAAGGTTTGGGAGGCAGCAGAAAGTAAAGAGGCTGGCTTCTGTTTTATAAATTTCCCAAGTAACCAACTATTTTTTTCAATTTTTTTTAAAAGTTCAATTTCTAATTTAATCCCTTCAAAATTATTTGGTTGAATATACTCCTTTATGAAAGTCCACAGTACAAGAGCAACCTGTTGAGTATTTGCAATCACACTTTTTATGAGCAACACCTTTTAATCATCTCTCATTGAAGGAATATGTATTGATTAAATGTAGAGCTGAGTGTTCTTAGAACCAAACCCAGCAGCAAATATAACGAAAATCCAAAAGAGCTAGATATCCTCTGTTAATCTATACACATTCTACAAAGGAAAACTGTTATTCTCATTATGCAAATGAAGTAGAGACTTCATGAACTGAGGACATAGCAAGCCCAAGTCTTGTGTTCAATCTCCTGAGTCACCCTCCTAATACCACGATATATATTTTCATCTCAGCCAGAATCAATTAAAGCAATAAATGATGTTTGATCTTAAAAAAGCAGAAACTTCAACCATTTTTTTTCCTTTCTACTCAAATGACATGCCTTCTCAAGGAATTCCCAAATATTGGTGTTCTAAGAGAAAAATCTTTTAGTAACCCCACATTCTTTGATTCAATATTAACCACTTTCTAAAATTCAATATTTAAACTCTCAACAATTTAGTCATCTTCTATGAAGTTTATTCTCTTCCAATATGGCACATTTAAGCCAAAGAATATTCCATCAATAAGAGAGAGAAGTGGTTTCCAAATACTCTGTAGTGATAAAAACTTTCTTTATACAAGTTTCAGCAGACCTTTTGCAGTATTTTTAAAATTTAAATGCTTACTACTCCATCAGCTAAAATATGGTTGATTTTTTTAAAATTATATTCCAGATAATTTTAATAATTCATGTTAACATAAAAATAACACATATACAACACTAAAAATACTTTCATTATATTCCTGTGATAGAGGTAGTTCAAGTATTATTATATTCATTTTACAGATGGTCATAAAAGTAGTAAATGATGGTGTCAGGATTTGAATTCCAAAAAACTGATTCTAGTGTCCATACCACTACACAATCAAGTTCTCAATCATTTTCCTCCAGACTGTAACCATGATGCAAACAACTTATCTAGTAAGTAATAAGGATGTGATTTCTTGTGATCAGTGAGTATTTAATAACTGGAAACAATAATAGATAATAATTTCCCTTAAATGGTTTTTTAAAGACAAATGTCATTTTCCTTTTTACTTATAGAAATGCATATTTTGAGGGGCTGTTATAGTTCACCTTATTTTTCCTTTAAAATTCTGAGGATTTCTTTTCAGATTCACTGTGATATCTATAAATGTTTTTCATAATTTTGCTAGAACGATCAAGCTTTAACAGAAAAACAACGTACTGCTACTACGCATCAGAACACTAGAAGAAAACCTAAATTGGAGATACCTCTAGTGATATATGCATTTGGTAATTAAGCTAGGTTCAGAGGTTTGTTTGTTTTCTATTGTCAGTATCTTAATTATTTTCTTATACCTTAAAATTCTTTTAAATTCTTAAAAAATTTACATAGTAGGCAGAAAGTTTCTAATAAAATTTTCTTTTGTCAAACTGGAGGCAAAGGTCAAAGATAAAGCAGGGTGAGATAAATTGCCTTTCCAACTTTATGCATACCAGTATAAGTCAAGTTCTAAAACAGCATGAGATGCAGTATGGTGAGAGAGTGACAGTGATTCTACTGTACAGCAAGATACTTACATGGTGAGGCCATTCAGAGGAGCAACTCACTGGTTCATAAGACTATAATATCCTTCTACTCATGACAATACAAGAAATCACACATTGACTGTCCTTCTCCTAGTTATAGAATTTTAACTAAAGAAAGGCCCCAAGTGAACCTACATGAGCTTGGGGCCACCTTCATATTTCTGATTGGCTCAGGGGAGTTCAGGAAGATTTTGTTTCAGATCAGGCTTCACAGGATTTGAGTTATGTTACTGTGACTGGACATTGCAAGTAACTTAGGAGACATTATGTTATAACCACTCCAGTTCACATAGTGATTCTTTCAGTCTCCACAGCTGCCCCATGAAAGCTATGCATATATAGGGTTTCATGGTTATAGCAATTTCTCAAATTCCTATAAGCCATTCGGTTTTACAAAATGCATTCTTCATAACAACCCTGTGAGGTAGGTAGTACAAGTATTATTATTCCCACTTTGCAGAGAAGGAACCTTAAGCTCAGAGATGTTGGGAGTCCCATCCATGATCACCTGGTGATTAAGCACAAAAGCAGGATTTGAATGGAGGTCCTCTGAGTTCAAATTTAGGGGATTGGAACAAAAGTGCTCAAGAATGGCTCCTAAGCATTCAAATGATTCAAGGCTTCCAAGCACATACATGATAACCTAGAGAGAGTTAAAAGCCTGTGGGAATTTGTTTAAATTACTAATGAGAGTGAATTTGCTTCAAAACTACATTCCATTTCAAGGATTTTCATAGCACTTTAGATAGCCAAGAACATTTTTTAAAAATCAAGATACACACACACACACACACACACACACACACACACACACACATACATATATTTATATCAATGACCAGTGTCAATATAAAAAGTGCACAGGTAAAACAAAAACATACTTAGATGCAATTTTCCTATGAGTTGTACTTAATTTAAGTTACTTATATATTAATTTTAATTATACTCTTAATGAGTATTATTCAAAAAATGTGAAAGCAACCTCCTCCTTGCATTCATGTGGATTATTTTGTCATAACAATCTTTTTTAATCTATAAGTTCAGTTGAAACTACTATGAACTTAAATGGAAATTTGTTATTTTAAAGTAATAGTCAATTTGATTCTATTATATATTATTACAGTAACCTGTGATTACCAGTCAGTCATATCTGAAAGAATCAAAACCATTTATGAACATATCATTAATTCTCATGAAAGCTTTGCTAGGCAAACAAATTAGCTGTTTTACTATGGAAATAAGAAGTAAAGGGTGAGGTTCATTGTTTAGGGTCATCCTATCAATTCACAGTTGTAATGCAATTTTTTAAACACCTAATTAGTAGTTCTCTAGATACACAGTAAATTCTCAATTAACTAACATCCAAATAACCAAAATCCTCTATTTACTAGATTAGGGTTTTCCCCCCATTCTTTTCTTTCAAAAGAAAAACAGATGGCAAGAGAATATAAAGAAAAAAATTAATTCTATTCTTGTTGTTCAGTTGTTTTCAGTAATGCCTAACTCTTTGTGACCCCATTTGGAGTTTTCTTGGCAAAGACACTGGAGTGGTTTATCATTTCCTCCTTCAGCTCATTTTACAGATGAGCAAACAAAGACAAACAGGGTTAAGTGACTTGCCCAAGGTCACACAGTTACTACGCATCTGAGGCCAGTTCTGAACTCAGGAAGATGGGTGTTACTGACTCCAGGCCCAGCACTTTATCCACTGTGCCACCTAGCTGTCCCATGTTCTATTCTAAGATATATCTTAAGGTCAGTGTACATGCAGCATTACCTTACAGCTTTAAAATTATATAATTCTAATTCCCCATATAATCTACAATTACAGAGGTACTCAATAAAATTTGCTCTTGAGAGACACCATAAAATCCTGATTTATTGAAGACAGAGCCCATGGAGCTAATAGATAATATTACTATGGCAGAAAAGTAAACTAAAATATTTATAAAGATTTTCAACAAAAAATGAAAATGGGGAGCAAGTTAATTAAAACAAAACCTTATCAGAACACTCTATTACTAAGCATTTCAGCAAATCATGTTATAAATATAACCAAGCATCACAGCTTCTTTAATGGTTGACAAGCACTCTAAAGTCATTTAAAGAAAAACTGTCAATATATTTAGAAAGTTTATTTTTGAACATGTGAACCCTAAAGGTTGTCATTATTTCTCAGACCTTCAGAAAAAAAAAATTTATGTTGTCATTTTACTCTTAAAAGTCATGGTTTTAAACTTGTATATATTTAGGGAAAGTTTCTGCTATTTCATCTTTCATTTTTGACCTCTGAGATTATGGCAACTTCATAAGAAATTTTCAGTTTATGATACTCACACACTGAAGACTTAATCTTATCCAAAATAACATTAGACAGTTAATTTCATATTACTAAAATTATACAAGTGCCTAATCACTTGTAAATTCCTCAGGAGTAGGGATTGTTTCATTCATTGTAGTATCTGAATTCACATTACACAGTCTGACACATAGCAGACTCATAATAAATGCTTGCTGATTGGTTGGTATCTGCCTGCTTAAATGTTTTATTGACCTTCATAAAGTCAACATACAATAAATAATATAATAATTACAGTAATTAACAGGTTGAGTTTCCTAGCTAATTCCAATCTTATTTAGATGTTTTGACCAAAAACATCTAGTATTTCTCATTTGTTTATAAAGAAATGCAATTATTATTTTAATTTGTCATATTTTGCTCAAATACTTTTCAAAAATTTGAATTGGGAAGAACTCTTTACCAGAAGATAACAGTAGGTTCTGCAATTTTCTTAAGCAAATTATTTTAACTCTGGGGCCCTCCATGGGTTTGACTTAATAATTCTAACTCAATTCAGAGGGGTGGACAAACAAAATATCTTGTAAATAGTCCTAAGACATTTGGAATTTTACCCACAAATATTTAAATACAAACAACAAAATAATTTTCAGAACTCCCCATCAGACCTTCTTCTTTGGTCTGATATAACTCGGCTCCCTGCTCTTCACCTCAGAGCAGGTAGAACAAGATTTCAATCCCAGGGGAGCTACAGACCATCTCAAGACCTCCCTTCAAACTCAGATGAGGACACCTGGTCTTGACCCATCCAATCTTACAACAGTGTTGTCACAGTACATGATTCTTTACTGGCTCAGGAAAAGAAAAACTTACCAATCAGACTCACTTGAGAACTCAACAGAATCTGATAGGGATGTTTCATCCCCAAAGCCCAACCCCAAGTCCAAATCCAAGTTTTGACTGACAGTTTCACTAAGGAAAATAAGGTCAAGAAGAAGATGGTCTATAGCCAGGCACAGCTTCAGAAACTGCATGCTCAGTTCAACCAGAATCAATATATTAAACCCAAACAGATGCTCTAACTATACAGAGAAGTGGAATGACATACAAGCAGAATACTTCCCAGATTCCTGATCCGTCCCTGAGGAATCCCAGAAGAACTCAAATTATTGTCTAATCCATCACTTCCTGGTAACAGGACTATAGAGGACAGAATCCTACATATCCAATGAATAGAAGAGATGATGAATCCTGGGATTTCTTCTCTCATTTCAACCACCATCAACTGACAGCTCAGTTCCCAAATGGTGATCATCAACAACAAACCATTCCCACTTATTCCAACCCTGAACTGCAGACTGGTGGAATTTAATAAAACTATGAAATGGACTAATACTAGAATTTATGCTCATACAACAACATGATTAATAGGAAATGAATAAGAGACATTACCAAGTCTGAGATTTTTCCTCAGGTTTACCATCCACAGTGGGCCTGTTTATGACCCCTCTGAGGCCAACTCAATGATTGGTGAATGCCTATTTCTGATTGTGGTATCATCAGAAACCACAGCCATGCTGTTCATTTCCTTTCTGCCTCACTCTTTAATCTACGGAGAATGGCCCTACTCACTGTGGTCACCACTCCCCACTGGGCTGCTTTACTGGACTTCATCACTGACTCCAGAAACTCATCTTCCTGTAAGATGGAACTAACTCTAAAACTCACAGCCTCAGTATCCTAAGCCTCTGGGGCACCCTAGGTGGAACAGTGCAGAGAGTGCCAGGCCTAGAGTTAGAAAGACTTGCTTTCAAATCCAGTCTCACTTACTAGCTGTGTGAGCCTGGGCTAACTTTCGTTTGCCTCAGTTTTCTCCTCTGTCAACTAAAGATAGTAATAGCACCTACCTTTCCAGATTGTTGTGAGGGTCAAAAGAGATAATAATTGTAAGGTGCTTACCGAAGTACCCAGCATAGAGTAAGTGCTACATAAATGTCAGCTATTATTATGATTATTTGATGATGATAACTAGAAAGCATGAAGGATAGATATAGGAAAACTCCTCCCAGACACTCCATTTAAGGAGGGAGTCCAAGGCAACAACTAGCTGAAAGATTTCAACATACCGCTGAGCAGGGTCCCCTCATCTCTTCCCTTTCCTCCCTCTACTTTTCAGCTTCCTTTTTCACATACTGTCTTTCCCCATTGAATTGTGAGCTCCTATGAGCAAGGGTTGTCTTTTGCCTTTCTTTGTATGCCCAGCACTTAGTGCCTGATACATAGCAGGCACTTAGTAAACCTTTATAGCATGATTAAAAACAAAAACAAAAATGGCCCATCTACAATATTCTATTGCCAGTTTCTATGCCTTTGCCCAGATTGCTTGTCCCTCATACCTAGAATGTACTCCCTCACCATCCCTAGTTTTTTAAAAGGCTCAGCACAAATACCACCTCTAACATGAATTCAATAAAGCAGACAAGCATTTATTATGTCCTTTGAATTATATTAAGCACTAGTAATGCCTTCCCTTCCCTCCAAAAAAAGAGCTTTAAGGAGCTTCCAGTCTAGTGGAAAAACAATGTATTCAGAAATCAATATCTACAAGATAAATACAGAGTTGATGGAAAGTAGACTTAAAGCCCTCCAAGAAGCCTTCTGTGATCATCTGGGGTGTTCAATAAGGATCTCCCCTACATCGATAAGTACTTTGTTTACATCTCTTTTATGCCTCAAACACAAATTACTTTTATTACTAGTTATTTACATACATATCATATTTTCTTCTAAGATCATATAGCCTCATGAGGACAGAAAGAACATCCTATATATTGTTTTTATAAGTTCATTGATCTACAAACAAAAGATGCTTAGTTGATCTATGCCATGTGTTTTAGAATTGTGTCTAGAGGGCACCAAATATCTACAGGAAAAGGAGGAAAAAGTTAAGTGTCAATTGAAAAGCAGATTGTTTTAAAAGCCATAAAGAATCCCCCGGCCAGTTCAGGATTAAAGGGAAATGAGTCCTTCTCATTTAGACTAGATGATTCCTAGCCCCTAAATATAAGTGATCCAAACCAAATGTATTTTCTCCCCTCTAGGCTCCTGTGTATGTTATCCTGGCTGGCTCAATGCTACTGCTGATTAACAAGCAAATCAGAGATTATCTGTGATGAAACTTGAAAGTTAAGAATTAAGAATTTTCCTTTTCAAATACCTAAATTTGAATTTCAAAATTTAGGATACAGAGGTAGGTCACTGTAATGGCATGCACAGAAGTAGTTCACACTTTGTTTCAGCTATTGAATTAACACCTTGTTTCAGTTCAAGTTTCTTTTGAGCCTTGTATCAAGTCTGTTAAGAAACAGAACGTGTGAACCCCACAATTTGTGAACTCTAGAACTCATGAACTGCTACAACAGGAAGGGGAGGAGCTAATGACCATATATAAGGAGAGGCAGGCTACAGACAGCAGAACTGAAAAGAGGACTCTTGTGGTGGCAGAGTCAAGAAGGAGAAAATTTGTGGTATCCCAGCACTCTGCTTGTCTGCTCTATCTGTGCTGATGTTTGTTTGTGATACTTTGTACAGAAGCCCTGGGACCTTACTGGAAGCCCTGAAAGAGGATTTTCTGATTGTATGTTTACCAATGTCCTGGAGGAGGGTTTCGGAGGTCCTGGGACTTTACTGATGATTTGTGCTGACCTCTTGGACCTTGTTTGTGGGTCTGTGTTGATTTCTCTGTTGATGATTTGTGTTCAGTTCTCAGACCTCGTTGGTGGGTCTGAGTTGATTTTACAGGCAGATAGTGAATTGATAATGGTGCCAGCAATGTGTATGTGGCTCTGTTAAGCATTATCTTCCCAGAAACAGGAACTGTGAAGGACTTGAGGTGGACTGGACACTGTGAGCTTCAATATGGAATGGGAACTGGACAAAGAACAGGACAAGGAGTTGGACAAGGAACTGGGAGCTGCCTGCCTTTGAATCCAGGTGACAGCTGGAGCTGGGACCATGGAAGTTCTAAGAACCATGGAGGCTGAGAGGCAGCCTCAAATCAAGTTGAAAGAATACTTGAATATTGTGTACTGACTGAGAAGATTATGATTTACTGTGATGTAGGGGTGGAGAACTTTGACTTTTGTACTGTGTGTCCCTTAAGGATGTGTCTCCTTAAGGATGATTGAATGATTGAGTTACTAAATGACTGTATTTTGTTGAAAACTATGTGACCACTTTGGTGAAAACTATGTGGCCATTTTAGTATTACACTATTGAACTGTGACATGGTGGATGCTGTATTTTCATTTTCTGTCATAAGTTGTAACATTGTGAATGCTATACCTTCATTTTCTGTGAATGTTTTGCTCTGATTTGTTATTGAATAGAGAGTTTGCTAGACTATGTAATCAGAACCTTGAAAGCTGTTCATAGCAGCAATCCTCTGGAAAGGGGTTCATGTTTGGCTTTATAGTCACTTATTGGATCCTGCTGCTCTTATTACCTCAACAATATATCTAGCTCATAGCTCTTCAGCAAGCATTCATGTTGGGGTAAAGAAGAGGTAGCAGTCTTCATAAGACAATTTCTCCCTATAATACTTGCTTCCTCATTTGAATGCTTTTGCAAAGGACATAAACTTTTCCTAAAGCATCTTTCCCCAAAGAAGATATTCTCAAAGTAACAACTCACATGTATAAAGTGTTTTCAGCTTTCCACAGATCACTTCCCTCACAACAACCTCCATAATGGGTAGTATGATTATTATTCCCATTTTAGAGATGAGGAAACACATACTTAGACAAGCTATGGGGTTTGCCCAAGCTGAGGCGATTAGTAAATAACCAAGCCAAAATTCAAAAACCCATCTCCTGACAGCAAAGCTATAACTTCCCACTGAGACATGGTCCACTATAAAAGTCTAAAATTATTAATGGAAAGAAAAGCTTTACGGAGGATCATAACTGTTTTGTACCCAGAATTTCATAAGACCATGATATAATAGGTAAAAAAAAAGGTATTAATTAATAAGCTAAAAACGACCCTTAACTAGTCATGTTAGGATTAAGACCCTAGGTTTTTAATGAAAATATTTGCACTGTGGCTTTTTGCATTTCTCCTGAACTGTAACTAACTGTTTTCAATTTTCAAAAGCATTTCTTCTGTCTTAAGAGGAAGTATCTTTAAGAAAGTTTCTCTTGTTTAAAAGAGGGGAAAGGGAATACAATGGTTTTGGTGATGGGGAATTTAGGGAATTTCTTTAATAAAAGATATTTCCCTTATCCTTTAAGGTGCTTATGAAAATTTAAACTAATCATCATAAATTGGTACTAAAGATTTCAACTAATATCATTAGCAGATACCATATAACCGTTATAGAATACAACAAATATTTATCAGGTAACTACTATGTATAGACCATTGTGTTAAGCACTAGGAAAATGCAACATTTGGATAAGATATGGTATCCCTATACCTTCAAGAAATTTACCATCTGGGGGCAGAGCCAAGATGGCGGCATAGGAACAGCAAAGTATCACAGCTCCCATATAGCCACTTCAAAATACCCATAAAATATGACTCTAAACAAAGTCTAGAACTCTAAAACGCACACAAATATACTTTCCGCTAAAGGCAGCTAGGCTAGGAGGCACCATTTCAGGGCTGGAAGCCCAAACCAGCCCAGCCTGAAATGGCGCCTTGGCCCTGGGGACAGCTGGACAAGCTAAGCTGCAGCTGGAGCAACAGAAGAGCAGATCTGTGGCAGCTGTGGCAGTTTCCAGAATTATCAAGCCATAAATAAAAAAAAAGAAAAAAGGACTAAAAGGTTAGTGGAACTTGGCTAAAAATCAGGGGAGAAAAGCGGGTCCAGCCAAACCACCTCCAGGGCAAGGAAGTGGCAGAAGCAGAGGCCCTGCACCCACCCCCACATTGCCGCTTTGGAGCTCCCGGCCTGCAGACTGGAGGGGGGCCAAGCGATCATTCAAAGGCCAAGTGCTCTCGCATTAAGCGGCCTGGATCCGGATCACAGTCTTGGGTGGTGGTCCTGGGTGTCTTTTAAGTGAGCCAGAGTGGGGGAGGGCCCCAGCAGCCTCCTAAAAGCTCTGGCAGCTGGGAAAACTCCAGCAATTTGGGACAGAGCTTTCCCCTCTGGAAGCAGAGTTCCACGGAACTAAAAAAAAAAAAAATCCTGGACTGGCCAGCCATGAATAAGCACAGGAAGCAAAGTAAGAACATCAATCAAACCCTAGATTCCTTCTTTGGGGAAAAGAAGGATCAAAGCAGGGAACGGGAGGAAGACAACACAGTCAGAACTCCCACACCAAAAGCTTCCAAGAAACATGAAGATTGCCTAAAAGCTAGAGATCAGCTAAAGAAGGATTTTGAAAACCAAATGAGAGAAGTGGAAGAAAAATTGGGAAGAGAAATAAGAATGATGCAAGAAAATCATGAAAAGAGAGTCAACAACCTGACTGAAGAAATTAACACCTTAAAAAATAGATTAACTCAAATGACAAAAGAGGCCCAAAAAGCCAATGAGGAGAAGAATGCCTTAAAAAGTCGACTTTGTCAGACGGAAAAAGAATCTCAAAAGCATTCTGAAGAGAATAA
>CM053582.1:272686156-272809517 GCA_028627135.1 Pseudochirops cupreus | reverse complement strand
AGAAAAGAAAGTTAACATACTAAGCAAACTAACTTGGGACTTTTTAAAGAATAAGTGTAAATAGTTAAGCTTTATTTACAGTAAGTCCAACAAAATGCATACTGAGAATGTTTACTTCAAATTTCATACAATTCCATTTGTATATGGTTTTTACATCTGTTGTTAATGATATCAAATTATTGATTATTCACTTTCTCGTATTTATTTAAGCATTAGGTATAGAATCTGCAATCTGATGCTTTTTTCTTCCTTCCAGTGGACTTTTATTTTTGCTGGGTTTTAGTCATATTTACTTTGATCTTTCAGAGTATATAATTATTTTACTGTTTATTTATTTCTATGAGAAAGGGAAAAAAGCTTGACCTAAGAGATCTATATGTGGCAATTTGTAACGGAATCACATAGCTTACATTTAGGAAATCATGGTTTTGATTAAGAAGCGACCATTTAGTTCCCACTGTTTTATTAAAACAGACATTAGCAGATAATAGGAAACATATTTAACACTGTACCCTGAACTTAGCTTGTGACATCCCTAAGGTTCTTTTGAAACTGTCTTCTACGCTGTACGTCTTCCATTGTACATAGAAACTGGCGGCTTGGGGATGGTGATGGAGAAAAGAGCACAGAAACCAGCTCTTTGTACTTGCAGGCCGATTTGTGTTTGTTTGTTTTCTTACTCCTATTTCCCAGATTTGGAAAATCACGGACCTCTTCTAAATTTTTTTGGGAAAAAAAATATAAGAACTAGCAATTTATTAACCAAATCATCTATTTTACACGTGAAATGTGTCTTATTATAAACTGAACCTGGATTGAAAAAATTAATCATACAAAAGAGATTGTACTAAATCAAATATACTAAAAATAAATGCAAAATTTTCTTTTATGAGAGTTGAAAGTTATTTAAATGAAGTTCTCTGGATGTTTATTTTCCATATATCACTATACCTGTCATGAATTCTTTATTTTTCCTCCCACTCCTTTGGTTGATGAATCAACACCACTTGAACTGTTTTATGGCAGCTTGTGTTTACTTCACACATACCTTAACCTTCCCTTTTCTCCTCCTACTCTCATTCTCTTTCATATTCTCTCTCTATCTCTCTGTCTCTCTGTCTCTCTCTCTCTCTCTCACACACACACACACACACACACACACACACACTCACACAGTGAAACAGCAAGGACTAGCTACATTACTCTGAACAGTATGTGTACCCAGTGTCAGGGAAACTCTTTAGGTTTGGATCCTTGACCCCTTGATTGAAACCAAGGTCTCATTTTTATTTTACTGCACTTAAAGTTTTAACTGTGCACTTGCTAACTAAAAAGAGAGAGAGGGGAGCTCAAAGAATTGAATGCTCTAAGAAAGAAAGGAAGAAAGTGGAAGATGCCCACACACATAAAAAAAAAAAACAAAACACTTGGAATCTGTAGTGGCAACTATGAGAATACTACAGTGAAGGGCTTCCAGTCCCTCTAAAACTGGGATTACACCCTGGTCTATTGAAATAGGAAGCTCATTGCAATTGGCTTATAACAGCAAGTAAATGTGACCTACCAAATGACCTTGAAACTACGTAACTCTTGAGTTTTAGCCAAGAGGATGTGTTCAAGCACTTAAAAAAAATTCCCTTAAAAAAACAAAACTTAGAAACACTGACAAAAAGAAACACTTGTGAATCACACCATAATGTTTTATAATGAGAAGAAGCTATTCGTTGTATGCTGCACAAGGGTCAGTATTAATAATGCCACATAGAAAGCACTCAAACCAGAAAAGAATTCTAACAATTTCAGAATCGGTTGAAAAGAAACATACCGATTCAATTTCAGAGTGTTTAATTTCCCACATGTGGGTCAACACCCTGACTTCCTCCAAAAATGTAGCTCAAACAGACAGGTGTTACTCTTTTCATATATTCAAAAACACATCCCCAGTATTACACTTCTTAACAGGTAACCTTGTAAATAGATACAAAAAATGCTTGCTATCCTACAAGAATTATTTTACAAGCTTGCCTTTCCAAAGAGGACCTACAGGTTGTAAAACCAATTCACCAGTTGTTTCTACTCACCTGCCATAAATTGGTATTTGCTCTGGCATAGAGGGTTAGTTAGCTGGTGATAAGACAGTATTTACACATACATATAATGGGGAAGGGATTAATAAGCACTAAATATGTGCAGAATGGAAAACAGAACCTTTTAGCACGTCTGTTATCTTTTTTAAAAAAAAATAGATCTTTAAAGATGTAGGGAACATTAATTTAAATGCAGTATTATCCCACATGTGCTCATCAGCATTTTCTAATACCCCCAAAAATTTTATAAGGGAAATTTTGAAATAAAAATAATATTTTAAAAGACCTGGCACTTCAACACCATGTACAAAGAAAGCTATTTGGGGGTGGAGGGTATCCACACTCACTGTACAATTATTTGCAAATAAATATGGTACTACCTGACCAAATTCTATCTGATATGAAATCATAATCATTGCAATAAATTCAATGTTATTTAAACAAGTACTCTTTCAGCCCAGAAAAACAAATATATGGTATTTTTGAACTAAGCCAATTAAAAATATTTCTGTGCCAGTTGTACTTTTAAAAAATACTTTATATAAATCAATATATCATTTAATTACATATACATATATATAGATATACATCTATTTGTATATCTACTTATATATGTGTGCATAAGTATAGATATAGGCTTGAGTCTTTTGACAGGTGACCGTCATTCTGTGTAAACTATCGACTACATACAATGCAACAGAAGCATTTTCTTTACATTACTTTTCATTCTCATACACTAATTTTAAAGCACTGAATAAGATCACATGACAGAAAAAATTAAATATCCTCTTTTTATGAGAAACTACATGTGTGGTGCTATATTTTTAAACTATTAAGGGCTTAATATTGGTACTAATTCCAAAGAATCAACAATTCACTTGATTAAGAAAGATTTGAGAAGAGGCTTTAGAAACAATTAAGGTGAATTACCTTTAATCTTCTTGTACTTTTTATACCATCTCCCAAACTCCTGGCACTTGGTTGCTGACACATTGGCATAATATGTGCTATTTACAATGGATGAAATCATGCTCTAGAAAAGAGAAAAAAAAATTTCTAAAACATCTTCTAAAAAATCTTTCAGTGACATTAAAGGGCATACTATATTACTCACACCAAACGTTTCTTGAGTCTTCTAAATCTAAAATAGTCTCATCAAAAAAAAAAATCAACTTTATTTCCTATTTCCTTTTCCCAGGCACAATTATCTGAGTTCATTCCTAAAGTGAAAAGAAAAGGGGAATCCCTCTAGGCTTACGGGAAGCTATCAGATTATATTTGAATAGTGTCTTTTCTCCAAAAAGTCTATTCAGAGGCAGTGCCATACAGGGGTACAGACACAAAGATTAAACACAATGGGTGAGAATAATTGTGATTTAGGAGGCAGATCCTAAAGGTAAGATGAGATGCTCCAGCATGCAAAATTCAAATAATGCTTTTCAGATGTTTTCTGTTCCACTTCCAACTGCAACAAGACCACACAGCCAAGAATCTGAGAACATTCGTGCTACTCACTACAGAACAACAGTTAGGCAAATAAGTTAAATTAATGTAATTTATAGAAACGTGTGATTAGCAGTTGGGTGAAAATTCACCAAATGAAAAAGTTAACAGTACTATTTAGAGCAAAGTAAACTAAACATAATACTGTCTGGTTTCAACCATCCAAGCTGAAACTTTCAGATTACTAAGTTCCCTTGTTTCTGCTGTGCCCACCCATTCATCTCCCACCCCCAAAATTTTCCATTTTGTCAATCAATTTATTTGTAACTGTTGCTTGATAGTACTTAGGAAGAGAAGATAAACATAGCCTGAATCTGAGACCTCAATCGACAAAATAAAATAATAGTTGTATATTTAAAGGAAATTTTTTTCCTTTAGAGAAATACATGCAGTTAGCATGAATGTATTAGGGGCATGTGTATCTGAACAGAGGGAAAATGTTTGTGCCAGTTTTCAATTTTATACCCTGATTGGCTGTGTGTTTTGTGTGTGTTTTAGTTTGGTGTTATTATTTTTTTTAATTCTGCCAGAGCTAGAGTATTTTTATCAATTGCGTGTGGACATAAACAAACCAGGAAGTCAAATGAACCATGCAAAGTTTTTACATCTTTTCTTGGAATCATATCTTTCAGAACAATCATCCACAGACATGCAGGAGTTCAGAAAAACATCAGAACGTCTGATGACATTTCTACATAGTGCTAGGGATAAAGGGGATGGCAATAAATCAAGACAATGGCAAATGATTTACCAGGAGATTCAAACTCCAGCAGCTCCCTGGACATTCAAAATACTATTCCTTTGCAAGATCAAACTCATGTGTCTCTCATTCCATCCTTGCATTGTTTTCTAAGACCTTACATCTGCTCTTGGCTTCCACACCATGCTTGGCCCAAGGTCTTACTCCAGTACAACCTCAAATGACTCCCACTTTTCCCAGATTTCACAAGGTTCTGAGGCTTTTCTTTCTTTACATAGAAGTATTTTCCCCCCTTTCAACATAGCAGATGACTACCAGCCCCATGCTGCTACTGCCATTTAGGTGGCATGCAGATAATATATCCCTTGACACCAATTTCTAAAAAGTAAGCCTTTATCAAAGGAGAGAAAGCATGATGAGTGGATTTGCTCATCCAAGAATTTGAAGAGTCCAACCTAAAACAAAGTGTTAATATCACCTAACTTTAAATAATATGACTCAGTGATGTTCCCCATTCCGTCAAAGCATTAATCCTCAGCATCCTAGGTATAGTAGTCTCCTTTGCTGATCATTAAACAGGCTGGTAAAGTTGTCCCATAGCCCTCTTCACCTCACTATTCCCCTGTTTCTGAGCTTAGATCTAGCATAGCACACTGGAAAGAAACCCTGATCCTGGAGTCCATGGATCTGAATTCTATTTCAGGCTCTTTCCAGAGCTTGCTATATGACACTGGGCAAGTCATCATCTATCTCTGGGTATTAGTTTCAAAAAGTGAGTACAATTGGAATAGATGATCAAGCTCCCTTCCAGGGCTAATATTCCAGGAGTTAATGAGTCTTTCTCTTCTGATGTACTGTTATGATATAGGAAAATAAATCAACAAGGATTTGTTAAGTGCCTACTATATACTGGGCAAGGCACTTGCAAGTACAAAGACTGAAACAATCCCCAGTCTTAATAAACTTACTTTCTAATGGGAGAGACAACAAGGACATATAAAGATCAATAAGAGATAGTTTTAGACAACTAGACAGGTAAAAGGGAATTGAGGACATCTTACATTGTAGAAATAGAATTATTAAAATTTTCATATGAAAGCTGTCTAAAAGTAGACAAAAGTGTCTACAAAACCATGCATGCAACAGTGCAAATGCCTTTGTGATGCTTCTGTTGTGTTACTTCATCTGGGTCAATGTGGCCCCCTGGCAAGCAGGAGAGGATACACACAGTTAATAGTAATCATGGTTGAGTATAGCAAGACCACTGAGCTCAGCTATGTGACCAACTGACTACAAAGCTACCCAAAATAGGAAATACCTCAGGCTTCACTTGGAGTCACAGTCGTATTGTTCTAAACCTCAAATCCCAATTACCCTAGATCTACAGGATCCATCCACCTTTCCTTATATTTGCTTCCTTCCTGATCTGGCTTTTAATTGTGAGTGGCCTAGTATCAATGGCTATATACAACAGGGGAAAAATTAGCATGCATCTGACTGTTCATTAGCAAAGTCCCAGTACTTGAGAAATTTCACATACTTCATTTAAAAGAAAGAGGTATGTTACTCTCACGTTGATAGACCTTGCTCATTTTTCCCAGTTTATTATTCAGATGGTGATGATAAGCTAGTTTCCATCTCTGCTAGCACAGAACAAAAAGAAAATGATTTAAAGTGCAGAGTAACTAGGTCAAACAGGAAGAAAATTTTCCTGATAGTGAGATTTTTTGAGGTGCTAAGAAAGCATTTCCAAATAAATGACCATAGTAGCTTCTTTTCAGGGGAGCTTTAAAAATTGCATAGACATATTTGGGAAAGTTGAGCTATCATGAAGGTAGAGGGACATGCTAGCTGACTTTTAAGATCCTTTTCTGCCATATTATTGGGTTAAAAAAAATATATGAATTGGCCCTAAAGCCCATTGTATATTTTTTCATGACTTGAATCCAATCCAATGGAACCTTACCATAAAAACATCCAGAGGTCCATCCTGTAGAACAATCTTAATGTTGAAAACAGGAATTTTTCTTCTAAAAACTTCAGTAACCAACCCACCTTTGAAGGATCCAAGATAGAAAGACCTCATGCCAAATTCTATTCTTTAGAATAGAAGTCTATGCTTGAATCTCCAGGATTCAAGGTATACATATATATATATATATATATATATATATATATATATATATATGTATGTATGTATATATATGTATGTATGTATGTATATCTATGGTTATTTATATATATACATATATATAAATATATGAATATAAAGCAAAGCTTAGTCTTCTGCTTGGTTCAGAGGAGACTGCTTTGTAATTTGCTATTGTCAAGAGAGTGAGCACGAGGGGAAATGAGATGACATTTCATATTTGGTAACATTTTAAAAAAGTTATTTGGGTGAATTATGATTTTGTGGCAAATTCATACAATGCCAATAAGCAGCCTTTCACCTGACCTTTTTCACCTTACCATTTATGTATCATAAAAGTGGAATTTTAACTTCAGATAGTAGCAACAGGCTTTCTCTTGTCCCCATATATAATCTGTGTGATAGGACACACACCTTATTCCTATTACCTGCAGTCTGAGGCTGGTGGATTGCTTGACCTTGGGAATTCTGAGCTGCAGTTGGGTTAAAGTCAATCAGGTGTTCATACTAAGCCCAATGCCAATATGATGAAGGGAGGGCGGGGATCAGGGTGCCTAAGGAGTGACAAACTGGCCCAGGTCAGAAATGGAGGTCAGAATTCTCATACCAATCAATAGTGGGATAAAGCCCATGAATGGCCACTGTACTTTCAACATGGGCAAGATAGGAAGATACAGTTTCAAAGGGAAAAAATATGTATATGCATGTAATATATATGTACATTATATAGACACATAAGTATATTTTCTATATGCATATAACTACATTACATAAATACATACACATATGTGCACACACAAAGGGTGTCTACCAAAAATAACACAGCCATCCTACAAAACATTTACACTGGAGACTGTAGCAAGTGATGATTCTACCACTGGTAATTAATGAAGTAGATTTTCATGTCTAAATAGAACTTTCCTCTAATAATCTCAAATTACTTTACAAATTAGTTTACTCAGTGAATATTTACTGACCAACAGGATGCACTGCTCCTCTAACAATGAGGAGTGAGGACACAAATACAGAATGAAGTATACTGTCCAGTAGTCAAGTAGAAGGTCAAGTAGAACTACCCAGCCATCTATTGTATGTACTAGGCCAGAGAGTGGGGAACCTGTATCCTCAAAGCCATATGTGGCCCTGGAGGTCCTCAAGTGCAGCCCTTTGACTGGATCCAACCTTCACAAAACAAATCCCTTTAATAAAAGGATTTGTTCTATAAAGCTGTGATTCAGTCAAAAGGCCGCACCCATGGACCTAGAGAGCCATGTGTGGCCTCAAGGCCACAGGTTCTCCACCCCTGCAGTAGGGCACAATATTTCAGCTGTTTCTGAAGGGTAAGGATGGAAACATTCATTAAGTAAGGGAAGTATAACCAACTTCATCAGAAGCAGCCAACAGTGTAGTAGCTTCATTGAGAGAAAGCTAGAGAGAAGATGGCACACATAAGAATGTAAAATTATTACCCCAGTTTATCTGTAAACAAATCATAATAAAGAAGTTTAGAATTAGATAAAATTATGTGACCTAAAGACAATTTTCAAAGTTTATAGGAACAACCAAAATGAATAACTAAAGTTAAAAATATTTGTGTGATATACTTGGAAAGAAGTCTTACCAATAAAGAAAATAAGCAGATTTCCTTCCCCCAACAACCTCCTAAACTTTAGCTTACAAGTCATTATTGGTTTGAATAGCAACTTTATGCTAAGGGCATCTAAGATTCAAGGATGTAGTATAGCTAGGGTTTTGTTGTTATTGTTGTTGTTGTTTAAAATAATAATTTTAGAGTAAAGTAAATGATTATATTTCCTGTTAGTAGTAACGTGAATCCCCATCTAGGCAAGTAGAAGCACTCTTGGGCTAACAACAAGTTGGTCGTCATTGGCAGGAAAACATAGGTATGGAATGTTCCCCTTTTTCATTCATGTATGAGGAGAATTTGATACATACATGAATATAAAGCAAAATTTAGTCTGCTGTTTGGTTCAGAGGAGACTGCTTTGTAATTTGCTGTTGTCAAGAGTGAGCATGGGGGAAACTCAGATGACATTTCACATTTGGTAACATTTTTTAAAACTGATTTGTATGAATTGTGGTTTTGTGGCAAATTCATGCAATGCCAATAAGCAGCCTTCACCTGTCTTTTTTTTTACCTTACCATTTATGTATCATAAAAATGGCATTCTTGAATTTTAAATTCTAATCCAAGAAATTAGAGGTTTGAAGTTGTTACAGTCTCAGTCCCTGTGTCTTTATTAACAGTTTGATAGCCTACGAAAGAATTGTCTATAGAGTAGGTTTGCCTTCAGAATAGCCTTGCAGCCTGTGGGTGCACCAAAGGATTTTAAGAGACTGGGGAAGAATGTAGAGGATGTTTTCCTCTGCATTTTTCCCTGGTCACCTGAAATCCTTTGGTGTGCTGCAAGCGGCTCATGGGCCGCAGGTTGTACAGACCTGCTTTAGATGACATGTTCTTCAGGATCAGAGAGGGGTGCTGATGAACAAAATGCAATATTCTCATGTCATAAAACAGATTTTAAATATCATAGGTAAGGGGTTAATAAAAGGAGAAATGAACACAGGCTACACACATGAACTTAGCTGTTCCATGAAACATGAAGTTCTAGACTGTGCATGGGACACGAACAGGGGGGCAAAGTTTGGAGTCTGGAGTGAGAAGCCTTTAGTTCAAATCTTGCCTCTGATACCAGAATTCAGTCTCAAGTAAGTCATTTTTATTCTCATGGACTCAGGTTCCTCTTTGGTAAAATGGGAATAGTTAGATTAGTTTATCCCTAAAGTTCCTTTTTGTTCTATGTCCAATGAGAAAATCAGTTAAATATTTTTTAAAAAGGGGGCAGCTAGGTGGTACAGTGAAGAGCACTGGCCTTGGAGTCTCAAATCCAGCCTCAGACACAATACCTACTAGCTGTGTGACCTTGGGCAAGTCACTTAACCCCAATTGCCCTGCCTTCCCCCCTCCAAAAAGACAAAAATTAAAATTAAAAAAAAACCATTTAGGCAATCATCTGCTTTACCTAAAAGGACAATTGATTTGATTAGCTTTCCATTGACTTGGCTAGTAGTTTGACTTTAAAGACCAAATTAATTGCTCTCTTAGTTTATTTTTTTATAGACAGGATTTAAGTGTGTTCAATGATGTCTGCAGGTCTTGTATTGAATGAGACAAAAGAAACAATTATCCTGTGACTTACTGTTGGAGAGGAACACAAAAGGTAAAACCTTTTCCTTCTCATGGTAGCTTTTCTTCTCTCACACTTAGTGGTCATAATTCATCATACCAGAAATCTGGAAAGACCTTTGCAATGTCTGCAGCTTTAATATATCCTGATAAAAAAAACTCTTTCAGTTCCAGGCTAAATAACTGAATTCCTCAAATATTGTTTCCAGGATCAAAGAAGGGATGAGTAAATGATGTATGCATTTGGGTAGGAGCCACAGAAAAGCAGAGTCCATTCTTTTCAGACAAAACCAGATAGGAATCCATTACCTAGGCAAGTCCCTGTAATGTGTAGCTTATAGGTTAATCCTGATTTATCACATAGATCAACTCCTACTAGGCAGAGTTGTCCTTAAAAAATCAAGGAGGCTGCCCTACACCCTGAGTTTTATGGGACCCTGCACTAATTTAGGGACTAGAAAAAAGGTAACTAGCACGCAGAAAATGAAACTGTGCCAGCTATTGCTTTAAAAATTATTGAGGCTCACATGAACATGCACATAAAAATCAATAAAGTCTCATTATCAGGCAGTACTAGACTGGTGCCCTGACTATAAACTTCCCCAAATTCCTTTCCACGTCCAAACTCCATAACCTCCATGCTGCCATCTTGTTATACCACCTTATTTTCTCCTTGGAAGTTGTTTTTACTGTCTGCACTAGACAAACTTTACCGATATCATATTGATGGTTTGGGTTGTTCGTAATGGGAGTTGTATTTGGGGGCAAGGGTTAGAGGAGGAATGGAGCGACAAAGCATCATTTGCCCTGAAGATTGGTAGTTGTAACTCAAGTTTAACCTCGGCTGAGGGAAAACTACAAAAGAATCAAAACAAGACCATAGCACCCTTCTCTGCCTTCTATCAGTACTATATAAATAGATATTCCATAAACTTGAGAAAACAGATACTACAGGCCTACCTTTCATAAGCAGTATTACTGCTAAAGTTTTCTAATCTCTCAAGCTAGACCTTGAAAGAAACTACCTAGTGCCAGTCAATAGTTAAATTGCTCAAGTTCCTATTTAGACATAAGGAAAGTACCTCCAGAAAAAAGTGCGTGGGGATGATCATTTCTGATGTATATTAGTTTCAGTCAGATCAATGCAATAACTGGCATGAGGAAGCTGGATTAGTTGACCCTAGTCTCTGACCCAAATCCTTGAGAAATTAACCTGCTGAAGTCTTATAACTCCAATCCTGAGGCTATGTGGCCTTGAGTGACTGCAAACTTACCTATCTTACTACAACCAACTGGCCCCAAACCTGACTGTGCTTTCATATATTATCCAGTCATCTGCTCAGGTCATTTCTTTTCCCTTATCTAGTAGGATCTTTACAACCACTGAAAAATGTGTCAAGTTAAACTATCAAAAAAACCTTGGGTGAATATCACAGGGATAGCTATGAAAATCCATTTGTAATCATTCATTCAAGTATATAAGAAAATCAAGTCAATGAACACTGAGTCATTCTTTACATAGTTAGCCAGTTTGAGAAATGGCATATATTAATACGGATGTGGTACAGTGAATTTTTTAGGAAAGTATGTAACATAGTTTAAAACAAAGTTGTTTTAAAAATATTGAAAAAAATTGTCCAGTAAGAAGATATGGTGTGGTACATTTAACTACATATGAATAATTCATATATATATATATATATATATATATATATATTTAACATCACTACAGGCATACTTCACTTAATATTGTTGATCTTACAAAAATATTATTTCAGATGAAACAGTATTACAGTAGTGGGGTATCCATACTATCCAGAGTAAAGGTCGTAAATGTGGCAAGTCAAAATTTTACCATAAAGGATTTAAATTGATATCTATAAAGGCACTGAGATTATAACAGGATTGCTCTGGAGGGTAAAACTAAGACTGCTTAGATCGTTAACAAACCTAAGATGTTGCAATCATCATCAGATGTATGCCTGAGGTTTGTGAATACAGATGGCAAAATAGAGGGGAAATAAGGGCTGGCTGGCCAAAGGACAAGAAGCAAAGAGTTCAACAATATATTCAGAATGAGATACCCATGCTTTCCTCACCAGGAATCTGCTAAAAACCCATGTGGAGATCTACTTAGCAAATATAGTGGCATATATAATCAGTGGCTTAAAAAAACCCCAAGTGTATACATGTAATCTACATATACATGAATATGTGTGCACATATATGTTTACCATGTCATGCATCCATCATCATGCATACATCATTCACATAATTGAGCCCCTGTAGTCCCAGGTACAACCCATATTCCCACTCCCCATCACAGGCATCCAACAAGACCAGTCAGTCAGTCTCAAGAAGAAACCTCCCTTCCTCTTTACCACTCTTCCCACTAAAGACTGGTCCAGACCCCACAAGGGTACTTGAAAGGCCTCAACCAACCACAGGTTATACCAAGAGGGGTGCCTCTCCCCCTTTCTCACCCCAGAGTCTATCCCCAGTCTTCCTGGAAATCTCTTCCCTCTTATTTTTTTACACTGATATGTCCATCCACTCAATCCCTACTCCTGCTGGAGAGAACCCAGAATCCCCTCTACACTCCAACCCTTAGGTCTGCTTACCACTTCCCAAAGGTAGTGGGCAGCTCCCATCAGACAGACACTCCACTATCCTAATGATTCCTGGGCCTTGCCATTCACATTGTAGCTACACTCTGCCACGTGGAGGATGAGTTGCTTAAGAGCAGCGACTGTCTTATTTTTCTATTTCCATTCCAAGCATTTCACATAGCACTTGGCATAGAAGCCTTTAGTAAACGTGTTTTTCATTCGTTCTTTAAAAAACTGGAAGAGTGAATCAATCAAAATGGCAATAACTTTGAACTTACATAAGTTTAGCTAAAAATTTAAAAATTCTCATGACTTTTTTATGTACTTTTATGCTTTACATTCAGAAGCAGCTTGGTATAACAATTGAGTTGATGCTTCTTTGCTACTGCTAATAAGGGCACAGACCTTATAAGTGAGCTATTTGTCTAATCAGTTTAAAATCTCTGTGATCCATAACAAATGAAGAGCAAATACTCAAACTGGCCTGGTTGCTTTGGATTGTCTCAAGAACAACACAGCTGAGAAGCAAAAATGTAATAGACACAGTATTGAAGGCTATGGGTTGGGGCAATTTTATGTAAGGTATGCCTGTCTTTACTTGAGTAACTCAACCTCAAGTCAAATTATCTTTTTTCCCCCTTCCTTTGGCAAAGTTTCTATCTACACAAAGCTACTGATTCAAATATTTGGCCTTTTTTTTTTCTTCCATGGCTCAATACAGTAATAAAAGCTTTCTCCAATATTTTATGTTTGAACAAACTGATGCATTGTTCTATCTTCTAGATTTTCAATAAGCCATGGAACTTTGAGGAGCTAAGTGGAGTGCTCAAGGTGACTAGATGGGTGATTAACTTTATGTAATTTATTTACAAAGTTATCAATCTGCTTTTTAAAGAGCTGTCCCTGTGGCTTTACCACATGTGTCAATCAGCTCCAAGCACCAGACAATCAGATAATGAGTATAAGCTTAAATCAAGCAAAACAAGAGTCAAAACCGCTTGATTGGGTTAATGTGGCTGAATCCTCTGTTTTGAATAAAAATATATTGTTTAGCAACCATTAAATCATTGCCCCCAATGTTTTCCTCATTTCCAAAACACTGCTGGGGTCGTTATATGGATATTGGTCACAGACACAGATACATTCAGATTTACAATTAACAAAGACAACTGAAGTCAAGGTTTGAACTAAAATTTCTATATGTTCAAAGTGTCCTCCCTAAAACCCCAGATTCATTTGTGTGCAGTTCAGGTGTTTGCCCACATCCGATCAAGGCCCTCTTTGATTTTTGGTGACAGGTAGAAGGTACCTCCCTAACTTGCACAAGGAACAACACAATTTATTATTGCAATTTCCTGTGCCCATTTATTTAAAAAAACATATTGAGATTTAGGATAATTTTGACAATTTACCCCAAATTGATTCTTCATCTGGCCCCAATTTCTTACAATAACTTTTAATGTTTATTTTGTGTGTGATTTGATAAGCATACACATCTGTAAAAGAGAAAAAAAAACCCTAGAAATATAGGCTTTTTGACTGGTAGTCAGGTTCTTTAAGACACCCCAAGAGGCTTCATCCAGACTTTTTAGAAATGGAGAACAACTTTACATTACAAGGGCCTTCCCATATAGCACTGTGGGGCAAACACATTCTACTTCAAAGGATCCAGATTCTAAAATTAACTTTAGGACACACACGTAAAATATTGAGTCTATATCTACAGTATCCTTTCTAATAGATTCTTCAGAATCAAGATATTCATCCTATGACATAATCACGTTTCCAGGCTCCCTTCAATTTTTTTTGTCTGTTTTGGGGGGAATCTTTGGGGCTAAGTGACCGAATCCTCCTGATTTGAGGATCAGTGCTCTATTCACTGCGCCACCTAGCTGCCCCAATCCTCCCTTCAATTCTTAAGCTTGACAGTTTGTACTATCATACCTCTAAAGCTGGAAGGGACCTCAGGAACCATATAGTCCAATACATTCATTTTACAGAAGAGTTAATTGAGGACCCAAGAAATAAAACAACTTGTCTAAGGTCACACAGGTGATAAGCTTCAAAAGCAGGATTTAAAGTGAGGTCCTGTGACTGCTGAACTAAACTCTTCTATTCCACAACACTTCCAATGGAAGTAGCTCATTGGCTAAATCAAGTTCTGAAAATCCCATTAGAAAACAGAATATCAAACATGGCTTTCTAATAGTGCCAACATAATGAAAATGCATTCCTGTTCCAACGGCACCCATCTTAAGCTGCCATAGAAAGATGTTGTGTAAGTGCCTAGTGTAAGTGCAGACTATGAAAATGAGAAAGGTTTTCTTTCACTCCCCTCTCTCCACACTATTAACTAACTATTCATATATATGTATACATGTGTATGGGTTTAAAAAAAAACTAGCAGAAATAGCAGAAGCTAGGTTATAAACAGTTCACTAAAAATTAAGTGGCTAGGTGGTACAGTGGCTAGAGTGCTGGGCATGTATTCAAAAATACCCGAGTTCAAATTTGACATCAGACACTGTGCAACCCTGGGCAAATCATTCAATCTTGTTTGCTTTAGTTTCTTCATCTATAAAATGAGCTGGATAAGGAAATGGCAAACCCCTCCAGTATCTTCACCAAGAAAACCCCAAATAGGATCACAAAGAGTAGGACATGATTGAAATGACTGAACAGTAGCTACTAGTATATTTTCATATGGAAAATTATCCACAGAATCTGAAGTTATCTTCAGAAATGTAAGGTAGAAAAATGATGTCTGCCCACTGGGAAAAGGCTAGGATTTAAAAAAAAAAAATATTTGAGAGAAAGGGACTACAAATTGCTCATTCATTACTTTACCATGCCACCATTCCTAAGAGGTCCTGCTTATGACCTATTGGAGCTCCATAAATAAAAGTGAAATACAAGATATAATGTGGCCAATCAGAAAGTAAAATTTTCATTTCAAAACCCCAAACAGGGGGCATCAAGGAGGGGAGAAGGAGGAAAACTCTCATCAATTTTCTAGATTGCACCAAGCAGCAACTTGCAATACTGACCTGGGAGAGCGGGCATTCTTTGGCTAACGTGCTCTGATTCATCTCTTTGAGCAGCTCCTTTAAGGCATTGCGGACTGTGGCATGGTTCCACTGCTCTGCTGGCAGATCTTCCAACTTTGAACAACTGAAAAACACAAGGGGAAGAATGAGTGAAACGGAAATGTCTACTGCACAAGGACATGCTCTCCTAACAAAAGACCAATGGACCTTCATAGAGTCCCTCTTGGACTCAGACTTTTCCTTCAAGGTGAACTGTTGTTAGGAATTGACCTTGCTGGAAATAGGAGAATGACCATATATGCCAAGAATGGGATCCAATCCTACTTAAATGATGTAACATGTGTACAAAGCTGCTTCCTCTGGGGTTTGATGGAGCCCAGTGCAGTCTGTTTAAATCAGGCCACACAAATGCCTGGGAAAAAGCAGCCACTTTAGAGTTTAGACATTAGGCAATGCAACTTTTGGGATTGGGAGGGAGGAAAAGGAGGAGGGGAAAGATATTTTAATTAATCTGGAGATGTAAAGTGGGATGGTAATATGAGCCCAAACACATGGAACTTGATTTTTGTCATTTTAAATTAACAAATACAATGTGAGAAAGTTTACAGAAAATCTTAAATCCTCACCCACCCTAATATAATTTGAAGACTCTAGTTACACATTCACAGGTTGACTGTTGGGATAAGTAGCATTAGAACATTCCTACAAAAGAACAGGGTTGTTAAGCCTATCTTACTAGGTAAGTCTACTAAGTAAGAACCCAGATATATTTGATGTTTGTAGTTGCAGAGTATGTGACTTACATTATCTCATCTGGGTATTAAAACAACCCTGTTTAAGAAAGTTGTTCAAATAGTATTGACCTCTTTTTATAGATTATGGAAACTGAGGCTCAGAGAAGTATTTGTGACTTGCCTAAAGTCACATCTAACAATTGGCAGAGCTTAGACTAGTGCCCACAGATCTCCATTCCAACTTCAGCATTCATCCATTGTACCACTTGTTTTTCATGTACCCAATTTAACCCTCCCATGCTAATGGGACAAAAAAAAAAAAATCAAATCATTAGTAAATGTCAGGTGATGTCACTGAGGGTGATATTACCAGAAATATCCAAGAGGGGAATATCCAAGAGGATCTGCTGAAAAGATATGGCACTAAGGCAAAATGACAAAATATAGAATTAAGTTTAGCTGGATAGTTGTTCAGGATGTCAGAAAAGAGGAAGCAAATCCCAATTTGTCAGAGAAATAGTTTTCCTCCTCTGGAAAGTTCACTACAGATGAAGGAAAAAGTCTCAAGCTCTTAGTCAGTCATCCTAAGCATATTGTAAAAGCACAGTCTAGCTCCTTCAAAATCCAAATTCTGGAAAAAGCAGAGATGTTTATTTTTCAAATACAATGTGCTAAGCATTTAATCAGGCCTGGAGGACCCATTAAATTAGAGGTTGTGGAAGTTCCCTTTCAGGGTTGAAGATCTTTAATGATTGATCAAGCTTCCTCCAGGTTCCCACTTCAGTGCTTCAGAAAACAAAATATAAAACAGTTGGAATGTAAACTGTAAAGATGCTTGATGAAGCATCCTCTTCCCTTCATTTTCCTTTTCATTTCATCAAAAGCCCTGAAATTAATGAAGACAGGATGTGCTAATCTCTGTAGAAATGCTATGATCGACAGAGCAGCTCAGAGAATAGGAAAGGACAGATGTTCAGAGACACCCACCTTTGTAATTGGATTTTCAATGTCACAACATGATAGACGTCTTGTAGCATGTCGGCTACTGTCGCATCTGGTGCATCAGTCACATAACTGAGGGGGAGAGGATTCCACCTCCCTAGTTTGATTATTCCTGAGCAGGAAAGAAAAAGATAATAAACATTTATCTGTTATATATTAAACCTTTTCAATGTAATAGAAGTCATACAATAGTCAGCATTCAAGGACTGATTCAGAGATAATTTTATATCACAGAGCAATAAGCAATTTCTTCCTGACAACTGAGTCTACCTCTACAGGAAGATAAGGATAAAGATGAGGTTTGCAATCGTAATTCTTAATGTTTTTCCTGTTTCCTTAATTGCTTAGGAAACCAAAAAGATATTAAAAATTCCTTCCTGCCCTTCTCCAAAGTCTTTATATTCTAACTTAAGACCAACACTAAATATTCTGGACTACTGATTTCGCAGACAAAAAAATTAAGTAAATACAAGATTTGGTTTTGAATTGAACAAGAAAAATTCCTGTGTGTGGGCTTAGCACACAGTTACATCCTGACTGTGGTGTGATTCCCAGTGAGAATAGCATTTGGAATTGATGAAGTAGTTAGAGTTCACTTCCAGATCTGTATTTCACCAGCCAGAGGGTTTGCTTTCCTTGGCAAAAAGCAGCAGTACAATACTTGACCACAGATCAAAAAATAGCAGAGTTGCCTTAGAGTTCCTTTTTATACCCCAGTTCTTTGTAGTGACAATAGCACCCTTTCTCTGTGTGTTTCCTAAAGAAGACTGTAAACAGAAGAAATAATATGGTACATGTGCAAAAAAGCCGGATCTGGAGTCAAAGGCCCTGAGTTTGAAGCTCAGCTTTTCCACTGTCAATCTGTGTGACCAAACACGAGCAAGCATTTTATCACCAAGGGCCTATTTCCTCATTTGAAAAAAATGAGAGGATTAAACTAGATGACCTACAAGGGCTCTTCTATTGTCTCTAAGGCAGATTTAATAAAAAAAAAATGTGACATATTTTACACTATTTCTCAAATCAGATCTAATGATAAAACATTTGTAAAGTGGTTAGCACTATGCCTGGTACATAGTAGGTACTTGAGAAATGTTTATTCCCTTCCCTGACCCTTCCTTCCTCCCATCTAGAAACCCTCATAACAGAAATTACATCCATGAAAGAGTCTAAAAGTTGTCTTTTGTTTGTTTGTTTTTAAAGGGAGGAAAGGAAATGTGAGATTATTATTGAGATGATACTGTCATAGGCTAATTCATGATGGTTGGGATCCATGTAGTAGTGATGAAGTTAAAGATATAGCACTGATTTTTGCCAAGCAAGACAGCTTTTTTTATTCATCTGAAATGCCAATCTAATGGTCACAATTTTGTTAGAAACTACTTATTCTGTGCTACAATTAAGTTTCATTGATAGATCAGAAATAGACCAAGTGTGTGGCTTAATATCACAAGTGATGTCATTACAAATACAGCTATAAACTACTAACCCTAAGTTCTCATTATCACAGACAGAGGGCACCTGAAAACTGAAAGAGATTTCACGGAACATCGAATCACACAAATATCAAGCCACTAGGCAATACTGAAATAACATGAAATGAACTTTCTGGAAAGGGTAGGGCCTGTCCAAGATTGAATAAATGAATGTGTAATGCTTGACATAATGCTTGAAAACAGGGAATAAACAGAACAAAAATATTAAAATGATGCACTGTTTCAGTATTAAGATTTAACAATCTGGTGCTGAATATGCTGCAGTATAAATAGTGCCTGGACTCAGATCCAGCAAAGTAACACAGATCTCATTCATATCGCCGTATGTCTCTAGTTCTGGCTCCTTAAGTCATATTTCCCTTGCCAAGAAAAGCTGTTTTTCTTGTGGGGATAGTTTTCTTAACATTCTCTCTCATGACAATGAAAAGTGCATAGCACACAACATATATCAGCCAAGAAGTGAACATCAAGAGTCCACCAGCCAGTCACACAGTGAGACGTGGTTTAGTTGCTTTTATTCTTCTAAGTTATCTCAAAGTCAAAAACAAGGGCCCCCTAAAAAGGTAACACAAAAAATTTCAAAGAATCCATACATACCTATTTTTAAAATCACTCCTCAATTTTAAATGTCTTTTTTTTAAAGTTAGTATACATCCCACAGATAGCCCATAAGATGCATTTAAATTGATCCCATCTAAAAGGTCTTTTTTCCATTCAATTACAGACTGCACAAAAAGAGAATTCCATCTGCAAATATGTGCTGCTGACAGTATTGGAGTGAGAGGAGAAGAAAGGGAGGGATGATTACTAAGGTTATTTCAGTTACTAAGAATGAATTCCACACTGGAAATGATTCTCTGAACTAAAAATCAGACTGCAAAGCTCTATGAGAAATAACATGCAAATTGCCTTACAGGAAATGTTGACTTTTACTTAGACTGATTCCCTACCTATCTTCATAAGGACACTGTTTTGGCTAGAATAACATATACACACAGGTGTTACAAAACTTAATGCCTTCACACAGAACACCTGCCTCAGGTTCTTTACATCTTGGAACGAAGCTGCTGACGCATGTTATTTTCTCAAGCAACTTCATGGTTCTCCCCCCACCACCCATATCATATTGAAGTTACCTACATAGTGGTTGGGAGCCTTGGTTTAGAGTAGTCTATAGGTAAAGGATCTTAGGTCAATGCAGTGATGTTGTCCAGCTTGCATTTACTTATTTGAACAGACTTTTTTTCCTCTGAAAGCTTTTTACCTAATCTATGCACACAAATCATTTATGTAGAATTACATTTTAGAATTCTCCCTCCATTTCATACACTTTAATAACACATTATTTGTAATACTAATTAAGTTTTAATCTGGAGAGAATTTATTACTGTTTAAAGAGAAGGTGAAATCTTTCTAAAGATGTTTACTCAAGGACTTTTATATGTTCATTACCTGTTCCTCTTTAATTCACTCATCTACCTTTCAAGGACCTCCTGGTTTCTTTAGAAAAGTATAATGAAAGGTTCAGCACCAACCATCCCCTCTGTTTCCAGCATCTCCAATCTTTCCCTAATCAATTGGTCCTTTCTCTTCTGCCTAACATGCTCATGTTTCTGCTATTTGAAAACTTTTTAAAATCCCTTCCCACAGAACCTTCTACACATCAAGCTACCATTTTTTCTTTCCTAACTTTCTGCTGTCAAACCCTTAGTTTACTCTCATCATTTCCACTACTTTCACTCTACTCCTTCTTTTGTTCTCTACAATCTAGCTTCTGTTCATTCTACTATTGAAACTATTTTCTCAAAAGTCATCACCAATGATTTTACTGGAGTTATATTCAAAATCTTTTCTCTGTCCCTAGCCTCATGGGATCACAGAACCTAAGAGTGGGAAAGATAAAATCTATTTCAACCCATAACTGAATAAGAATATATCATACCCAACAAGTGGTCATCCACTTAAAGACCTCCAATGAAAAAGAATCCATTACTTCCTGAAGCAGCTATTGCATTTTCATGCAACTCTAAAGTCTGTGTGTGTGTGTGTGTGTGTGTGTGTGTGTCTGTCTGTCTGTCTATATGTTTACATTAAGTCTGATTTATCACTTGGAAAACTCCACCAATTGCTCCTAGTTCTGCTCTATGGGGTCAAGCAAAACAAGTCTAATTGCTATAATACATTATTGGCTTTCAAATACTTGAGTCTTTTATCCTTCAGCTTTTGAAACTGTTGATTATTCCCTCCTTGGCTTTCCTCCCTTAAAACTTACATGGCACTGTATTATCAGTGATAATCCCCCATCTCCATGGCTGCTCTTTCTCTTTCTTCAATATTTGCTTTTCTTTCTCCTCCTATCATCTAAACCAGGGGTGGGAACCTGCAGCCTTGAGGCCACCTGTGGCCCTCTAGGTCTTCAAGTATGGCTCTTTGACTGAATCTAAACTTCACACAACAAATCCCCTGGCCTAGAAGGATTTGTCCTATAAATCTTGGATTCAGTCAAAAGGCCACACTCAAGGACCTAGAAAGCCACTTGTGGCCTTGAGGCTACAGGTTCTCCACCCCAGCAATTGGTATGTCCTAAGGTTCTAACCTTCTCATCCACCTTTTCTTTTCTTATTCCAAGATCAGGTCAAAAATCTACATTTCAACTGATTAGAGAAATGCAAACCAAAACAACTCAGATACCACATCATACCTATCAGACTGGCTAACATGACAAAACAGGAAAATGATAAATGTTGGGAAAGATGTGGAAAGATTGGAACACTAATGTACTGTTGGTGGAGTTGTGAATGGATGCAACCATCCTGCAGAGTAATTTGTAACTATGCCCAATGGGCTTACCCTTTGACCCAGCAATATCACTTCTAGGTCTGTATCCCAAAGAGATCATAAAAACGGGAAAAAGATCCACATGTACAAAAATATTTATATCAGCTATTGTTGTGGTGACCAAGAATTGGAAATTGAGGGATGTCCATCAACTGGGGAATGACTGAGCAAGTTGTGCTATATAAATGTAATGGAATACTATTATGCTATAGGAAATGATGAACAGATGGACTTCAGAAAAACCTTAAAAGACTTATATGAACTGATGCTGAATGAAAGGAGTAGAACCAGGAGAAAATTGTACACAGTAACAGCCACATTGTGCAATGGCTGACTTTGATAGACTTAGCTCTTCTCAGCAATGCAAGAATCTAAGACAACTCCAAAAGACTCATGATAAAAATGCTATCCACATCCAGAGAAAGAACATTGGAATCTGAATATAGATGGATGCATACCATTTGCTCTCCTTTTCTTTTGTTATTTTGTTTTATTTCTTCTTTCTCATGGTTCATCCCATTAGTTCTAATTCTTCTTTACAACATGACTAATGTGAAAACGTGTTTAATATGAAAGCATAAGTAGAGCCTGTATCAGATTGTATGCCATCTTGGGGAAGGACAAAGAAAGGAATAGGGAAGAAAATTTAAAACTCAAAATCTTATGGAAGTGAATGTTGAAACTAAAAATTAAAAAAAAAACATATATATATGTTTTTTTTTAATCTACCTTTCAAGGATGGCCTCTACGTAGGGACTCCCAGGTCAGAAAGGTCCTGACTTCATTCCTGAGCTCTAGTCACATTCCCAACTGCCAAATAGATATTTCCCTCTCAATGTTTTGCCAGCTCCTCCAATTATGCACTTTCAAAACTGAACTCATTCACCACCCCAAGTAAGTCGGCCTGGTGATTTCCTTATTTCTAACAAAATACCATCATTCTCCTGGTTACTTTGACCAAAACGTGGGAATGATCATAATCTGTGTTTATGAAGAAGTATTTAAGAAGTACGACCTTTCAAACTGTCAATAGTTCACACATAAACCAAGTTCCTTGGATCAGCTTTATTGTTTCTAACAGGAATTTTATCACCATCATTAAATATTTACTGAGTTCCTACATACTGTGTACTATAATAGGAGATATTATGATACTGTTTGAAATCTTTGATGATATCACATTACAGAGCTCAATTCGGAAGTTGAAGTTCATACAAAATAGTTTTTAATCACCTTAATTTAATGCAACATAAATTAAAATTGTATATGTTTGGACAAAAATTCAGGTACTAAGTCATATCTTAAATATGTTAGTTATATTACTGACATTTATTTTTTTAAAAAATAATTATCCTTATTTGAGTAATTTTTACCCCAAGAAACTAAATATTAGACTAAATGGCTATAATTTATTACAATAAACCTTTTATAGGCAAAATAGTCATAATTGGCTCATTTTACTGTTAGATATTAATTAGCATTTGAGGATTTTTTAAAAAAATTTATTACTGCCTTCTGAGGATGAATTAAAATCCACATATAATTTAATCAAAAGGTGAAAGGGCTTTTATTATCCAGTAAACATTACATATTCAATTATTTATTGAGTGTCCATAATATATTGTACTGCATATTTGTGTGTATATATATATAGATGTATATATATATATATATACATATATATGTAGATAGACAGATAGATAGATGTATGTATCTATATCTATATCTATATCTATATATGGGTTTATAGGGGATAAAAAAAAAATTCCCCACCCTCAAGAACTTTTCCATGCCTTTGTAACTTTTATTTTTTTTTCTGTTTTAACATGTTTCAAGGAACTTCCATAGAGAGACAGTGCAAGAGAGAGAGAGAGAGAGAGAGAGAGAGAGAGAGAGAGAGAGAGAAAGAGAGATTGTGTGTGTGTGTGTGTGTGTGTGTATACATATATGGAAGTGTCTTAAATATATATAATATATGTATGTGAAATCTGATTTTGACCTAAAGTCTTGAACTTTTAAACACAATAACTCTAAGCAAGACATAATAATCTAAAAAGAGATCTAATTGCTTTCATGCATTCATTCAATACAGTTTTGCAAGTCACTATGTAAGATATTAATATCAACAAATTCAATCTTTGCCCTCAAGGAACATGCCATCTAGTAAAGTAGTTTATCTCTGCTAACCATATCACCTATAAACTCATATAATACTGTCACTGGAGGAGAACTCAGATTATTCACTCCAACACCTCTCATTTTCAGATAAGGAAATTGATGCCCAGAGAAATAAAGACATTTGTCTAAGGTCACAAATCAGAAGCAGAGTTGACATTTGGGATTTCTACTCCTAGCCCAGTGCTCTTTTACTACACCATATACAAATATGTATGTTTATATATACTTTTTGCTTTGATAAATAATAAACATAACTATTTCAAATTATTAAACCTGAGCTTTTGTTTTCAGGAACTGACTTAAAATTGTGGATAACATTGAACTTTCTGCTTGATGTAACTTGTCTTAATGAAGCTCTGTAGCACAGCTGGGGGGGGGGGGGCAAAGCAGCCAATTTTAAGTTGAATTCAAATTGTTTTTAATAGCTATAGAGAACAAAATTAAACATGAGCTACAAGTGCTGAATCCAATGATAAAGCAACCTGAAAATTGGGTCAGACAAAGTTCCTACAGGATCACAGATAACCAACAGCTCTAGAGCTGGAAGGGACTTTGGATTTTAGTACAGTATTTTACAATGGAGGAGACCCACCTGATGAAGATCACACTAGTAAGTAAGTATGAAGTAGGATTGGAATGCAGGTCCTCTAAATCAAGAGCCAATGCTCAAAAAAGCACAGACAGGACTCTAACCTGCATTAAAAATGTTGTTTTTCTTTTTTTAACTTAATCTCTTTTAATCCTATTCATTCTTTCTTTTGTAACTGGACAACCATGATTATCTTCAAATTAAGAGCTAGAAGATAGTTCACAAAATAGTGTATACTTAGTACCTGGTTCTGTTCACTTGGGCCCTCAACTTGACTGACAGAAAAGCAAAGATCGATATAGGAATATGTTTGAGTTTTATAAAAGAAATTTTGCATTTTTCTCTTCAAATCAATGGGAAAACTATCTTGCCTTTCTATACTGGATTTACTTTTTTCTTCAAAGAATCTTCCTATATCACATATTTAAAGTGATCCTCATAACTCTTGAATATATAATCATTACTTCTAATATATAGAGAAACTGAGGCACTAAGAGATTAGTAGAATTAGAATTATAGAGCTGAAAGGGAACTTGGAGAACTTCAAGTTCCATCTCCTCACTTTTCAACTGTTCACCCTGGAAACTTTCTTTTACTATCCATGATGCAAAGATAAGAAACATCCCCTTTGTTAATAAAGCATGTACCAGTTAGGTTTAAAAAAAAAAAAGGTATATAAATGGATCAACTAGCAAAAAAGCAGCACAGGCAGAAGAGCTCTTGATAAAGGAGGTCTATTGTGTATCTCAAAACAAAACCCACAGGCCTATTTTTCAAGTTTTATACAGACCAGCAAAAGTAGTTATTAGTAACATTTCTTGTTACGGTGTAAAAATGTCATTTTACAAATTATTTCCCTTTAATTCAGGTGCATTTTAAGACTGATTTTAATAGCACAATGAAAACTTAACCCAGGGAAATGAAACAGTGGCATTAATATCCAAAAGCTGGTGTTTATATATTTCATAACTCCCTGGTAAAAATCTCTATAAATGCCTATCAATAAAAACTCTGGTGTCAGAATAACTAAGCCTTGGGGCTCCCAGTTCACTACATTATTTCCACAATACACCAACTGCTGATGAGGCCCCTTGTAAGATGGGTAGACCCTTGTGACTCTGATTGCATCTGTTTATCCTATTCAGAGTGGTCTTGTCCCTATGCTGGAGCATATAATTTTCTGTTGTTCAGCTGTGCTTTGTTAAAGAAATTAAAAACTGTCTGTCCTATATAATAAGAACATAGAATTATTTATCCATAAATCAGTTCACAGGAAATCACTACCCAGCAGTATATAATAACTCAGCCTGTGTTTCTAACCTGTGGCCTGACTGTAGTATATCATCAAACCATAGAAGCATAAAGGCATAATTTGTAGTTATCATTGTTAAGCCAGTGTTGGGAATGACTTTTCAAGGAAAAGAGAAAGTAGTAACAATGAACGTGTTTTCTGAGTGCACATATTTTCCATTTTAATACTACTTATTATAATTAACCAAACTCTTCAATACACTCTACGTTAATTTTCAGGACTCAATATATTTTAAGTGGCTTATATTGGTGTGGAGGTGGACAGAAAATGAAATAACACGCTTCACTGTTTTATATGATACAAGAAACTTTACAAATCCTAATGAATAAAACCCACAACATCCTTTTCAGGGAGGCTACCCACTGATAAATTGGCAAGTTGGTAACGATATTTCTAATCCTATGTTTATAACAATACCCCCCTCAAAAAAAAAAACAAAACAACACAACAAAACCCAACCACCAAACTCTATACTATAATAAATAATTCAGAGACAGGCAAGAATAAATTATGAGATTTTATTGTGATGTAAACATTATCTAAAATCAACAAGTACACTCACACCTTTTGAATGAGTAATATCCTGTCCCAGCAGACAACTAACTGTACACGTACCACTTGAGGAGTTATTCACAAAGGGAAGCCAAATAGTTTAAAGGCAATGTGAGGTGTTTGACGGCTTTTCTGTCCCTGTTTATAATAAAGGAACTTTCTGTCTTGATAAGAGCACCTGTTTTTACTCCTTTATAACCTAGACCTTTCTTACTGCTAGGGGAATGGCCACCCAAAAGGTCATGAAGGTCAGGAAAATAAAGAGCACATTTTAAACCTGTCAGGATAAAAAACACAGTGATATCGTGTAGCTTTCATGTTTTTTTCAGGGTTAACTGCTTTTCGCCTGAATCTACTCTAAAATGTTCTAACTGAAATATATATATGTGTGTGTATGTAATTAGATATACACACATATGTATATATGTATTCTGCATATATGTGTATAAGTATATTTATATACAATGTATGTATGTGTGTGCACACACATACACACAAGCATATATAGAGTACCATTTTGGTGCCTGTAACTCTATACATGCTTTTACATTTTACCATGTAAAGATTTTGTCTCATGTAATAGATGCTGCTTCACATTTGGGAAACGTTATGTTATAACCCTGACTTTTATTAGATTATTTAATATAAGCACTAAGTAACAAGGCTAAATTAATAAAGACCCTATTGAAAAAAAAGAAGAGAATTTCCCAAATTAAATAAAACTTTCTGAAGTTGGTATTTCAGAAAGCTTTATTTAATTTTCAAAATTCCAATTCTTTTGAAAAACAGCCAAAATATTGGTCAGGATATGGAAAAAACATGGCTGATGTTGACTTATTTATTTCATAAGATTGTTGTTCAAAATGAATATAACAAATGAAGACTATACTTTGCACAAAACTACTTAAGTTCTATTCTTTCCAAAATTTTATTCATCAATCTACTACCATAATGCAAAAAATATCTTATCTAGTACATATTTTCATATTTTATGTCCCAAAATGAACAGAATACCTGACATAAGCTTTGCTAACGGACTAACTTTTGGAAGGGAAAGGGTAAAGATGTTTTCCTTTCATATTGAAAAATATATTGATACAAAGGATTTTCCTTCCATTATTTTGCACAGAAAGCATTAAACTGTTTTCAGTAATTAAAATTATAGCAAAAAGTTTACTGACAAACATGCTACACTACATTTTAGCAGATGCCATTCTTAACTTGAATTATGCCAGTGTTCTTATATGCTAATAACTATCAATAAGAATTTTAATGTACAATTGCTTTTCATTTCTTCATGCCAGTTACATATATTCTCTCTGCCAGTGGCTGAAACTTCCCAGTAATATTTTCTTTAGTACCTCAGTGTCTGGAGGACACACAATCACAGTGTTCACCACCATTATGAACACCATCCCCTGCATAAGTTGTGCAACTTACATATTCTAGTCTTTCTCCTGGTATATGTCGTTTTTATTTCTATAAGATAGGGTGACAGTCTATACTATAATGGCATGCTGAATGTTAAGGAAACTGCTGCCATTGGACATGAAAGTGAAAAGTACACTTAATTTATATTTTGTATTTTTATTCATTTTTCAATTCAACTCATGTCACAGTAATTTTCTGAGAAGCTGTAATACCAAGAAGCAAATGTGGTAGTAACAATTACGAAATGCCAATGCTTTTTTTTTTTTTTTTGGTGTTTCTGAACAAAAGGGTCCCTTTAAAAATATCCTGGGAAAAAGGAAAAAAAATTTTAAATACCTAGCTGCTCCTTTACTGTCTAGGTTCTAATATATTTAAGTTGATAATGTGTCTTTTTTTCACATTTTCCTATCCTATTTTTTCAGCTTTTGTGGGGATACTTAAGAAATTAGATGAATAAAGAATCCTAAAAATGACAAACCTTTCAGAACATATAGCAGACGGTAGCCTCTCCTTTAGATTGAAGAGATAAACTATCACTTGTTTAGATTTTAATATGATACTCTGATTATTTTCCACAAGCTTTTTGATTACAACTGACTGGCCTAGAAGACTTCTTAAGATCACTTCCAGCTCTATGACCATAAGAAAATTGTCACTACTTAGTTGTCGATATTTACAAGTTCCCAAATTCTACATACTTCCAGTGTGCTCCCTTTGTCTTCCTCTATCTCTTTCTCTGCCAAATGTGAGCCTTGAACATGAAACATTTTTTCTTTATTTTATATTCAAAAAAGATATTGCATGAAGCTGTTAAAACTCATCTCTCTCATATTATATGAACTATAAAGGAACAAGATGAAAGGACCTTGTTGACCTTGAATTCCATGATAGCAAAGACCATGCCCAGCTTAATTATGCATTTTTTTCTATCTAGCATAGTGCTTTTCTCTGTATAAGAACCTAAAATGTGGTTTCTTTTGAATTAAACAAATGGATGGTTCAAGCAGGTCTAACTTTAAGGACATCAATATCTTTCTCTGAATTGATTAAAAATACTGCTTGCTAGGAAACTTCCGTGTCCTAAGTGGTTCGCCCAGGTTTGTCTCCACAGACATCTAGCCTAGCTTCCAGGAGAAACCTCTGATGAGCTAGCTAGCAATGTAGTGATTTTTGAGGCATAATTGGCTATGTAGTTGCCACAAAGATGAAAAATAAAGCTAGATCATCTGCTGAGACCTGCCCTAGTCTCCTGACACCTATTTCTAACATCTGGAGATGTTCTGGAAGGTTCCAAAACTGAGAAATTATGTCTCTCTATATCTGCATGATATGAAGTAGGAGATGAGGAAGCTAAGAAAACCACCAGAGCCACTGTTTGGGCACTGTGATAATTTGCCACAAACAGTTGTGCCCTTGAGAGAAGTTATGCTTGAAAAGTTCCCTGATGTTAACTATTCAAAATAAGGAGAAGGAATAGGGAAGTTGTACATGTCTAAGACTGAGATTTTTATTTTCCAGGAGTAGAGGGTAGAGATGTAAATTATTTTAAGTCCACAGCTGAAGTGGTATGAAAAAGATTTGACCTGGGTTAAAAGATAGGTAAAAATTATGAATGACAGTATTTTATGGATCAGTAAACATTCAAAAACTATTTGCCATCTGTTTTAGACTATAAGCTACTAGTAGGCAGGGGTCATGTCTGGTTAATTTGATTTATACAATCTCAGCTTAGTACCATGAACCTATGGTGGCTACCTAAAAAAAATCAGGCGATTATGATTGTGACATGACATGACATCCGTTAATGATTGGCAAAATTTTCTCAAGGTAAAGGAGATGAAAGTAAGGTTGAAAATAAAATAAAATCAAGAAAAGGTGAAAAGTCACCTTTATTTAGGCTAGAGAAAAGCATGAATCTCATTCATTGGCCACTATGTTATTTCAAGATATCTGCTGAAACAATTACGTCACTTAAATGTGGAATGGCTTAACAAAACATCAACAAAAATCTGTACCTCATCTTCAGGGACTTGGTTATCTTCATTAAGAGAAAATACCAAGCTTTCAAAAATGAGAGAAATGATGTCAATATTCATTCAATGTTACTGATTTTTTTCATTCCGTTCCATTTTTTTTCAAAAATGGCGCACAGCCAGCTTTTTTGTTACTTGAGGTGGTTTCATTTTTAAACTTTTAAAAAACAGTAAACAATTTCTAAATTCAGAGGAGTTGATGATGTGCCAGTTAACTGAGCAAAGCAACATGCAACAGAATACCAAGCGAGCAAAAAAAAAAAATGCAATCAATGTTGCAATCAGGGTGTTGTTGCTGTTTGTTGTTGTTGTTTTTTAATGGAATGTTCTGCTGAGCAACAATTCTAGCTAAAAGGACAAAAGTCACTTCCTGCAGACGCTTGTTGTTGTTATTCAGTCATTTCAGTTGTGTCCAACTTTTTGTGACCCTAGTTAAGTTTTCCTGGCAAAGATATTAGAGCAGTTTGCCATTTCCTTCTCCAGTTCATTTTACAGACGAGCAAACTGAGGCCAACAGGGTTAAGTGACTTGCCCAGAGTCACACAGCTAGTAAGTGTGTGAGACCAGATTTGCACTCAGGAAGATGAGTCTTCTTGACTCCAGGGCTGGCATTCTGTCCACTGGGCTACCCAGCTGCCCTGTGAGGCCCTTAGCAAACCAAATTTATGTGAATGAATACAAAATTTGAGTTAATTACTTTCCAATGCTAATTACAACCTAAGTAACAACCTGTTCTGAAGAGACTTTTACGCTTTCAAAAAAAAATCATACAGCCTTTAGGGTAGATGATCTACGATCAACCAACTTTCTGTTTCTATAACATCAAGATAATGAAATGAATGAAGTGGCTACGACTATGAATCTGATACATGGGCACATCCTCTGTAGAAGTATCTTTCATCTAAGATACGCAGGCACTGGGACAGGGAGATCCATCCTGCCCTACTGGAAAGTCAGAGGGGTGATGGGGGAGGATACAGGAGACAGCAGATTGGGGGAAGGGGTACACAGCAGGATGGCTGTTTTGGGGTGGTGGGTAGAGGAAAGACGGGGAGAAAATTTGTAACTCAAAATCTTGTGGAAATGAATGTTGTAAACTAAAAATAAACATAAAATTTAATTTAAAAAAAGAAGTCATTTAACCTCTAAAGAAAAAAAAAAGTATCTTTCATCTAGATATATATATGGGACAAAATGGAAAGGAACAAGAAGTAGAAAAGAAACTAACTTCTTTTTTTAATCTTCTATATTTAATTTCACCAAGATGAATGAACCTTAGTTTATTGTGCCTCTTATTAGAAATCCAATGATTTTCTCCCCTAGATAATACATTTAAGAGGGCTTAGGTGGAAAAACAATGCAAATGGTTTCTAAGATCCCTTTCCAGCTTTAAATCTATTATCTAAATTATGCATTCAGTGCATGTGGTCTACCACAACATTTTAGTCCTAGACAATTCACAAGGAAGCGACAATTCATGATTATTACAATAACTAGAAGTACTAATGAATTACTGTAAATCTTATTTAAAAGTGACATATTGATACCCTTCCTCCCCCTTTAGGTTTACATTTCCTCAGAGCTTTAAAAAAGTGGGGAGGGGAAGAGAATCAGTAGTGTCACAGGATTTCATTTTTTTGATCCCTGAGAGATAGAGTTGGAAAAAGGCTCCTGCCCCCATCCCCCAAAGGAATCTGGTACCTTATGTCTTTATCTTTAACCCCTTGAGCCTTGATTTAATTCCAAAATAAAACTAACACCATGAATGATGTTTCATTGCAAATCCCATATAAAACAGCTGTCATTTTTTTCCCATAGGTCTTCTAAAAGGAAAGGAAAGAAACAGAGAATGTACATATGTTCAGTCATACAGAACTAAAGAATCAAATTTTTGCAAAAGTTTCTGCCACAGGTCTTTCCATTTCAAATGTTCTTTAAGAGAAACAAACACTATGCTCACATTTTACCAAATTATTGGCGGAGATATAAAAAGATTCACTTGTAAAAAAGATTAAGGGCAGGGACTATTTCAATTTTGTCTCTGTAATAGTACTTGACACATGGTAGATGCTTAATAAATGTTGAATGAATTGAATTGCCTCTATTTATGTTAAGTCTTATATAATGATGGAAAATAGCACATTAAGTGTGTAACTTCCTTCTCATCCTCAATTGTAGCTATTTCAATATTGTTTTGTTGTTGTGATAATTTCATAAGCAGCCCATCAAATATGCACTATGACAAAGCAGCTAAGTGACCCTCCTTTTTCCCCTGCCTCCAATGATATATAGGATTAAGATGTACTGGCAAAATTGGTAACAGAACAAATGCATTTCCAATTCCTGATGAAGCAAAACTTTCTAACACGCTATACAATCTAGGTCCATTAAGAGACCTAAGAACGCTCACCAATTTGTTATGCCCTTCAAAATTGGTTGTATTTCAAGCTAGTACAAATAATCAGTGTAAAACATGATCATTTTCTAGACAATCCTTCTGCCAGTAAAAATTACTAAATTATTAAAATGTCAACATCACATCACATAATTTTTAATGTTTGTTATTTGCCAAATTCTATTTAAAATTGGGCAACAAAAAGGTGTGGGTACATATCCTTTTCTCAAATAATTTTTTATAAGAATCCTTAAAGAAGCCAATCATATTTCTATTTATTATTTTACTTTTTTTGTAAAGGGGGTGGAGGGAATCAGAATCTCAGAACAGAAGGGTGATGATCTAGTCTAATTTCTGAGCAGGACAGAAATCCCATATATACTGTTCCCAATAATAGTCATTCATTCCCAGATTAAAGACATCCAGTACAGAACTCCTACTTCCCAAGGCAAACTATTCCACTTTTTGGACAGTTCTACTTCCTAGGAAGTTTTTTCCCATATGGAACTGAAATCTGCTTCTCCTGGGACTTTCAAACCTATTGTCCTCCTTTGGTCATTTGAGTCTAAGTAAAGCAAGTAGAATCCTTCTGGATATCACAAGGACATTAAAACATCTGAAGTCAGCTAGTGTTTACTCTAAGTTTTCTCTTCTTCAGGTCCAAATCCCTCTTTGTTACAATGGTTCATTACATAACGTACTTTTGAGCCCCCTTTCACCCCCTTGGTCATTTTCTAACTTATCTAGCCTTTACTAAAATGTGGCTCGAAGAACTAAACACAAACTCTAAGTGTGATATGACCAATGTAAAGTACATTGGTCTAAAGGTCTAAAACCTCTTCATTGGGGCAGCTAGGTGATGCACCGGCCCTGGAGTCAGGAGGATCTGAGTTCAAATCCGACCTCAGATACATTAACATTTGCTAGCCATATGATCTTGGGCAAGTCACTTAACTCCAATTGCCCTGCCTTACCCCCTACAAAAAGCAAAAAAAAAACCAAAAACCTCTTCATCCTGGGCACTAGAATTCTAACAGATGGGGCCTAAGGTCACGTTAGCATTTGGGGTTGCCGTATCATACTGTTAAGTCACAGGGAGTTTGCATGCCCAAGTTTTTTTTTTTAATTTGAGCTATTATTCAGCATGAACTGTTGTCTAGTTATAATCTCTAGGTCCTTTACTTATGCAATAAAATATTTGAAAAAAATGATGAATTCTTTAGGATTTACATGGTATTTCATTTCATTGCCTTAAAACAATCTAGTTAGATGAAGATACTACACAGATACTATGATACCCATTTTTTTAGATGGAGACACTGAGGCACAGAGTGGTTATGGCTTGCCTGTGGTCACATAGTTATTATTAAATGTCATGGAGAAGCCTCAGGTATCTCTTGATTGAAGGTTCAAAACATTTTATACTATACCCTGTTGCTTCCAATTTGAACCCAGGTATAGGACTTTACATTTATCCCTATTAAAGTTATTTTATTGGATTTCATCTACTATGTATTAATCACTTAATGTGGTATGCAGAGTAGTTTGCTAGGTCCTGAGGTAGTTTAGATAAAACAATCTTTGTCCTCATGAGAGTTCAAGTCCAATAGGGAGATATGAGATATATAAAATAATTCTAATAAAGAGATTAAGATGGTACACTCACAAGGTTTGTAAGGTCTAAGGGAAGAGAGAGTTCTCATTAGTGATTGAAGTCATTAGAGAAGTCTTCCTGGAGAAGGTGTCATTTCTAATTGGATTTAGGTAGGAATTTAAAAGGCAGGGAAGTAAGTAAAGAGAAAAGCATGAAAAAAGTCACATAGGTTGGGAGAGCTGAAGGAAGACCGCTAATACTATTGGTCAGCTGGGAAAAAAAAGGAACAATTTGAGAAAAATTAAAAGGTAGAGCTGTACCAAATTATAGAGAACACTGAAAGCAAAGCTTGTAATTTTAAACTTTTCTCAAAGACAAATCAAGTAGATGAGTGACATGACCATGTCAACACACAGGGATGACTAATCCATAAGTGGTGTGAATATTAGTAGAAATAGGGAGAAGAAAAAGTAGAAAGAGTAAAAGTGGGAATATTTTCAGATCTTGATTCTGACATCCGATATATCTGCTACCCTTCTAGTATCAGGTATCATCAATTTGATAAGCATGCTATGCCTTTTTCTAAATCAGGGACAAAAATTCCAAACAGAATTGAGCCCCGGTCAAATCTAAATCCCCCCAAATAGGGCACTCTGCTAGAAGCTCCTTCAGGTTGACTCATATTTATTAATCCCAACTCTTTTGGTCAGTCATCATACATTTCTGAAAACACCTGTTATTGATTCGGTTTACTCTTTTTATCTTTTCCAGGATACAAGCGATTGAATATAAGTTTAATGTTAAGAGAAACAAGCCTTTTATTCTCACACAACATAGATTTTTGAAGTCATTATCTTGAGAACTTGTGAAGATAATTTTTATGAAACATTCATAGCTATTTCTCTCTAGGATTCTTCTCTAACCATGCCAGAGTGTGAAAACTCGAGATGCAGTACTTTCCTTCATAATATGGATACATATGCAACAGAAAGTAAATTTAGCCTTTATTCAGAAGAGACATTGGTCATGCCATATTTTCTGCTTCTAGTTTGGGCCACATTTAGATGGCCCACTTTAGGTTCTTGGGCCTTTATTTACCATTTAATTTTGTTTGCCCAATGTCTGGAGATAGAGACAAACTACATTTGTAATCCTCAGAGTGGTGGGGCCTGATCCTCATTTCCTACCCAGATGCATTTTTTTCTGAACTTCAATGGTGCCTCAGGAATTTCTACATTCTTCAGGATCCCATCAGCCCTGGAATGCATACCTCATCTGTACTGTCCATAGGGTCTCTCCCTCTGGAGGGCTGGGAGTGAAAAGCTCCTCCCAGAACCTCTATTTCAGTAGAGTGCCCAGATCACCCGTCCCTTCATTTTCTACCAGCTGTGCTCCTCTACACCTCATCACGCCCCCAGGCCTTCCCTTCCTGTCCTTTCCGCTTCTTTTTCTTTCCTTTTCTTTTTTGCTTTGCCTTCATCATTGTAAGCTCCTTGAGGATAAAGGACTGTTTTTCTTTTTCTTTTCTGTATTCCCAGCGCTTAGCAGAGGGCCTGCAAACATAGAAGGTGCTTGATAAATGCTTACTGACTGATTTTTATCTTGCACAGTAATAATGATAATAATAATAATAATGGTATTTAATGTAGCACTTTAAGGTTTACAAAGTGTTCCACGTGCTTTGCTATTTGATCTTTACAATAACCCTATAAGGTAGGTGCTATTATTATCCTCATTTACGGATGAGGAAACTGAGGCTGAGGGAGGTTAAGTGACTTGCCCAGGGTCACCCAACTGAAGCAGGATTTGAACTCAGGTCTTCCTGACTCCCAACGCAACATTCTTATCTATTGTGCCACTTAGATGCCTTTCCTTCCTATCCATAAAATAGTTGTGTTCATGCAGATATTTAATATTTTCATGGTATAGCCATAAAATCATGGCTTAAATTCCCTATTTATTTTCCCTATCATTTCTTAGCTTAGGGTACCTAATGCATCATCTACTCCATTCTGCAAATTATCCAGAGTAACTGTTGGACTGATCCAGCAAAATAATTACTAAGAACAAAAATTTCAAATGCATACATCCTTTCTATGTAATTTCAAGGTACATACCCCCCTTAAAATCTCACAGAAAATCCTATGATTGGGTAAAATAAACAAAAACATGACATTTTGCATATGAACAATAGAGATAAATTCCCTTACAAGTAGATAGTGACAATGGAGGTCCCCATGCCAGCAATTTCTAGAAATGCCCACTTTCTTTAAAGGCTAGTCCAAAAGAAAGTGGGCGGTGAGGAGAGGCAAAGAGAGGAGAATGGAAAATAGAGTGACAAATGCCTAACTCTCATCTCCCTCACCTGCAAAAAGGAAACCTGTCACAAAGTGTAGTTTGACTCTTGGTGATTACGGAGCAAATAAACTCCATTGTAACTTATGCCTTAAAAGTACAATTAAATTATAACCAAGAATGGGATCAGACTTTGCCCAGCTGAGGGCCATATTAGCAACTTGACAAGAGCCTGAGGGCCATACCTAATCTGCATAAAATGAAGCAGATTGCAGCCGCCCTCAGCCTTTTTATTTTTAAACTCATTTTTATTTTGTTTTTGAAGCACAACATACATAAAACCTCAGAGGGAGAGAGCCAGAGAGTTGATGGCATATGTATTTTACTGTAATTCTTTAGTTTCGTGCTTTTTTGTACAAACCATCTTCCTAGATGTTTGACATAGCAGTAACACACCACCAAAATAGGCGTTAGAAAAATGAACGCACAGTAAAACCTAGTGATTACAAGAGATATTCAAGGGACTCCTTCTTAATCGAAATACAGCCCGAGAACACTCTTAAGACGTTACTGGAAATTAACTTAGTTCCCTTACCTTCTTTGAAAACAAAGCTAATAACAGACGTACACATTTGAGGAAAAGATGACCTAGCAAGTACTATACGGGTGTGTCTTGGAGTCAGCTTGAACTGGTTCTTCATAGCCAAGTGTTAAATTTTCAGTGTGAGCGTTTACACCTGAGAAATTAGCAAATGCTAAAAGTCAGGGATTGATTTGTTTTGTTCATCATCTAAACTAAATAAAATGATAATAAGGGAAATGGTAATAGTGGAAATTAAACTAAAAAACATGTTTTGAGTACAATTCCTCCTTCCAAAGAACTGACTGGTTGTAAAACATTTACTAGCACACTCCAGACTATAATATAATGTTAAATCACATCCCAAGAGAAGCTTTGTGGGAGTAAAAAGAGTTCATGAGCCCAAGTCAGAACCCCTGAGTGTCCACTTGAACCTTTGCCATGAAAGCGCCCTGAATGAACTGCTTTCTGTAAAATTACTAGGCTAGATAACATTAACCTTCAATTCATAACCAGGGGATCTGAGACCTTTTTTAAAAATATATTTTGGTAACTACATTTTAATATAATTAGTTTCTTTTATAATCCTCTGTATTTCTTTTATTTAAAAAAAATTTTTTGAAAATAAGTACTACGGCTTTGCCAGATTGCCAAAGAGATCGATAACATAGCAAAAAGTTGAGTATCCCTAGACTATTTATATGTGTATGTATGTATGCATGCATGTGTGTATGTATGCATGCATGTGTGTATGCATACATGTGTGTATGCATGTGTGTGCGTGCATGTATTGTGCATGTGTGCATGTATGTGTGTGTGGTCTCTTTCAGTTCAAACATTCTATAATTTTACTATATAGTGAGGAATTGAAAAAATATTATTTTACAAGTTTAATTATCAAGGGTTATCAACCTAGCCCTCACTTGTAGACACTACTATGATAACTGCTGACCAGAAAAATTTAAGGATATGGGACTTTCTCCTCTAGGGTTTTCTGATCTCAAATATCTCACACTGCTGCTGATGAGGCAGAAAAATAATAATAGATTAATACTAAATATATATATATATGTGTGTGTATTCTTAATATATATACTAATACATATATGTGTGTATATGTATATATTTATTTATAAGACATATATAACTAAAATCACATCAGTGGTGAGCATATTGGCAAATAAGGTCTGTAGAAAGTTGTACAGAAAGGATGTCCCCATCTAGATGATTCAAAGATGAAAGGAGCTATCTGTGATCAGTTCAAGAAATTTTCTTAGGAAAAAATTGACTTTTCTAATTTCTTTTTTGGAGGATAGAAAAGAGATGATCTGGCAGAAGCTGGAGTGGAAGTGGAGTCAGTATGGATGAGAGCACAGATACAAAGTAACAAATCATCTTGAAGAAAAGTAATTTTGGGAGGAAAAAAGGTATAGGATAGAACCCAAGGTATGGATTGAGAGAAGGAAAAAAAAATCCTGAGGGCTCCCACCAAAATAATTTTAATCATAATGGGCTAAAAATAGAAATACTATATAAAACTTAGCAACCCCACATTTTAAAACGATATCAAATGCAAAAATGATGAAAAGTATCTGGAGATTTCTTTGACTTCATTAACTTATTATGTATGTGTACATATATATGTTAAATTCCAATTCGATTACTTAAAAGCGTGTGAACAGTAAATGCTATAGATGTCACTTTATCCTCTTCAGCTATTTAATTCATTTCCAGAAAATCAGAATCCTGTTTGAGTTGCTAAAATGTGAAAGTTACCCAGAAAATGGAATTGGACTCTATATGATTAATGAACTTAAATGTAATTCTTTTAGATCTAAAATGATATACTATGCTCAGCAAAAAAGGAAAAAAGTTATTGAATAGTAATGCTATGCAACCCATTCTTAAGCTTTTTTTGACCCCGGCTATTCCCAGTTCTATGAACTCCTTGAGCAACAAAGCCAATAAATATTGTTGCTATTACATGAATTCTTTTAACTTTGGGTGATCCAATGTCATACTTTTGCATTTCTCCTCAGGAGCAGGAGTGTTGGTGTTAGACACTTCCCTCAATGACTGGCCCTACATAGGGGAAGATGAAGTGCATTAACAATTACACTGTTCAAGTGACAAGTTTCGTCCAGTTGCAGGGTAATTATAATCACCAGATTAAACGATCTAAAATTCAAAGGAGGCATTATTTAAAAAAATATTTAAGTGAAAAACAGTAATGCAAATTATCAATTCACAACAAGTTTAGCTTGTCTGTTTGGTTTTTTTAAAGCACTGGCCTTTCCCTTCAGAAGCTATCTAAAACGGTTAAACAAAATACCATAGACCACTTTAAAACAAATGGCATCTTCAACCGACTGTACAGGCACAAGTTTCTGACATAAATATTGTATTTCTACTTGAAATGTCTACATTCTGATGAGAAATAACTTCTAAAGCAGAAGCCCTTTGAATAATATGAAAAATAAAAATAAGAACAGTTAGCCTTTACATAGTATCTACTATGTACCAGACACTTGCCCTAGGTCACACAGCTCGTTTCTGAGCCTTGACTTAAACTCAGGGCTCCCTTACTCCTGGCCTCTTACTCTATTAACAATGCCACAATATTGAAGAAAACTCACAAGCAAAAAAAAAAATCCTTACTTAAGTAGAATTAAAATGAGGCCACTAAGTAAGAGGCTCAAGGGATAGAACACTGGAATTAGAATCAGGACACTCACTTTCCTGAGTTCAAATCTGGCCTCAGATACTTACTAGCTGTGTGACCCTGGGCAAATCATTTGACCCTGTTTGCCTCAGTTCCTCATCTGAACTGGGAAAGTAAAGGTCAGACTACTCCTGTATTTTTGCAAGAAAACCCCAAAATGGGGTCACAGAAAGTTGGACACAATTGAATGACAAGAATTAAAATAGTTTAACCTAACACTATAAATGTAAGACCATTTTTAAATTTACGATTCATACAGTAAACATTTTTTGCTCCTAACTATATACATACAAACGTGTGTGTGTATGTGTATGTGTATGTATATGTGGCAGCTAGGTGGTACCCTGGACCTGGAGTCAGGAAGACCTGAGTTCAAATCAGGCCTCAGCAAATTATTAGCTGCATGACCTTGGGCAAGTCACTTAATCCTATTTGTTCCAGTTCCTCATCTATAAAATGAGCTGGAGAAGGAAATGTCAAACCACACCATCATCTTTGCCAAGGAAACCTCAGATGGGGTAACAGAGTCAGACGTGACTGAAAAATGACTCGACAACAACAAATATATGTGTGTATATGCACACATATATACATATATACACATACATATATGCATGTATATATACATATGTATGTGTATATATGCACACATATATATGTCTATATGGCAATGAACCAAACTGTGCAGGGAATGGAAAGTCAAACAGATTCTGTTTTCTGGCTGGGAAAAACGAGACATATATATGCAGAAACTAGAAACCAAATTATAAATGAGCACAGAACAACATGGTAGCATGCACCCATGTCATATATCTGGGAAACTTCAAAATAAGGAAAGACTGGCATAGGATGAGGTTAATTTAGAGAAGGGGCAACAACAGCACAGAAGTGTATTAATGCCTCCATTCACTGTTTTATAAAACAAGTGAGATACTACCTTCTAGGAGTTAAGAGTCCAGTACAGAAAACACCAAAGACAACCATGGAATAGGACAAAAAACAAATGATAAATAAGTACTCCAAAGAAATAACCTAAATAATATTTGTACGAGCAGAGATAAGACCCTTATACCCCAAGGACATCCACATGACCCCAAGTCATGACAATGGCCTGTCTTCAGTGATTTAACTGAGTTTCATGCTGTGGACTGCCTAAGACATTATGTTAATGTGGAGAAGACAGAATGTAAGTGGCACCTCTAATTGACATAACCAACAACTCCAAGTTAATTGTCACTTGCCTTAATTAAAATGGTACATATTACTTAGAAGAAAGTTTAAAAATACCATGGGGAAGGGCAATGCAAGCTATAATTCCACATGGGGACTCTGTATAATTTTGGTTGCAACCACAGAAGAAAAAATGTATCATTTAAGCCAGAAATTATTCATTTACCATGCTGTTAGTATAAAGAAAGCATATTCGCTTAATAAATATGAATACTGTGGATATAGCTACAGTACTTTATATATCTCTTGATTCCAAAAGAATGAATGCAATACTTGTGGAAATATTGTTTTATACTTATAAGTTTATAAGTATACTTATGCTTTTAAAAATCGCCACAAAAATCACCCCCCAAAAACAGTCAATGTAAAGGGACTATTTCATCCTACTTTCTTCTTCCCACAAGGCTTCATATTATTCCAGTTGGTTTAACTGACCACTCAAACTTTTCGTCACTTTAATTGTGCCCCTGAAACAATTATGACAGTAACACAGCAAAAAGCTCTGAACTAATACTTGTAAATAATACCCCCCCCACACACACACACACCCCACACCAAATCTCCTATCAAAATATCATGAAAGCTGGAGCTATAAAATAAAATCTGTTAGCAGCTGAAATCTTAATGAGGTTCTACAGAGAAGTGGCTTTTTTGCAGTGACTCAATGCATGGAAACTGTTGAGTAATTATAAATGCATGGACTGAATGTGAATTGGCAAATAGAATACCACAGAATGTACCCTGAACTAGGGTTGTTCTCAGTTCAGACAAGACTGTTGTACTTGCACCATTAAAGACACAGAACTATCCTGAAATAAACCAGCAGCCTTGCCTGATCGAAGTCATCATTGCTTCCCATTCCCTGAAATTGCTTTGCATTCACCATGTAATTATTTTGTATTTGCTTATCTGTGCACACAGTTTGCCTCTACAAGACTGCATACTCTGTGAGGGCAAAAATCACATCTTTTTTTTTTTGGTCTTTGTATCCCCAAGAGCCTAGCACACTGCCACACAAACAACAGGGGCTTGATAAATGTTTGTTGAATTGGATTGAAGCAAGTCAATAAGCTACCTTATCATGACAGTGTGTCACAAGGGAGGCAGTTTGGTAACACAAGAATAATGAAAGGACATTTATATAATGCCTACTACGTGCCAAGTAATGCTTTGCAAATATTATCTCACTTGATCCTCACGACCCCAGGGAGGTAGATGCTATTATCATCCCCAATTTAAAGATGAAAAAACTGAGGCAAACAAAGGTCAGGTAATTTGCCCAAGGTAACATAGCTTGTATCTGACACAGGCTTTTCTCAAGTCTTCCTGACCTCAGGCCCAGCGCTCTATCCTCTACCTCATCTAACTGCCTGGCTCCACTAGGGTAGTGGTACATGAACAGACTCCAGAGCAGTGGTTCTCAACCTTCCTAATGCTGAGACCCTTTAATACTCATATGTGGGAATATCTGCATGTGGGAGGATCCCCTGGAGACAGATAGAGGAGTGGTGTCTCGATTCCTAAGACCATCGGAAATATGTGTTTTCTCTGTGGAAGGGAGATTCATCCTGCCCTATCCGAAAGTTAGAGGAGTGATGGGGGAGGACATAGGAGAGATTAGATTGGGGGAGGGATTATACAAGGGGATGGCCGTTTTGAGGGGGGGATAGGGGAAAGATGGGGAGAAAATCTGTAAATCAAAATCTCATGGAAATGAATGATGTAAACTAAAATAAATAAAATAAAATATTTTTTAAAAATATGTGTTTTCTGATGGTCTTAGGCGACCCCCAAAGGGGTCTCGACCCACAGGTTGAGAACCGCTGCTCTACAGCATGGGTTCTTAGCCCAGGGTCTGTAAACTTTAAAAAATTTGGTAACTATGTTTCAATATAATTGGTTTCCTTTGTGATCCTATGTATATTATATGCATTTAAAAATAAGAAGTCCATGATGCAAAAAATGGACCTCCTACTCTAGGATCAGAGAATCTGGGTTCAAATCCTGCCCCTAATGCTTCCTACTTCTGTGATCTTGGGAAAGTCACTTAATTTCTCTCAGCCTCAGTTTCCTCACCTGTAAAGTGAGGAATTGGGACCAGACGGTGTTTGAAATTTTTTCCAGTACTACGTCTATGCTTCTCTCACTCCTACCTGATATAGGAGAAACTTGATAAAATACTTCAGAAGTAGCAACCATGTTTTCTTCAAAGGAAAGGAAAAATCTTCACCTAAGAGTCTACAGCATTAAAGGAAAGGTACAATACCAAGAGGTGACTAGCCAGGGAAAGAAAGAAAGGAAAATTGGGGAGAGGAAAAAGAGCAGGGAGATGAGTAGAAAGAAATGAGGTTTTCCTTTTTTAGGACTTTCTTTCAAATTAAACAAAAATGGCTCTGGCTGTCCTCCCCAATTTTTCTAGACCTTGCCTAAATGCAAATAGGTTAAACACTCACAAAATATTGTAAGTTGGTTATTTATGATAAAAAGTCAGGCTTAATTTGCCTATTTCTCATTCTGTCTTCCAAAAGCTCTCAGAGCAAATACCTTTCAAAGAAATTTTTATAGACTTTTTTTAAGCTTATAATATATGCACTGTTTTGTGCTTTCATTATCATGGCTGAATGTAACATACTCTCAATATCTTTAACATAAAGTTAGCAACATTTTGGTTCACGTTTCAAAAAGAAAGCATTTTGAAGATACATCTAAAATCATGTTAATTATTGACACCTTATTGTAAAACAATAAATTTTGTTAATACTTTATGGCATAACTATTTCATGAGTCATGCTATAAATTATGTTGTTATAGTTGTCATATAATAATAAATGGGAGGGAAATAATGTAAGACATAACAACAAAGCAAGTTAAGTTAAAACATAGTGAAACCCTTTATTTACATAATTGTAATTTATCTCTTCCCATAATTTCTTTATTTTTCAAGAGCCATTAAATTCTGGTTAATACCTCTCTTGCACACTTATCAAACTACTCCCTAGAGAGTTCTTAAATAAAGTGTGAGTGTGTATGCCATGCCTTCTTATTTGAAAGCCATAGCAAGTTAATAGCCAAGAGGAACCCTCTGCTCTTTTGGAGACTCTCCTGGAGGAGGAGAATATTTCCAATATATCGTAAGCTTCTTAGGGGCAAGGACTGTTTAGTTGTTGTCTCTGCTGCACCCCAGCAACAAACAATTGTTGAAGGCAATTAAACTAAAATTCTATCATCATTATTTAACTCATCATTTGCAATACTCTTGATTATTCTTCAATTCTGCTGATCTCAACAAAAAAGCATTAAGCATTTATTATGTAGGTGTATAGTGGATGATACATAAAGCATGCATAGTCATTGCTATGTAAATGCTTATTCCCTTCCCATTGTGCTGGGGGATGGGAATGCAAAGATAAAAAGTGACAGTTTCTATACTCAGTGTTTAAATACTACTGGTATCAAAATATGACAAACAATATCTTAATTTGTTAAATTCGTCATTTCCTCTTGTTCTTAGAATAGTGTAAGAGTGATTTTACTATAAATGGAGAAACAAAGAAAGAAACAAAACCAACTCACTCCCCCCAAACACAGAATATTTATAAGAAAGCAGGAAAGGAACTGCTACCCAGTACTTAATTTTCACCAACCAGAAAGAATTGGTTAGTGATCGAGTAGTCAATCAGTTAGTCAATGAGCATTTATTAAGTATGTTACTATGTGCCAGACACCGTGTTAAGCACGGCACAAGACAATTCCTGCTCTCAAGGAGCTCATAATCTAACGAGGGAGACATGCTGCAAACAACAATGCACAAGCATGTTAGAAAAGGATAAACTGGAGGCAATCAAAAGAAAGAAGGTACCAGCATTAATGGAATAGGGAAAGCTTTGCACAAAAGATGAGACTTTAGGTGAGATTTGAAGGAAGTCAAGGAAGATCCAAGACACAGATGAGGCAGAAGAGAGTTCCAGGCATGAAAGGGTAGCCAGTGAAAATACCTGGAGTTGGCAAATGGAATGCCTTGTGCTAGGAAGGGTAAGGAGGCTAAGTGTCACTGGACAGAAAAGTACTTGAGGGTGGGGGATATATAGTATAAGGTATAAGGATACTGGAAAGGTAGGAAGGGGCCCACTTATTGGAGAGCTTTACAAAAAAACAACACCAGAGGATTTAATATTTGATACTAGAGATAACAGGAAAGCCACTAGAATTTATTGGATAAGAGGAAAGGGGTGATATGGTTAGACCTGAGCTTTAGAAAGATCAATTTGATAGTTGAGTGGAAGATGGACTGGAGTGGAGAGACATTTGAGGCAGAGGGGCTGACCAGCTACTATTGCAATACTCTAATTGTGAGGTAATGAGGGTGCTCCAGTGTGGTGGCAGTGTCAGAGGACAAAAAGAGGAATGTAGGAGAGTTCGTGAGATGGTAAAAACATATGACTTGTCAGATGACTAGATATGGGGGGTGAGAGAGCAGAGTTGAAGGTGACACCTAGCTTTCAAGTCTGGTTGACTAGGAGGATGGTGGCACTCTCCACAATAAGAGGGAAATTAGGAAGAGGGGAATGTGAGGGGAATCTTGAGAGAATCCTGTATTATCTTAGAATTGTAACTGCAAAGAAAGGGAATACTAGGCATAGTCTGACATGCTTCAGAAAGCCAGTTTCAGTAAGTTTCCAAAAAGAATGAGGCTTAAAAATCTAAAAGGGAATCTAAAAATCTAAGTAACGAAAGAAATATCTGAATATCTAAAGAATATCTAAAATCTAAAAATATCGAAAGAACTAAAGAGATGGTCTAGGTCCTCAGAGAATCATGGTGAGTTTATTTTAAAATAACATACAAAAAATGAAAGAAGGGCACATAAATACAAAGGAGCAGCACAAAACTACAAAAGCGGCAAGAAGGCTAAGGTTTTCAAAATATGCTAAGGACAACAACAATAATAATAAATGGGGATTATTCAAGGTATCGCAGAAACAAAAAGAGAAGAGAAAAGGAACTGGACCATTGTTTGAGAAATATGATAAAATGTTAATAAATTTAGCAGGGGGAAAAACACAGTATTAAACTCAATTTGCTTCTGTCTTTTCCAAAAAGGCCAATCTTCAGAGTAGAAAAGCAGAATTATCATTATTAGGAGTGATTTAAGGAGCCAGGCAAGATGTCACACAATTGTAATCCCAGCTACAAAGGAGATGAGACTTATTGGGGTCTCTTGAGCACAGGAGTTCCAAACCACAGTGGATCGTGATGATCTGGTGCCTATGCTAAATTCATAATTGATAAATTGAGTCAGGAGTGAGGATGAGAGAGCCTATGAGATTATGTGAGGAGGGATGGATACACAGACTGGCCTAATCATACTACCAGATGACCCCCAACTCAATAAACAACAGGGGCTCACTATCACTACCAAGATCAAATATAAAATCCTGTTTGGCATTCAAAGACCTTTGAAACCTATCCTCCTTCACCTTTCCAGTCTTCTTATATCTTATCCCCACATAATATTTGATCCAGCAACATTGGTCTACATTGATTTACTTTAAACAAGTCACTCCATCTCTTGACCAGGTATTTTTCAGAGGCTGTCCCCCATGCTTGGAATACTTCCCCTCCCCATTTCTGCCTCCTGGTTTCCCTGAACTCTTTCAAGTCCCAGATAAAATCTCACCTTCTACAGGAAGCCTTTCCTCATCTCCCTTAATGCTAATGACTTCTCTCTGTTGATTATTTCTATTTTTTCTTGTATACAGTTGTCTCACCTTGAGACAAGATGGTCTGTGTTAGACTGTAAGCTCCTTGAGAGCAGGGATTGTAATTTACCTTTTTTTGTATCCCTCATGCTTACCACAGAGCACGGTACCTGGTAGGTGATTAATAAATGTTTCTTGACTGATTGATTGGAAATGGAGGAAACTAAAGCTTCTATGATGATCAGAGCATATGAGCCATGAGTAGCCCTTACTTTTCGAGTCTGGGTGAAGTAAGAGTTATTTTAAAAGAGGGAAATGAGGAGAAATGGCAACTCAAATAGGAAATAAGCCAGTAAGAGAATAGTTAACAATTTTATTTAGGTTCATATATCCAAACCCAGATGAATTATAATACAGAGAACTGAAAGAACTTGAAGATGTGGCTGGAAAACCAGTCAGACATACCTGAGAAATTGTAAGAGCTTCCAGAAAACTCAAGATGAGAAAATGTCTTAATTTCCAAGAAAATGAGAAACTAAAGACAAGTAAATTGTACATAAGATACCAGGCAAATTTCTGAAATTTTATTAACACATAATTCTGTGAGCACTTAGAAAAATAAAGAAGTGATCACTAGAAGTAGGCACGGGTGATCTAAATCATTTCAAAGAAACTTCATTTCCTTTTAGAAAAGAATTGCTAAGCTAATATAGGGTGTTTCAAAAGTCTTGGTGTAGTTTTACGTTATTAAAGCTTAATATATTTGGAAGGAAAGTAGTATTCATAATAGATCCTGATTTCAACGATGTATCTGAACTAATATTCTCATGTATAAGATAAGAACTGAAGAGCTAGCACAAGTACACACTTAAAACAAAGTGATTTTTTTAAAAAGATGATTTTAGATGCTTTAGCAGTCTTCAGCTATATGAACGGTAATGAAGTGAGAAAGGATTTGGACCTTTCCTGTTGTTCTAGAAAGAAAAACTAGCAACAATGGGTGAATCTGTACCTTGCAGGGGTACAGATTTTGGCTCAATATGATTAAGAATATTCGAACAAAAGAACAGTCTGCCCTCCAAAGCAGTGAGATTCCTATATTGAAAGCATTCATGAAGAGGTTGAAGCTATTAGAAATACTATAAAGCAGCAGTTCTCAATCTGTGGGTCACGATCCCTTTGGGGGTCAAACGACCCTTTCACAGGGGTCACCTAAGACCATCGGAAAACACATATTTCCTAAGGTCTTAGGAACTGAGACTCCACTTCTCTATCCACCTCCAGGTGGTCTGCCCATATGCAGATATGCCCACATCTGAGTATTAAAGGGTCACGGCATTAGGAAGGTTGAGAACCACTTCAAGGGAATTCCTGAACTGGCCTTTTAGGCTAGAAGAGCTATAGTCACCCCTTTCCAATTTTAGGACTATGAAGTTTTATCCTATACCTCAAAGATTTAATTTGAGCTTTTCAGTCTTTACCATCAGTCTCCTAAGCACAGTGAAGCTGCAATTTTACTACAACTGTGTGAATTTTACTAGAAAAATTTGCATTTATTTGAAAATTGAGATGCAGCAGGCATATAGAGCATATCCATAAAAACACTATAGAGAAAATGTATTGATGCAAAAAAGTAGATAAATAATAGTTAGGAAGATGAATTTAGATAATTTGTAAACTTGAGAGCATTTTCCATATAGCAACATTCTCCTTAAGCCACTGCACAGTGATGCTACCTCCCTCAGGAATAGCTTTTTTTCATGGACAAGGCAATGAACTAACACAATTATAACCGCTAAATTAATTTGTGCCCTCCAACTCTGCCTATTTCACATTTCTAAATACCTTGCTTTTAAAAATCAAAATGAGATTTTTCTTTCCCACCGTGCCTTAGCAACACCTGCAAAGAATGTCAGAATCTCCATGAAGGATCTTTGTTGGAACATGCATTCACTGTTTGGTATTGTTTTGTTTTTAAAGATTGGTCCCAGTGCGATAGTCCTTTCTACCGTAGGGGGTAACATTAAGAAATTTAACTTCAAAAGAGCTTCTAGCTCATCTTTACAATGTAATAACACTGCTTCTAAGTCTGTATTTAATTACAAGTCTGCAAAGAATCACTGTGAAGGCTTATGTGAATCAATCTCTCTTTACTTCCATTCTTTCTACCTCTCCTACCCCCATTTAGGCCAAGGAGTCATTAATAACTTGTGCAAACAACTTCTTATGGATATTACTAACTGTCTTTCTTTTTTTTTTTTTTGGTGGCAGTTTAGCAGCTGAAGTTACTAGAGAGATTGAAATAACTAAAAAAAAAAAAATGAAACCCTTGCCTTATTATATTTTAGTCAAGTTGTTCTCCCTTTTCTTCCTAAAGTTTTCCAAAGACTCCTTAAATTTTGGTTTGAAGAAGTAATTTTGTTTGAATAGGATTCCCAGTCTCTCAGATTAACTTTGTCATGAATAGGTGGCAGTAAATATTATCTATGATGAAGTTTTGGGTCACACTACAAAACATCACTGTTCTCCACTCAAAGCATATTAATTTCATTGGAGACTTGACGCTGGTCATATATTGGAAATAATGGGATCTCACGCTTCATGATCCTGGATTCCACAACTGCCCAATTCTTGAGTCTTACCATGTCACTTGCCTGTTCAAGAAACTCCAGTGGCTCCCTACTGATAAAATATAAAACCCTCTGATTCTTGCTGTTTCCCCTATAATCTCCTATCTCACATCTCTGTGCCTCTGAAAGCTTTAGTTTGAGGTGAGAGAACAATGCATCCTCTGCTAAAGCCCCACAGAGGGCTAATTACTCTCACAAAACTAGAAAACTACCAACAAAACAAAGAAAGCACACTCAATAAGACCATTTTTCATAACATATGGGAAGGAATATCTCCCTTCCCTTAACTGTCATACAGGTGAAGAAAACTGAGAAAATACCAGGGATGGGGAGAAGAGATGGAGAACTCATATTTTAAGGATGCCTATGTTGTGGCTAGAACCCTTTTTCAGAGTCCTAAACCTTCAGTGAGTCTAGAAAGAAGGAAGACCCCAGATTGCTACAAAACAGTGCTCCATGCAGCTCCCTAACTACTCACCATTGACACAGACAGCTCTGTCTGCCCTATGGCTATCAGCTGCTTCAGGTCCACCTTTACAACTCATGATCTTAGCCAGCTCCACCTCTATTACCATTTCATCATCCTAACGCAGTCCCTCTGCAGCCAATTATCTATATTGTCTCTCCACCCTTCCTCCCTTCCCTTTCCACATCTGCTTGGTGTCTGGCTTCTTTTGCTGCCAATCCAGGAAACTTTCTTCTCCTTCTCTCTGCTGCTTCTGATTCATGTCAGTGTTCTTTTAGCTTTTTTTCTCCCAGGCTTCATGCCAGAGGAGCTGTTATTTAATGATCTTTTAGAGTCAAACTGCCCAGATCTCAGGCCTTCAATAAGTATTATTGACACTCTCTTAGAGTCATGTGTCATGTCTCTGAACTATTCACATTTCTCGATCAGTCTTTTTTTTTTAACTTCTTTGAGATTTCTTAACACTTCTCTTTTTAGGTTCTCCTATCCTGTCTCTCCTCAGTTCTCTTTGTTAAATTATCACCCATTTCCTATCCTTTAAACATGGGTATAATCCCTGAACTCTGTTCTAAACCATCTTCCCTTCTTCCTCTATACTTTCATTCTTGGCAATCTCATGTAATCCCATAGGTTCAATTACTTTCTCCCATATTTATATATCTAGTCTTGTCTTCAGAGTGCCAGTCCTACAACATCAATATTGGAGATATCCAATTAGATATTGCATAGGCATCTCAGTCTCACCACATTTAACGTAGAACTCCTTGTCTTTCCAACAAAGCCTACCATTCTTCCAAACTTCCCTGTTCCTGGTCTACTGAAATAGCCTCCTGATGGATCTCACCTCCATCCTCCCCTTCTCTAATTCAGCTGCCTAAGTAATCTTCCTTATTCACAGCTCACTTCCCTATTCAAACACTCCAGTGGCTCCCTACTGATAAAATACAAAATCTTATATTTCTTGCTATATCCCCCAACAACCTCCCATCTCACATCCCTGTGCCTCTCAGCAAGCTGTACCTAAATGTACTAGCTCCTCACCTCATGGAATCTCTGCCTTATCTCCTACCAAGGTCTCTTCTGATCCTCCCAGTTACTAGTACCATACTCTTCTCAATTACTTTTATGGAGGGAGCTAGGTGGCACAGTAGACCTGGAGTCAAAGAAGACCCGAATTTGAATTCAGCCTCTAAACGCTCATTAGCTATGTGATCCTAGATAATTAACCTAATTTGTTTACCTCCATTTCCTATGAAATGAGGATAATAATAATACCTTCCTTGTAGAGTTGTGGTGAAGGTCAAATGGGATAATATTTGTTTTTTTTAAAAAGTAGTACAGTGCCTGCATAGTAGGCACTATATAAATGATAACTCTCTACCCTTCCCTTCCCATTCCTATAGCGCCAGCAAAGCCTCTGTCCTCTTTACCTGTGACAAAGACAGACTTTGTACTTCTAAGGGTTCATCAATCCTAGTATATCCCTCTAATATTACTTTTTTTCACAAGAAAAATAAAATATCAGAGCTCTACATTTTCATAAATCCTTTACCTTGTCCTAAGATTATAACTGCAGCATTCTAAATGATGCTTTCCATTTCATGTTTTGGTCATTTTAAGTACAAATATAATATTTTACACCACAATTCAGAGAGAACAAACATTCTATTAGTTTTTGAGCTGGCTACTCTTGGTGGTCATTCAACTTTTTTAATGCAATGTACAACAGTGATGACATCACAAGTCTATCATAAAATTATATACCATAATGAATTTTCCTACGATAACTATGTAGTCAAGTTTAAAAAAGACAACAAGACTAAAAACTGCCTACTTACTTGGTTAAAAATTCAATGCTACCTTCCTAGTAAATAAAAAAAAAAAGTAATTTAAAAAAACCATGAAAATCTTCACTGCTTATATTCATCAGGTAACATTTCTTAAGAGTCCCTAAGTAATCTTGGATTGAAGACTCATTAAGAATTCCAAAGAGTAATAGCTAGCTAGCTAATATAGATCTATCTATCTATCTATCTATCCATACATATATATATATACATATATATATATATATATATATATATATATATATTTAAATTTCTTTAATCTGTGTAATTCTTTTCTTCTGAAGAGGTCAAATGGCCTCAGTATTCTGACCATATTACTTTATCTCCAAATGCTTCCCCTCCTCTCACACCTTCCCCTTCAATCTGACTGAAAGTATCCTTGCTGCCCACTCATTCCCCAACTTGAGATTTCCTTCCATGCTTTTCTTCTTACCTAGAATAATAAGTCTATGTCCCATCCCCTTCTCATATAAAACCTAACACAAAGTCTGCCTATCCTAACTACATGTATTCAAATTTATCACTATAATTGGCACTTGTTAAATACTTAGCCTATTTTCTTACCAACAAAAAATGAAGGTCTCACCTCCCCTTTCTTTTCACTGATATTTTCATCCCCAAACAAGGGAAGAATGGGGAGAATCCAAAGTTATATAAATATCAAGGTCCTAATGCAACTGTCACTCTTGGCTATGAGCATTCATAGTTCACATTCCCATTTACTAAAGAAGAGTATCTCACTCAGTAACAATAACAATTGGAATCTGAATGTCTTCCTTCTTTGGCAATTATTCACACAACAATAAAATACTTTAAGTATTTATGTTTGCTTGTGAGAAAAAGAAAGAAGTACAGCATTTACTTTTGGAATTTTCTTTCTTTCCAAGTGTAAAATTAGAGGAAGAACCAGACAACTACAGAATCCCCAACTATCTACCTATATGCCCCCACACAGGATCCAAAATGCATTGGGGTAAATTAAGTAAAAAAAGAAGTATGGATAAGAAGGAAAGATGTCAAAAAACCCTATTCATCCAGATCAAGGGAGGCAGAAGTGAGACAAAAATCAGAAGAAAGTTATAGGCATCTGGCTGGCATAAAGGAGTAAAAGGAATAAAAGTACACACGCTCTCGCTCTCCCTCTTACACACACACACACACACACACACACACACACACACACACACACACACACAAGCACACATTCTCCTAGCCAGTGGCAAGCAGCTGGCTTCTCTTTTAATTTAATCCTTTGTTTGTCCTGGCAAGGACAAAGTACATGCTGCTTAGCAAAGTCTGTGCTAGCAGCAATAGTTGCCTTTTTTTCCAAGCAGAGGGGGGAAATGAGGGATGGGAGTTGGGAAAGTGGAGAAAAAAAATCAGTTTTATTTTCAAAACAAATAGGTGGGGAGACAATCAAATAGGGCAAAAACCAATATTGCATTCAAATGACAATTACATAGTTATCCTAGGTAGAATTCAAAGACCACTACAAAAATATGGTTGATTCCTATATGAAAGACATAACATGGATAGATGCCAACTAACATGTAAAAGACATACTGAAAGTAAAATACAAAATTCAAATGAATATTTAGACAGGCAAAACCAAAACTTATTTTAGCTGTGCTGATCAAAGGTAAATGCACTTTCTAACCAGGAAATAAAAATAAACTCAAAATTTAATGGAAAGCTGGGTGTAGGCAGGAGTGGGGAGGCGGAAGGGGGGAAGGGGCGGAAGGAACAGGGTAGGTTAAAAGAAAGCCATCACTTCTCCACAAAAGAATACAGGGAGATTCCTTAGAGGAGATTGGGTTTTAAGAGTTATTTAAGTGAGAATTAACTTGATGAACAAGGGGTGGGGAGAGACAAGCATAATCAATTGAAACTACTGCTCTGGTGAAAGGAAGGAATGTAAATGACCAATATGGGTTAGTGAGTAATGAAACACATTTTCTCTCTGCTTGATAGAAAAGTAGGACCTAGGGAAAGGGCTAAAGTACATGATAAGTCTCACTGTCCACATTTCATAGAAAGGGAAAACTGCCTAGGGTCACATAGCTTGCAAGTACCTGGGCAGATTTCTAACCCAGGTTTCCTGACTTTGAATCCAGCATTCTTTCCCTGTGCCTCAAGCCCTTGTGTATTTCCACTTACCAAATGTTTAGTACCTTTGGTCTGAGGCACAGTGGAGAGAGGGTTTGACTAGGAGTTAGGAAGAGCTGAGGTCAAATTCTGCCTCATATACATCCTAACTATATGGCCCTGAGTAAGTCATTTAACCTTTCTGAGCTTAAGCTTCTTCATCTATAAAATGGGGATAATAATAGCAGAGTTGTTTTAAAGGCCAAATGAGATTACATATACATACATACATACATACATACATATATGTGTGTGTATACTACTATACTGTCTTACTTGCTTTTTGATTGTTCCATTTGTGTATTAGCCTTATTATCCCTTGGCTACACCACAGGCATATGGTATAGCCTCAAAGGCAGCAAAGACTCCATTTTATATCTTCCTAACTTCAAAGCAAAGAATGAATGGGAAAAAAAAGCAATTTTTTAGGTCTTACTACGTTCAAATCACTGTGCAAAATATTGTGAAGGCAAAGAGAAAGGCAAAATGGTCCCTGTTCTAAAGGAGCTCATATTCCAATGGAGGACATAATAAAGATGGTTTTTGGCTCAGTTGTATTAAAAGGCTCTGCACAGCAAAACAGATGATAATGCATCATCTTCCATTTCTATCAATTAAAAAAAAATCCACTTATGAGATTGAACCATTTTACAAGATGAAAGACTTGGGTGTTTAAACCTTCATTTTCCTGTCTTTAATAGCAGCAGCTACCCATGCGGTAAGAATTGCAGACCGTGGCACCCGTAAAGGCAGTTACCAAGTCATATCTTGACAAGGGTTGACTCCCAGATGATGGCTCAACTAAAAGTAGGGGGAAGGGAGTAGATAAGTCTGAGGGAAGGTGGTAGTTGTAGTGGTTTGACTTCTCTCAAACATGCCTCCGGCATAATGTTTGCAGATAGGAAAAATATTTATTAATAAGTAGAATCAGAAGATCACTGGATTTTGTGTTAGAAGGAACTTAGGCCAATTCTTTCATTGCCTGATGAGTAATTGTGAAATTGGAAATATGGGAATGTCCTAAAAGCTACTAAAGCTTAAAAGTGCACTAAGGTTTTAAGGATATGCTATCTAAAGTGCCCACTATAAAAGGGAACCTGAGTTTGAATGAAGGTTACATATGAAAGAATGAAGCTGCCTTTGTTTAGCAAGAGCATCCCAGGGTAGAGCTATATAAATCCATAAATAATGCAATTTACCTAACTATCTGGAAGTATCTGAGTACTGACACACTCTAAATAGATGCTAGTATAACAAGAACATGATAGATTAAGAGTACATCTTTTTCCTCAAGCTTCTTTCACTTAACGAAATACAAGTAGAACTGATTCCAAATGGTCATGGTCAAAGGATAGTCCAACATATTTATTTTAAATGCATCCATTCTTACAACATTGCAGTTTATCACATTAAAAGAGTTTTTCAAATAGATTTCTTTCCACTTTTTCTTATTTCTTTTGTTGCAATCCATTCTGCTTAGCCAGAGCTCACCCAGAGAGCAATATCACAATTACACTGAAAAGTGTACTGAGTTCATTAGTTGCTATAAAATATTTATAAAAAATATAATTCTAGATCTGAAATCAAATTATGAAGGAATCTACTTAACTATAACAAAAAGTTCAGACTTCTCTTAAGTACATTCTCATTTCTCTGCTGCCTAAATAGCTTTTCATGTTAAAAAAAAAATAGAGCTTAGTTAGAAGTTCTTAATAGACACTTCAACCTTTACTACTTTGAATATAGATCTCTCTGATCCCCTGGAGTCCAAGCCAAAACAGTAATGAGCTGTAAGATACTGTGTGTGACAGACAGCAGGGGGAAAATCAAGTAAGCTGGGCTACAGTTCAGGCTGCTATATTGTTTTGACACTACCACAAGTGATAATGGGCTGTTACACAGTGTGTCAAAGCACTCACTCAAGAAAACATGCACCATCCTCCCTTGTCACATGCCACAGTCTGCATGTGCCTTTTGCTTTGAAGGACTGTGTGGCTTCTGTTCAGGAGAACACTGCAGCCAGCCAGCATTCTTCTCCCTCACCAACTCTAATCGAAGCAGCAACTCAGTGAATTCAGGTGTGAGCAAGGTTTCACAAAAAGAAGGGCAGCAAAACAACTGTCACACTGGAGGATAGCAAAGAATATGTAAGAATGGGACTAATCCAAGAGAAAGTGTTAACAAGAAACTGGTTACTCTCTACACATCAAATTCTTCATCTAGAACAATTGAGATCACTGAACAATGCTAAGGAAATACAGATGGAGATTTTTTTTTTAAATAGGAAAGAATGGAAGATGTCAATCTGTAGAGCAAGTACAACACAGCTGGTGAGCAATTTAAAGACAGTAGACAAAAATAATAACACGAATAAAGAGAAAACATAAGATTTTAAATATGAAAAAAACTGACCCAAAATTAAAACTGTGTTTCCCATTTTTGCACACATTATACATGGCATCACAAATATTCATAACTACTGACCGCTACAGAAAACACATTTCAATTGTTTATATCAATAGAAACATTAAAAATAGATATATTTATAAATAATTCCTCATAATACTAAAAAAAATTAGAAAATGAATAATTAATGAAAAATTGTAAGTACTACAGTTCTACAGAGTTCTGCAGAAATTGTTTTCTAGTAACCAAAGGCATAAATCATTCAAAGTATACTCAAATCCCAACCCCACTCCCTTCCTCTACCTTCCTTCCCAGCCTGATTTGATACCAGGAACAAGCAGTACAGCCCTTCTTTCCACAATGCCTTTAGCTCCTCTTCCAATGCCACTAGGTCTCACACTACATCTTAACTCTATTGACACTTCCACGAGTTGAGGAGAAGTGGTGGCCAATGGACTAGATATGCACAGCAGTGGGTGTTTGGGGCTTAACATCTAGGGGTAGAAGGGTAAAGGAAAACTCTCTGTTCCAGTCAAAATGGCCTACCTACACTTCTCTATATGTGACATCCTTCATCTCCCACCTCCGTCCCATGATTGGAATGCATTTTCTCCTTATCTCTAAATTGTCGAATCCTCAGTCTCCTTAAAAGCATAGCTCAGGCTGTATCACTTATAAAAAGCCTTTCCTATTTTACCCAGTTGTTAGTGTTTACCCATACATAAAAACAATTTACTCTATATGTGTGTATTTTATATACATATCTATACATACCATTTTCCTCCAGTATCATGGGAATTCAAGCTCCTAAAGTCCAGGAACTATACTGTTTTCATCATTGCTGCCCCCAGTGCCTGGAAATGTACCTGGCACATAGTAGGTACTTAGTAAATGTTCAATGAATTGAATTGGAATATTTTACTTTAGCCCAAGTTAGTCCAAGTTAGACAAATAAATAGTATTTTATCATATGTTATTTTTTGAGACAGGTATAGTATTTCTAAGAAGGCTTGCCATGGCCCAAAAACTATGTAGTGACCAACCTACCTTTTGGTGCTTAATTGGGCCACTCCTTCAGCAAATCTGTTAACTTTTCAACTTGGTAGAACCTTGCATGGATTATATTTCACTAGTATAGCATTAGAAAATCCAAGATCACCTCACTGCTACAATGAGGCATCTGAGGAGGACTTGTTATACGTCTGAATCATCAAGAGCAACAATCTCTGAAGAATTAACATTGCAGGCCATCCAAAGGGCAATGTAGAGACATACAGTTATAAAAGGTTTCAGTATATTACCAATGATGATTTTCATGCCAGAAGCAGAGTAAAATATATCATCTTGGATTGAAAAAGAATGTGGGCTTGTCATATGTCAACAGCTAGGAGTAACAAATGAAGGGTCCAAATGTGACACTGGTACCCACAAAGGTTAAAAGAAGCCTAACAGAAGGTTTCTACCTTTTTTTGGTAAATCCTCCATAGAGGATTCCTGGAAAGATAAGAACAAGATGTACCCACAATGAGAAGACATCAGTGGCTTGTAAGTGGTACCCCTGGAGATGGTGCCCACATAAATGAGATCACAGATCCACTGACCTATTTCAAAGTGCTAGTGAAAATCTAAATGGAAATGAAAAATCTTTGTGGAAAATGGATAGAAATAAAGAAGAAGACACGTTGCTAAAAAAAATAGTCTTTAATTGAAATGCAGCTCAATTATTACCCTAAAATACAAAACATCAGTTTGTTATTATATTTGGCTATGAAATACGTATCCCTCTTTTTTCTGGTTTTCTCTCCTCATTACATCTTTTTCCTTAGCCAACCACTAAAATGAGCTATCATTATGTACGTACTACTACTGAAATTAACATGTACCAGTTGATGGTGGGAAGGAGTATGGGCCAGAAAGTCCAAGGCTAACAGAAATTATCTGGGAATTTAAAATTTATGCACAAATTGAAAATAAAGTAAATAATACACGTTCAAATTCTTAGGAGTTGCCTGTTCTGTTCAGCTATGCCTAAAATAAGATATTTCACGCCCTATGCAAAGTCTCCTTGGACCTTCTCCTATGAGCTACATATAGGAGAGAAAAGTTGTAGGGAGGAGAAGGAAAAAGTATTTAATAGACTTGGGATCCAATCAAGTTACTGTCTCAGAGTTGTTTTACCATCAAACTGTCACAGTGCCTATTTGCTACCATATATAAATAATACTACTTTAGCAACACATTATGGGATGCTACAATATTAACATAATCATCAAACTAATCCATTTATTATACTACAAGTGGGGGAATGATGGAATAGAGAATCATAACACTGCAAAATGTGGCTCCCATAAACCCAACTCTAAAATGATCCAAATGGTCTAAAACTGTTTGTCAATATAGCCAAAGTAAACTCCTCTCACTTCCTCTAACTCACTAATCCTTCAGATGTTTTTGATGGCAATTCCACAATTGAAACTACTTCAAAAGTCCAGGAAAGATCTGTAGGGATGGGGAAGAAAGTGCTTTGTAGGAAAAGAGAAAGCTGTATCCTGGTCAGTCAAGATGCTTACTATGTTGAAATAAGATTTTTTAAATAATAGTATAAATGTTACATTTGACTACCTGACTCTCTTGATATTTGGAGACAGCTTAAACATACAGCAGAGAAACAGGAACAGTGGAGCACACATACCTGCCACATGCCTAAGGAAATTCATAACAAAAGTTGAGTTTCACATAGCACTTTCCAGTTTAAAAGCACTTTACATATACTATCTTATTTGATCCCTGTAAAAATATTGGAAGACAAGGAATGGAATTACAATTCCCATTTGACAGATGAAAGAATTCAAGCTGAGAAAGATCAAGTGATCCATCCACCATCATACAATACAGTCAGGGAGTGGAAGAGAAATGGAGTCAGGAGAGAGCTAGGATACTGCTAGTTGTTACCATACAAACATCACTTAGCCTCTCTGAACCTCAGTTTACTAATCTATAAAACGGGGATGAGAAGACTTATGTTGTTGTAAGGATCAAATGAAAAAATATATGTAAACCTTTTTAAAAAGGTTTTTTTTAATAAACCTTTGTCTTAGCATAGAGGTCTGTTGTTGGCATTGCTAATCTTCTGACTTCAAATCTAATACTATTAGTGTAGGACATCTGCCTGATTTGTTTGATTTTTAACTCAATAACTAAAGTTAGTTAATTAAAATATATTGCATAATTTCTAGCCAGATGATTTTAGTGAAGAAATTCTACTAGCTGTCCATTCCTCTAAAATTATCCTGCATCCAAGATTAATTTATTTCATACTCTTGCAATTTATCTGAGGAAAAGTTATGGTATGTTGTTTTTTTCTCCTTTCAGATAGTTACACAACTAAGCAAAGCAACAAAATAAGACCAGGCATTACTTTTTAAAATCAAATAGGTAAAAACAAAAACAAAAAAACAAAACCAACTACCACATTCATGAAACAGTATAGATACAGTTTTTAAATGCAATTCAATACCTCCAATACAGTCCTAATCCAATGCCTTAACAAAGAATAGAGGTGACCCTCGGTCCTCAAAGGCTATGCTAGATCACATAGGGTAATTTCTGGCACATATAACCTCAAAATGGGAAGGCTTCAAGTCCATGGAAAATGAAATGAATGCAAAAACACTTAGTAAGTACTAGTCAGTCAGTCAGTCAGGCAATAAGCATGTAGTAAGCACCCACTTTGTGCCAGGCACTAACAGAAAAAAAGTGAGACAGACCTTTCTCTCAGAGACTTCATGGTCTAACTGGGAAAGAATTTTTGGCAAGTGGGTGGAATTGAAGACCCAGGAGTCTTTAGGTTACATAAGTAGGTCAGATGACAATGCCAGGAGACTGTAGGTCATAGAGGCAGGGGAAATGCTAAAGCTTGGAAAGTTTAGGAGAAAGTGTCAGAGCAAATGATAAGACCTAGAGGTCCTTTAGGTTACTAGAAGGAGCAGAGTTGACAACTCTCATATCATTCAAGCCATGTGATTAGTCAAGCAGCAAGGGGGGAGGGCACCTCCAGATATTCCTATTGCCTATCAGTATTAGATGAGTCCTAAGACAGACTAGAGACTTTAGCTTGGAGAAGAGGGAGGAAAAGGAAGAAGAAAGGGTTTCTTAGTAGTAAAAAACAAACAAACAAACAAAAACCTTAGTTCCAGTATGCAGTAAAATCAAATTCCTGTCCTGAATTTCACCTAGTAAAGACTAACAGCATCAGTCCCACTGTAGCACATGATGATACCATATTTATACAAGTTACCAGGGCAGACTACTTTTGTACCCTAAAGACTAGCCCTGTTAAGTTCTGAGAAGTTAAGCAATTCATGAAACAATCTACTAAATATATAGAGAGGTACCAATGAAAGGATGTTTTGAAGTCTTGGAGCATTGATAAATTATGTCAGGAATCTCAGAATTCAGGCTATTTAAAAATATAATAAATGTATATAATGATACAAGGCTTCTGCATAGCATGATAGTAAAGGAAAAAGAACTGATCATTGCAGCCTTAGAACCACACAGTCTAAATACACAATTTTATGCTTGTGTCCATGGACCTGGTCTTCAAATCAGATTAACGATCACAATTTAATAATTGTTTCCTTAACCAATAGAATACTTTAAAATGAGGAGATGCGCTGGGGAAAAAAATTAAGAACAATAGTCAAAACCTAAATAACTTCACGGAAAAATATATTGATATGCTTATTAATGTAAACTGAAGATTAATAAAAATAGCAATTGATGTTTACATCAAATTTGTATTTCATTATATACTTAACTAGATTAGTCAGTTTCACTTCCCGTATAAGGAACTGTTTTACTCATATTCTCAAAATGAACTGTTGCATTTGGGTGTACCATAAATAGTGACAAATTTGTGTAACTTTTTAAATTTACTCTTTGTAATACACTGTTTTTTTAAAAATTATATTACAAAAGTACAACATAAAGCAACAATAAAAATTAGTTATTACTAGGCAAAAATAGCTAAAGGGCATCCATACATAGAAAATAACTGTCCCAAAAGAATTAACCATGAGTATCAGAGATAGAGCAATGTAGCAACAGATGGTAGGTGTGAGATTAGATGGGAACATAGATTGACAGAAGAAGGGATAACAGACAACCCATCAGAGTATTTCACTATGACCCTCACAATGTCAGTAGATAGTTAAGGAAGACAGCTAGTTTGTTGTTGCACCCTCCTTGTGGTGAACTTTGGGGAAAACATGAACAAGAGTCCCACAGGATGACATGGATAGATTGCTGTTTGCATTGTTGGAGAAGATTCACAAGGCAAGGATATTCATTTCAGTTAACAACAAAGAGATGTACTTAATTCCTACTGGCCAAGGTCAGTTTGTCCTGAGGAAAAAAAGCATTCTTAAAACTAGATATTCTATTTCTAATACTGGGCCATTTGTTTTATGACTAGGTGTCATTAATTAAAGAGAGCTAGGCAAATGACTGTTGTTGAGTCATTCAAAAACCTATCACCAGGCTTAGAAAAAAAGACTCAAAAACATACATCCTATTGACGTCATATATGAAATATCTTCATTATTTAAAAGGCAATACATTGATTTTTCCAAACTACAAAATTTCAGTGTTGGATGGAAACTTAGAGGTAAATCTGATGAGATAACTAATGGAAAGTGCTTTGACAAACCTAAAAGTACTATATATTGCTAGCTATTATTATTTAGTGCAATGCCCTTCTTTTAAATGTCATCCAACTGAAACACAAAAAGGTTAACTGACTTGGCCAGAGTTACCTAGTTTTCTAGTAGGCTAGAATCCAGGCACTCTAACTCCCAATCCAAAACAATTCACACTGCACCATGCTGCCAGGGTATACACACAAAGTGTGTCTGGTATGTGATACACATACATACATATATACATATTTATGGGACTTGATCCTTAATTACACCGTTTGTTAAATCTTAATTAATATAAGTCTGTACATCACAGTCACTCTTTTGTTCTTATTCAGTCCATACAAGTGAATATAATACCACAAGGTCACAGGACTTTTTAGCTATGCTTAAACTCACAATATTCAAATTCAGCATTTTCATATCCCTATATTCCTCAGATCTAGAAAACATTCATTTTCTTGCCCAGTAAACAAATAGATATCTAGTCTTACTGCACATAAATGACTCTACAGAACAAAGTATCTTAGTTACCAGGTCAGTGGCAAATTTACCAGTCTATAAAACTTGTGTTACCAAAAAGAGTTTTACTTCTTTAAACCTATAAATTTAAGAATCACATTCTTGATGAACAAGAGAAAATACAGTCTAATTTATTTTAATTTATATAAACATGAAAAATGTATAAGAACAGAAGAGTGTTTTGGTTCAAAGGCTGAGGCCATCAGAACACCTGAGTAGGATGATGTTGCTCCAAATGGGGACATATTCTCCCACTGGTCACCAAATTGCCAGGGTTAAGGCATGTTCATTTTTAAAAATGTCACATTATTTTATTTGTGGTGATTCTGAATTTCAAGGTTTCATTATTGATCAACATAATAGTCTGGATAATACTACCAAAATACAAAGATGATTTCGATATGAATGATGTGTGTGTGTGTGTATGTATGTATATATGGCACATTGATGATTTTGTTCAGCAAAAATAACAATGAATTGGGGTAGCTACATGGCACAGTGAATAGAGTACTAGCCCTGGAGTCAGGAGGACCTGAGTTCAAATCCGACCCCAGACACTTAACAATTACCAGTCGTGTGACCTTGGGCAAGTCATTTAACCTCAATTGCCCCTCCAAAAAGAAAAAAAAAAAAGAGAGAGAGAAAAATAACAGTGAATCAAATGCTTCTCTCTACTCCTGACAATAAAAATGTAATAGAGTACAATTAAGGAATGGCTAAACAAACTGTCGTTCATGGATATAATGGTATATTATTATGCTATAAGAAATAATGAAGCTGATAAATACAAAAAATATGAAAAGATTTATATGAAGTGATACAAAATAAAGTAAATAAAATTAGAAAAACTAATATATAGAATATAAATGTTAAGAAAAATAACAAAAAGTGAAACTAAGTGCTCCAAAATGATGATGGGCAAATGTGGCCCACTAGAAAATGCATATCCCCTTGCTTGTTTGAATGAAGGGAGAAGTGGCAGGAAGAAGGCAGTATGGGTGTGGAACACTGCATTTTAATGTCAGACTTTCTTGATAATGGTGGTTAGTTTTGATGAACCGTACTTTTTGTGGCTCCCTAGGAGAGGGAAGAAATACATTGGGAAATACTGGATAAAATGAGAACATATATAATATATTTTACAAATTCTTTAAAGCACAATGTAAACATTAGCTATTATTAGCTATCTGATGATTTCATTGTTATAGGGAACTTTCCACGATCAAAAGCCCCACAGCAAAACAAATCAATAACTGTTATACAAGATAAAGTCTCAAAAAGCTGACTGGGACACTGAGGGTTCAAGTGATTTGCCCAGAGTCACACAGACTGTGTATGTTAGAGGTTAGACTTGAATCCAGGTCTTCTTACTCCAAGGTAAGCTTTCCATTCACTCTGTTACACTAATCTTTCAATAAGTATATGCATATGTATTATATGCCTATATAATTTAGCAATTTTCAGTCAAGAATTGATACATTTTACTTCTCTATAATATAAACTGTGTTTTGGGAAACACTGTTCTAGAAAAAAAAAAATCAACACATATTTTACCCAAAAAACATCTAAATCCAGGAAGAAGTAATTTAACAAATAATATGCCTGTTGCTTGAAAAGATTCATTCACTTCAATGGGATAAAAGAACTTATTCTCAAAGAGCAGTTTATTTTTTAAAAAAGACTATTTGCAAGACAGATAAGTATTCTCTGACTTGAACAGCGTGATACAGGTTTTAGTTTGCAAGGGCTCCTTTTTTTTCCTTTAATGCAGGTTATATATCACCTCAGGACACCCTGTGTGAAAGGCAATGAAAACGGTTTGCGTCATATTGCACCGTATTCAGCTACTCCTTCCACACAAATGGTGTTTGTAATGAAAACATTGCCATAGATCTTGATTTGTCAGAGAACAAATCAGTTTTATCTGTTCATTTGGTGGTTTAGTGTCATAGGTATTTTAGAAAACATAATTTATAATCCTTTATGCAATTATATATGAAATGAAATTATCTCACTTTTCCAGACACATTAAAATATTTCAGGTTAAACAGAATGAACTCAGATGGCCGTGGTAGTAGCAGAAGGAGGGTGGAGACAAAAAACTGTTTAGTATCTTATTTTAGTCTGTTCCTTTGGGGTCAAGGATTATACAAGTTCCTAATGTTTTAATTAGATTCTTGGCAATGACCAGTATTTATAACTAACCATGAGAAAAAAAAGAAAATGTAGTACCTTATGAGGTTATTTATTAAGGGATGCCTGAACTCACATTGAAAATAATAGGTTAAAAGAAAAAGAAAGTAACAAAGATGACTGGACATTACTGAGTCGATCCTAAGTGAGGGGCAAGAGAAAAGATACAGCGCTTGAGTGTGCTTTCCTGTCTGATAAATTAACTCCTTTAGAGCACCTGAGGACAATATGGTTAACTATACCCTACTGAATATTAAATAATACCTTTGGGAAAACAATTGACTCCCAAGGAGATTTTTAATTTTAATCTTTCTGGATTTACAACAAAACCAGGCCAATTCTTTTTAATTTAACTAATTAAATTAATAACTGCCAAGAATTTCAGCCAATATTTATTATCCTATCATTATTCATGACTGGAAATGCCTTTTAATAAAGTAGAAAAATAATTTAGCCTTTGATATAAATATGGCCTTCTTATTATGTTTAAACTGTAAACATGTATACATTTATTTCTGCTGTTTCTCTTTTATAGATCAAGCATTAAGTACTGAGTGTACCCAGGTGTTAATAGATGGAGAAGAACAATCAGGTGTCAGAGATAGAGAACCTGAATTCAAATCTTGCCTCTGGTATTTACTTATCCCAGTAACACTGGACAAGTCATTTAACCCTGGGCCTGTTTCCTTCTCTGTAAGAAAAAAAAAAGGGGGGAAGGAAGGGTTTGGACTAGATGACCTCTGAGGTCCTGTCCAATTCTATATTCAATATTCCATGACTGACCAATACTTTATTGATTTGAATACAAGCCAGAGTCCCACATAAGCCCTGACATAAAAATATACATCCTACTGGGAGTGTTGATTTTTTTTTAACTGACATTAAAAAACAGATAAACTGTCATCAGTCATTAATTCTGGGACCAGAAGACACCTTTAACACAGGGCTGTTATTGTGAAACTAGAAAGTATTCAGTAGCTAACCCACACAATGGTTGGACTTTTTCTTTAAAGGAGGAAAAAAGACCAAAATGTGGGCAAGTACAAATCTATTATAAAAACAAAATGTGAAAGCAATTAACCAAAGCATCTTGAATGACACAATGTCGTTAGCCTTCTCCTAATTTTAAAAATGTAATTCTATAATACCAATCTATGTAAGAAAAATAGTCAATGCCCAGAGAGAACTCCTGAAAGAACTAGTCATTTACCTTGGGATGAACCTAATTTAAAATAAGTTTATTTTCAAGGGATAAAAATATTTACTGCTTGAGTTGAGGCACATCATCACGATCGCCGGGAATCGAAGCACTGGATGCGTTTACTAATGCCCTGCAAATATTCATTCATCATTTAAATGGCCTCCTTTGTTAGCATTCATGTATGTTCCCACAATTCCAAATCAAGGTAGCAGGTACACACTCAGAAAGCAGCAGATCAGTCATATAAAAAAATCAGGTCTAATCCCAGCTAGGTTTTTTTTTTTAATGCTGTATCTAGATAATGTACATCAAGATCTCATGTACTTCAATTTTGTCATTTAAATGATGACAAATACATTATTTAATTCAAAAATTAGTGATAACAAGCCCCCCTCAAAATCACCAAAAAATTATTCACTAGAAAATGATGATTAGTGGCTCAAATTTTTGGCCTTGGGAGAAAAAGCTTTAATTCCAAAGTTGGCAGGGATTTTGGTTATTCAATACAACTGAATATACTTTCACTTATTTGAGATAAATACACATACCAATAATCACATTCCATTAAACAAAAAATTTGGGTTTGCTGCCTTCAAACTAAACAGTACTTTAATCTGGAACACTTTCAGCAAAGCTCCCTAAAGCTGGCCTCACCAAGAACAAGGCATTAACACCTAAGGAAATTTTCTAAAGGAAGGAAGTTTATCCTTTAGGTGTCAAATTTTGTCTTAAATATTTTGAGTACAAACCTTTTTTTTTAATTACATCTGCATTCTTAAACAGAATATCCTAAACACAAGTTAACCTTTTCTTTAGTAGGGTAGGGGGGAGTTATCATTTTTTAAATAATTACTTTATTGTGCTGTAATTTATTGCTAATAAGCTTTTTAAAAAACCAATAGTTGTTTAATTGAATTTAATGAAGTTTTTTTTTTTTAAATCCACACTATTACAGCACTTTAAGATTTGTAAAATACTTTCTTCCCAGGTTGATAGAATTGCATTGAATGCTGAGAGCGGGCAGTGTAGTATGGTTGGAAGAGTACAGGATTTGGAGCTCCAGGATCTGAGTCTGAGCTCTGGATCTCTTACTAATCATTTAACACCTCTGGGTCTCAAATTCCTCAGATGTAAAATGGAGGCAGGAGAAATTGAATCTAATGAACTTTAAAATCTCTAATAACCCTAAATCTACGATGCTATGACCTTAGTTGCTGAGAAGCTATATAGGTCTATTTGCTTTTACAATAAATATTTCCAGACCTCTGTTACTTCCCTCCACTGATAGCGAGACAATTATTACTTCCTGCTGTTATCAGTGTTTTGTGCCTGCCTCTAATCTGTTGCCTAGTTTGATACAAACGTGTTGGGGTGAGGGGGTCTAACAATGGCCTAATGTTTCTCTTCTAAAATAAAGTACACAGATTTTCTGACATTTATTTCCTGCAATGCTAGAAAACCTTTTTCCTTCTTACCTATGATTTCAGGCAATGTTCTAGAAGTCAAAGTTTAACAAATGACTGATTTCTAAAAAGTAGTATGGAAATACAATGTGTTATTAATGGCTAATTTTGTACACAAAGATGCAAAACATGCATTAATAGCCCTCTCTTCACAAAACCTGAGCTAAAAAATAGCCTCATACACTTAGTAGCTGCATGACCCTGGGTAAATCACTTAACCTCCATTTTCCAGTTTCTTCAACTATAAAATGAAGATAATAGCACCTACCTCATAGGATTATTGTGAGGATCAAATGACATAATATTTGTAAAGCACTTAGCACAGTGTTGGGCATATAACTATTACATAAATATGTATTTCTCCACTCCCCCCTGCATCCCAACAAATAAGAGTACGTTTTAGAGAATCAGAGTTTTAGGGTCTCCATCAGAGTATGTGAAAAAATAATTCCCTGCTTTAATTTCCCTACATGTAGAAATAAAAATACTTATTATCACATTTCTCCAAGGAGTGCTCCAAGGATTAATGACCCCACAGTGTACTTTCTCCCCCAAATATACATATTTGATATGTATATACGTATGTATATTATGTAGCTTTTATGTTATACAGATATCAAAAACAGGTTATCTTCAAAATTTAAAGGCCTTCTACATCATTTTTCAAGAAACAATTACATTCATAATAATAAAACAAGACATCTAAAATTATTATTTATTACCATGGGCTTGGGACCCTACGGACTCCAGAAAAATCACCATCTGAAGTTGGTAAAAACTAGCTTGAGGTTGTGATCAAGAAGAGCCTGAACTTCTAGTATGGTTCTTACTGTGCTGAGGGCTGCTTTTTTTTAGGAGATTATTAGTTCCCTTGCAACCAAATCACTGAGAGCAGAGGTTTGAAATTTGCTGTAAGATTTTCAGCGTGTCATTATAAAACTGACAGAAAGAATATGTAAAAAGTATTTCTCTGAAGAGTGTGAAATTGTAAGCTGTGTGAGACATAGTGTTCTAGCAATTTGCACATCTCCTGCAAGCAATCCTGTACAAACGGAGTCAAAGGTTTGTAAAACAGCAGCACAGATTTGCTGTTATGTCCTGGGTGACATGTTCATATAAAAGAAAGCCAAACAGGCAGATAGACAAAGAAAAAAAAATCTGCATGTTTTCTTTTGGTGATTTGTTATGAATTTTGCCAACTATGGCTTTTAAATAAACACAAGGCATTTGGGCTCTAGTGAGACATGACAGGGTCACAATGGAGCTCTAAAAGCAACCATCCAAATGCAGCACATTTCCAAGTACTGGGGTTTAAATCATCATCAAAGACACGTGAAATCTTGAAGACACCTAAGGAACAAAACCATTATGCCCAAATGGGACCAGAAGACTCTTTTCATCCAAATACCACTGTGCCTCTTCCCTGCCCCCCCCACTCCAGCACCACCTCCATTCAGACAAATTCCATGAGAAAAGTAGAAAATCAGTGACTTAAATGTTCAGATTCCTACTAAGGGCTACACACTTTTAAGCTGTTCAAATATTTAATTAATAAACTGTTAATTGACTGATCTTACTTGGATAAATGAATAATTCTAAGTCTGGTATATTATTCATTTGGCACATTAAAAATTGAATATAGCAGGTATGAAAATATGGGCATTAGTACCACACCAATAAAACATGTATGATCTAAAGTTCTTGAAAGGAAAATGCTATAGATTTGAAACGTATGAAAAATCTAAAAATTACAAGCCTAAATTCATATGAAGAATGATAGATGGAAACCTGTTTTGGAATAAAAATGGAAAAATTAGAATGTGAGCACTTCAGCCAAGCCATCTAATATTACAAAATGCTTGACAGCTAGAAACAGTGCCCTGGCCATTATATATTTATTTAGTTGAGAGTCAAAATATGAAGGTGTTAAACTAAACATGTTAAGCTGTGTATTTTTATAAAGAGAGTCTTAAATTTTTTTTAAAAGCTACTCAAAATGGTAATGAGCTCTGTGAAGGACTTAGGAGCTTTTTTGATAAATGTGCTTTTACAAAACGGGGACAGACAGAATACAGTACAGATCACTCTGAAGTATAAACAGCTTGGAAGCTTCAAACAAGTAGCTCTGTGCTTTTTATCTCTATTATCTATGAATTAACACGAAGAGCAATGTGTTCTGTATTGAGTACACTTAATAGATGTTTGTTAAACTGAATAACAAAGAAATTCTAAGCTTAGAAGTTAATAAGGTCAACACAAATCATACAATAAAAATCATAAAAATCCACTCAGTTTTCCTCCTATTGCCAATGCAAATATTTTTAAATGCAACTGTAACTTTAAGTATTGAATTGAAATACATATTAAAAAGGTCGTTCTTAAAAAAAAAAACCTAGATCCCATTACATGAATACCATCACTTGGAACTCTGAGGAACAGTTCCTTTAAGAACCAAGAACATTTCCTCCTGACCTTCATGAAAAATGAAAGAGGGGAAGAAGTGGAGGGGGCAGATGGAGTAGGAGAGATAACAATACATTTACATCATGTTCTGATTTTTCTGTATGTATCAAAGTTAGCATCTATGTTCACCTCCAGAAATGGGTAAAGGAAAGGGAGAGGTATCGATTTTTCCTCTCTATTTAGTTGAAATTGGGATTTCTGGTTTTCTGTGACTACAAAGCCAATGAGAGTAAAAAACAAAAAGGGAACATTAAAGGTCTGTAGACATATTTATTATTTTTAAAAGTGGCCACTGGAGCTTTGACAAAGGTTGGCACGTTAAAAAAAATACCGAACAGCTCCTTCAACTCTCTTACACCTTGTCAGAGCAACAGAATTGTTTTTTAAAGGCAGCTTGTTCATTAGGACTTTCTTCCAAGCTCTCAAATTTATAAATATGCACCTTGTTTCCAATGTTGTCCTTTTAAGGACAGAACTCGTAAGAGTCTCCCAAATGTGGGTGGCTTGAATTCATTTTAAAGCCTCTTAAACATTTCTAATTGGGAAAATGGTCTTTAAAAATCACTTTAAAGTCCCCTCAATCTTTCAGAGCATGGAAAAAAAATGTTTTGGTTCCAAACACCACGTTGTTTTTAAACAAACCAAAAGAGGGGCAGAAATTGGTAGAAACCACTAATTTAGATTACTAGCATACTTCATTGGTTTTTATGTCATCCAATAAATATTTATTGAACACGGATTATGTGCAAAGCACTGTTATAGACGCTTAATGAGCTCCTTGAAGGCAGGAATTGTTTCTTTTTTTGTCTTTGTATCCTCAGTGCCTAGCCCAGTGACTGACATATAGTAGTTACTTAATAAATGCTCTTGGGGAGTTTATTTTACAGGAAGGAGAACAATACAACAAACTAATGTCATAACCCATGCAAAGGAAGGTGAGGATGCAGTGTAGAAAGGAAAGCACAGCTCCAATCACAAAAGAGGTAGACATTAATCGACTCTAAAACAGCAGCTAGCACGTATATAGCACTTCAAGGTTTGAAAAGTACTTTTCATACCTCACTTTACTTGATCCTCATAACAACTCTGGGAGTTAGGTGCTATTATTAGTCCCATTTTACAGATAAGGAGTCTTTTGTAAGGTATCTTTTTTATTTACATATATGTTATCAACTGAATTATAAATATTACTGAATCAAAAAAATTAGAGAAAAATAATTTTAAGACAACTTAAACTGGAAGTATTTTCATCTAAATAGTGAAAACTAAAATAGAAGCTTTTTTTCTTTTGGGGGGGGAGGGGGCAGGTGAGATGCCGAAGTGAATAGAGGACTGGCTCTGGAGTCAGGAAGACCTGAGTTCAAATCTAGCCTCAGACACGTGACACACTCACTAGCTATGTGACCTCGGGCAAATCACTTAATCCCAATTGCCTTGCCTTCCCCCCTCCAAAAAAAAAAGCTACTTTGGTAAGTTATTTCCAACTAAATTTTATAATGGCTTTACATATTTTTGATACTTTAATACTTTCTAATGCTATAATATTAAAGGACCAACAATTTCATATTTCTTATTTATAAATTTCCTTAATGCTATAGTGGTATGCTCCCCACCACCAAATTATTTAGGTTTTCCCTATTCTTCCTAGTATATTCTGTTGTTCTTATTTTTTCTGCACAAGATTCTCCTGAAAGACTCTTAGACTATGAATTTATTATATGTTTATAAGCATAATTATAAAACCTAATGAAGTTAAACTGGAAAGGAAAGCTTTTGTTAATGACCTATACGATGATAGGATTCAGAAGTGTTTTGAAAATAATTCTCATTTGTCATTTCAAAAGTTATTGTTGTATGGTTACCCATCATGGTCCACTTTAACCATGACAATAAATCACCTAGGGAAACTTGTAACTTTTAAAGTAAACTAATGTATTTTTTATACAAGAAGAATTTTTACAAATTTGATGAGATACCATATATGTGTGGAAAAACAAAACTCTCAATGGAGAAAAAGTAGATTAACAAAATGATATTTTAAAATGTTATATTTTTGTAGTAGCTTCCTTCCAAAGGGCTCAAAATATTTTTCAGACTATGGATCTAATCCTACTGATGATAGGAAGTATACTGGTCACATTTGGTAATATATTCATTCTTCCAAGGCACTAAATGCTACCTTTGTGGCCAGAAAGAATGCATGAGCCTCTAAAAACAGAATGCTTTTTAACAGTAGGATAAGTCTAGAGCTAAATATAGTTCGACTATTTTACAGCTAGAGAAAATGACTGGGGAAAGAGGTGAAAATGGCTTCCCCCTAGGTCAAACAAAATTTTGGTTGACTGGCAATGGAATCCACACTTCCTGCCTAGTGGTCTAGGTCTTAAGATGATAGGAGGATAAAGGTCAAGCATTTTTCAGTAATAAAAGAAATGTTTAATCCAAAATCAGTACCTCATAGTTGGGGGAGTGGGCAAGAAACATGTTGATAGCTAACCACTAGGACACTCAATACTTCCAGGCTGAGAGAGTCACAGTTTCTCCTAAATGAATCTAAGATTCATTCATCGTTAAGCCCTCAGGTTGCATGCTCATAAAAGCTGAAAACTATTTTCCACCCATCATTCAAATGTCCAAAATAAACTAAAAATTGTTCTAAGGACTGCCACTGGAAAAAAATTACCCTTGAATTTAAAGTTATAGCTAATCTTAGTGTGAGGTGTGAGAATGGAGCATTTTAAACTTAAATGAGAGACCTCTTGCTTCAAGGTACCAGTTTTAAGTTGTAAAAGTTTTATTTAATAATTTGAGTATTGGGTTACCTGGGAAATCATGTCTCTCCTTGTACGTCATAGTGAAATCAAATACATCATTGTAATCATTTTCAAATTTTATCTCTCATATACTTGCTATGCTTAACTGTGCTGGATACCATACAAATCACACACAATCTCTGCCTTCTAGAAACTTTAAGACTGACTCTCTCTCTCTCTCTCTCTCTCTCTCTAAGAGAGTGTGTGTGTGTAACCCAGGCAAACTTACAATAAAATGTACTCTATTGAGAGAATAAGGTAGGAATATAAACTAAGAATAAATAATCATATTATTTATGAGCATAAGGAGTTATCATTATGGAACGTTGAAAATATGAACTGCTTGCTAGAATTAGAAGCAAGGACAGAAATAATCACTTTCACATGGTCAGGGAAGACTTCCTAGAGGAGGAGAAATTTCAGGAAATTTTTTATAAAGAAAGCATTAAGGGCTTGAATTGATGAAATAGATAAACAAGGAAGTAAATAGGCTCATTTGACAAAGCAAATAATTTAGAGACAATAGAAGTTAAATAATCTCTGTTACAACAATGAATGACCTTGAATTCTGGTTGTAAAAAGGACCAAACAAGTATCAATTTCACTGGGAGATTTAAATACTGATAGGGGAGGGAAGGAAGGCTGGGCAAAAAGGGATGCCTACATGGAAGGAAGATGGGTGACAAAGAAGCACAATCTTACCCTTATGTGTAAGTGATGGGCAGATACTAGAATTTCTCACAGAAGGTAGTGACACATTCAAAGTTATTCAAGGTGCTTCAACCACAAATATGCATCCCAAATACTAACTTTCTTAGGGCATTTAACAGCGGCCTCATTGTCTCCTACTCTGCTTCACCTCCTGTCCTTCTACTAGAGGACATCAATAATCACACATTGATACTCTCTCTAAATTCCTAACCTCCCAGTTTCACAGACACCTTAAATCCCATGACCCTTTACTCTACCTCAGCCCTACATAGTAAAGTTAATACACTAGATCTCACCATTACACAAAAGTAGTCCTCTTCTCAAATTAGAAATTTACCTTACTCCATATGATCATAACTTCCTATCATTCCACCTCTTCTTGTGTCTCACACAAATTTGTTTTGCCCTCATTGTGACCTCAAATCCCTCCACTTTTCAGGATTTTCTGTGGTCATTGCCCTGGATCCAACTTCACTTTCCTTTCCTTCCAATCTGAACCCTATTGTTAGTCATTTCAACTACAATCTCCTCTGTTTTCTAATTCTTCATCCCCTTGTCCTATTACCTGTCAGCTATTAGCAAGCCTCAGTCCTGGATTATTCCCACTATCTGCTTCTTCCACTCCTTTTCATCTGCTACTGAATAGAGTAGGATGAAATCACACAATTGGGGTGACCAGATATGAATTCATTCTAACCAACTTCAACTGTACCCTCACTGCAGTAGTTTTTAATTCCTTCCCAACTATCTCACTTCTTATGGAAGCTATTATAAACCTTTTCTTCCCTCATCAAGCCTCCCATGCCTTGCCCTCCCCTATGTCTCAGCTGGGGATCTTGCCTCTTAATTTACTGAGAAAACTGATGTCATTTGAGATGAGCTCCCTCTTCTCCCATTATTTCCTTGACATCATTTCCCACTCTTTCCTCCTTTCCCCTAGTCTCTGATAATGAAGGAGGTGGCTCTTCTACTTGACAAGTCCAAACCTTCTACAAGTGCACTTCATTCCTCAGTTATCCTTTCCCTCTATCTCTACCTCTCACCTTCAACCTCCCTCCAACTACTGGTTCCTTCTCTACTGCCTTCAAGTATGCCCACTTTTCCATCCTTAATAAACCTACACTCCCACTCTGTCCCCAACCCTCTACCTCTTCTAGATTCCACTATTTCTCTAAAAGACAGCATTATAATTCTAATCTCCTGGATTCATAACCCCAGTGTTATTCTGGACTCCTCATTTTTCTTCACTCCAAAGAACTCTTGTTTTTTCTATCACTTCATCTCTCATATCTGACCTTCTCTCTCTACTCACCTAGCTTTCACCTTAGTTCAGGCACTCATCATCTCTTATCTGGATTATCACAAGAGCTACCCAATGAATCTTCTTGCCTCAGGTTTCTCCCCACTCCAATCCATTCTACGAACTGCTGCCAGTGATTTTCCTTAAACATAGATCTATCTATGCCACTTTCCTGCTCCAATTTCAACGAACCCCAATTTCCTCTAGGATAAATAGGAACTCCTATTTAACTTTGAAAGCCCTTCATAATTTGAACCCAACCTCTTTTCAGCCTCAGTAAACCCACATCTTGCTTTCTAAACTGGCCTTTCAGTTCCTCACACATGACACTCCACCTTTTATCTCTGTGTCTTAGCACTGGCCATCCTCCATGCCTAGAATATACTCCTTTCCCCTTTCTACCTCATTTAATTGTTTCATAGAATCCCTCTCTTTTTTTCAAAATGAATTATTTTTATATAAAACCTCCTTCCTCTACATGAAGTCTTTCCAGATCGGCCTCCCAAATCCCTTAAATTTGTTTGTGTTTATTCTTTTTTTAATTTATTCTATATTTATTTATTTTGTTGTCTTCTACATTAGAACATACATTTGTAGAAAGAAAGGATTGTTTTATTCCTCATATTTGTGTCCCCAAAGCTACCATAGTATCTAAAACATAATAGGCACTAAGTAAAAGCTGTTAATGAATTGACTGATAGGGGGAAATGTCATTATTGCTGAGATTTGCTTTATGGTGCAAGAAAATATATGTTCAATGAACCTCAAAACACCACATCAGGCATATCCTTTCCCTCTGAATGTGACTATATTTTTTTAAAGAAAATTTGGGATTACAATGGTTTTTTTTCTTAATATTTATCCTTCTGAATGAAGGTAAGTGGAAATGTTTTATTTATCAGCCAATAATTAAAGTACTAGTACTATTATAAGTTGTTACTTATATTTACTATTCTCATCAATTCAAACAATTAACTTTAGTTATTCCAGAAGTAACCAAGCAGGTAGACATACAAATATTCAATAGGAAATTAGAAACTAACCTTCATAACAGTGAAGAGGAAGAGTTAATAGCCATTAGGAAAATAGGGAAGAAGTCCCTGATGATCAACCATTCTAAACTTTTTATAACTATCTCTTTTTTCCTAACTAGATTTCTGCAAATTTCTAATCTAGTTCTAAGTCATTACTCACACTAAATATCCAATTATTCAGTAAGGAGGTAACATTTTCCTAACATGTCCTATAGTTGAAACATTTCAGGCTTTAGATATTATTTCTTTCAGAAATGCCTATGTATACCATTTTCAAATTACCCATAAACATCAGTAATATGCACCAAGACACTATATTTAGCCATTGTAGGTAGAGAAATGTTTTAAAATAATATTTAAATAAAATATTTATTGTACATACATGTTATATGCACTCTACTATCTAATTAACTAAGAGCATTTACAACTTTCTGAGTAGAAAAAAGTCCCCCAAGAGCCGTGATCACCTACTGAAAATAAAGGAAATTACTAAAAGCCCATTTACAAAGAAGTGAGTTTTGCACACCAGAAACACAACAGATGGTGTGGTGAAAGCAGAAAGTCTGAAATCCTCCCAAACCTCTGTTATCTGCATTCTAGAGCCTGAGGATATCTAAATTAGGAGTCAACAACCTTGAGGTGGTTGATCATCACTAAGGAGGCCTAAGCATGCTTATGAATGCTTCTGACCAGCCTAGGATGGAAACAAGAGAGAAAAGAAGACAGAAAGGAAAAGAAAACAAGAAGAACCAACGAGGTGATAGGGAGTAAGAAGAAAGAAGAGTAAGTGCCCATATCTGGTGGGGAGGCGGTCATTAGCTGGCAGCCATTGCTTCAGGTACCACTGAGGGGCAGCACTGCCACAAGCTGCCTATCCCTCTTCAAATCATTAGACTGTCCTATGAATCTATATATTCAGGCTTCAATGGATAATAAGATACTATATGCTTTCTCAAATGGTATTTTTCCTGAGATAAGCAAAAATTCTATCATCATCCTCTTCTTGGCAAAAACATAAACAGCTTGTCAGATGACTTTTGTTAATCACATACTAAGGAATTACAGGCACTGGCATCATGGAAGTAGGGTGAGGTTAGGAGGTGGAGACCAGGGAAACAGAAATAATTCAAAAGTCAACTGCTATGACAGCAGTATCTATACTCCCTATCCCTATCTGTGTCATAATTAATATTTCATATTTAATTTGCTTATGTAGTGAACTGTTTGACTAGGTTAAATAACTCTCACTTTTTTCTGGGTACCATTTTGTTAACTGTGTCTCTTAGCAATAAAAAGTTAGATTTTTCAAAGGAAGACTCTCTTAACTAAATAAGGGTATTTCTCTGAGTGAACAGTATACCAAAACTGCTTAAAACTAGCCCTAATTAGTATCATTAGGTTTAATATTATTATGAACAGAAACTTGTTCATAAAGTAATTCCTTATCCAAGCAACTCAATGTTGCATCATTTTTTCCATAAAAGATTTTTTTACGTCCTTTGTCAGATTCTATTCTTCAAAATCCCTCCTCATCATTTTATTGACAAAATTTCTCATTTTTAGAATAGACTCAGACAGGTAGTGACATGAGTCTGTTTGCTTTTGTTCCAACAGTTAACTGTTCTCTCAAAATTCAAATGCCAATTTAAAAATGTCTTCTAGCTCAGACACTTGGGGGCAGTTCTCACATTCTCTGGCTATTATTATGTCATCAGCATTCTAATAATAATAATTATAATTACTGCTAACATTTATAGAACACTTGCTATGTACTAGGCACTGTGCTAAGATCTTTACAATTATTATCTCATTTGATCCTTACAAAAACCCTGGGAAGTGGAGTGCAATTATTATCCCCATTTTACAGATGAGGAAACTGAGGCAACAGATGTTAAGTGATTTTCCCAAGGTCAAACAGCTAGTAACTGTCTGAAGCTGGATCTGAACTCAGATCTTCCTGATTCCAGGTCTAGTGATCTATCCACTGCACCATCTAATTGCTCCATTCACTTAGGGACAATTGCTTAAGCATTTTTTTAAGACTTGATATAAACTATTATTACTGAAACTTTACATTTGCTTAGTAGCATACCTGTACTTAACAATCATATATGTGTTGGGTTGCTTCTCATAGTGAACATACAAAAAGACTACCTAGCTTTAAATATGTATATGTATGTATATATACACATACATAATCCAGCATTATATATGCAATATTTTAAATAAGTACTTAAAGATACTTGTCCTGTTTGTTCTATTATAATTACAGCACAAATAGCATGTTTCAATTATATGGATGAAATTGATATTTAATAAATTAATATTGAAGTAATCCACTATAGTTTTACTCACTTAAAGAAGATTAAGATTTGTAGTCTACTTTAAAAAGAAAAAGAATATTACATTTCATTCAGCCATATATTTCCAAGTCAATAATGTCTAGTGTATTGAAATGCAGGACCTAGTAAAAGATGTCAAATAAAGGTGGGAGGAAAGCTTTTTCTTGCCTACAGAATAATGTATCTCCATCTATAGTAGTATATAGGGTACTGATTCAGAAAGGGGAAAAAAAAGATAGAACATATAAATATTTAATATTTTTCACTTACTGACTTCTTGACTCAGTGTTCAAAAATGAAATAGCCTCTTGTTAGAGAGGTCAATGTTTGCTTTTATGTTTTTCTAATTCCCACTGTAGAAAAATACTGCTGAAGTGCCTCTCCATTGCTCTAAAGAGTAGGGTTTCTAGTCTATGGAACCGAGCTCAGCAGAGTGCTACCTTGTTCTAAGTCTCCAGTGAAGCCCTTTTCTTTACTGGGTGCCAAAAATCAAATCTTGGCCACTTAATGCTCTGTGTTCCACATGTTAGCTCACAACATGTTGAGCAGCCGTGCTAACTGAGATGGATAGTGCTGTCAAACAGGAAGCTGGCACAACAGGATGGAAACAGTGGGATACGATGACCTTTACATTGAGAGAAAAATGTCCCTGAAATGGCATGAAGAGTTTAAGAAAAAAAGAAGGAGGGAAACCCTTCTTTTATTGCATTTAAGTGCAAAGCATGAAATAAAAGCAGTGTCGCCCTGTATGCAATTTGCTTGGGATCAAATACTGAATCCCTCTCACAAGAAGGAAAGTAGTAAGAGGAAGGAAATGAATCATCCTTTATCATGCTGCTTTTAAAGTAGTTTGCTCTGGGATTAAGCTAGCATTACTGGACCCAAGCTTGCAGACCACTTGAATTCAGACTCCACTGGTGCTCTCTTCCATTATGGAGAACGCATCATGTTTTTGGCTGGAGTTCTTTAATCTTTCGTTTAGGGCAAGGGGGGGAAGAAGGTGGCATATCAACATGAGTAAGTAGCAGTTAAAATAATTAAAACATGTTCTAAAAGTCTGTGATTTATTTACAGAAATAAAAAGTTCATAACTCAGGAGTTTCAATCTCTATTTCTCAGTTACTATACAGCTTTGTATTTAGATTTTTACTTCTCCCCTACCAGTAAATGAGAATAATGTTACTGACCAAGTTCAAAAGAATATTGTGAAGAGGAATCCATAAAAATGACAGAAAATCTCTGAATGCAGAAAAAGTTATACAAATGTTAAGTAAAATAATTTGACCTCTTCTCTATAATATAACTGTCCTCATAAAACTATCCTTCAGGCATTTCTGTTTTCCCATAAGAATAATCACTTTAGGGGAACAACTTCTTTTTCAGCCTTCTCCTAAAGTTTTGTTTCGTATTCTGTGGCACTGTAATGACCTAGGCTATAGAATGAAACAATGGAGGTATAGGATGACTTCTACAGGGTTGTGTCTATAGGATAGTAGTATATGCTTAAATATGTCATTTTCATTAAATAGATAAAATGAAATTAGCAGAAAAGTAGCACGATTTTTTTTACAAAAAGACCACAGAATAATAATAATTGGCATTTATATAGCATGTTAAAATTTCCAAAGCACTTTTTATACATACAGCTGTTCTCTTTAAAAGAAAAAAAAAACAAGAAAGAGTAACATGACATGTTTTTATTATTATTTTTTAAAATATGTCAATAAAACTTAGAGGTCATGAACGCAAAGCAAAGAGAAAGACTAACAGTCACATCATATAGCAATAGCTCCCTAAAATTCTAAGATCTGACATTTTAGCAGGTTAGATGAGTGTGAGACAACAGGTCTGAGGATTTGGATATGAGAACAGTTATAGAAAGAGATGGGGAGTGGGGGAGGGAGACTTCAAAAAGACTACTGGCACCTCTAAAAGGTTCTAATCCAATGCTTTGTAGAACAAGCAAAAGGCATAAGGCTTTCCAGAGACCAAATGAGAAAAAAATGTTATATTAGCTGTTTCTCCAGAGAGTAACACTACAAATAATCCCTCATTCCCTTCATAGAAGATGATTTCAGGGAAACTTAGTTTCTCAAATCAACACGCAGAACATGAAGAAAAAGAAGAATATATGAATACCTTGTGCCTGAGCTGCAGAACTGTGGGAATACCCAAGGGCCAAGAGTGCTGTCTCCACCAGCTGGCTGAAGAGCACGTCTTTTCGAACCAGTACAAACTCTGCATGTTCTTCTCTGTTGTCATATTCAAGAGAGCTGTCCAACTGCTCCACCACGCAAAAAACAGGAATCATCAAACCTGGATGGATTTTTAAAAATTCAAAAGCAAAACAAAAACATCACAAAGTAAATATCAGCAATGATGATGAGGGAGAGACAGTTATAAAAGTCACTCATCTGTGCCTGAAAATGGTCTAGATTAAACATGCCTCCTGGATGCATCAGCCTAATGGAAATCTGTGGGGTATGTGTGTCTGTGTGTGTGTGTCTGTGTGTGTCTGTGTCTGTGTGCATGTTCTCCATCATTACTAGCAAACTACAGCATATTAGCCCAAGGGTTGCAGTATAAGACCTATCACTTCATTTAAAATCAGATTGGACAAATCATTGGCATACTTACTGTAGGACTACAAGTTAATGTTAGCAGATCTTTAGGGTCTCTGATTTTCTGTTAACTTGAAACTATTGTTCAACATTCATATTTTTGGATCAGGCTTATGTTTGCCTAGAAGTCCATTTAAAAATAAATGCAATTCTAAAACATCAACCATGGCTATTCTATTATTTCAGAACCAGCACTGTTCTGATGAATGTGCAGAGAAGAAAAAAAAGTAACAAAAATAAAACTCCATTCAACATCTATCATGTAACTATTGTGTACAGAGCACTGTTCTAGATGCAAAGTTCAGATGAAACATAATTCAGACCTTCACAGAATTTACAATCTAGTAAGAAGTTGGAAAAAGGTGTCTTTTATTTAATTTTTATTATTCTTATCAAACCTCATGGTAGAAAGGAAAGAGTAATGGATTCAGTTTGAGTACCTGGATTCAAATTCTAACACTGCTACTTACTGTCTGTGTAACCTTGGCAACATAACCTCTCTGGGCTCAGTTTCCTTTGCTAAACTAAATGATCTCTGAGGTCTCTCCCATCTTTAAGTCCATGAAACTATTTGGTCATTAGTTGATATAAAAGAAGTTCCCTCAAGCCCTTGACCCTAGATGTCTTTATCTTAAATTGAACTTATGTTAAAATTAGCATATACTTACAAAATATTTTGAGAAAATGTATTGTCAACACCAGGTGCAGCTGAAAAGGGAATCTCTTTTTTTGGCTTTTAGAGGCTAATTGGAAATCTGTTGTCATTGAAATGTTTCTCTGCTTTGTATTAAAGTGTGAAATGTTAAGCAATGTGTAATTCACAAGAGGTTTGCGTTTTTTTTTAACTGCTTTTTAGTGTAAACAAGTCAGAGGGGCTTTTAAATCTAAACTCAGCAGAGATGTTAGAAGATCAGAGCTATACCCACAGAGAGGTAATGAACACTGATACTTTCTTACAGGCTCCACTGTTACTGAAATATCATGAAAGGAGAGCCTTCCATGGGGTTTTGGTTCTATTTGCTGGTGCCAACAAAGTAATACAAAGTTGGAGGGGTGAAGAAGAGAGACAGAAGGAAGAGGAGACACAGAGAATATGAATGCTCATTTATGTATGCACTTATTTGTATGTGTCATTTGTGAACTCAGAAGGTAGGACAGATGGGAAAGGCTACCTTCTGAAAATGATTTGTTTTGTAAAACACCTATAAGTCTAAGTCACAGTTTCCTTCTTCTAACATTCCTAATCAGAAATCTACTGACTCATTCTGTTCTTCTGAAAGCCAGAGGATAGAAGACGACATGTTGGAAATTATAGTGAAACAGATTTAGATTTTTGTTCTAAAGATAATAAAATGGTTCAACTAGTTCCCATGTACTAATTATTATTATTAAAGCTAATAAGTATTGGGTATAATTATTAAATATGATAATTATTAATGGTAATAATACTCATTAAGAATTGTTATCACTAAAATATCACGATCATTATCATTGAGACTACACAACAGTCTAACAAGTCACACCGTACCTATTACTTACTGCTGAAGGTTAATTTTTAAGAACAGCGTTAGTATTTATAGTGTCTGTATATACACATAGAAATCACTTTGGGTAAAGACAGAAATAAAAGCAGATTGATTCCTTTTTTTTTTTAAGAGAAACAAGAACCCTTCACCTGGATAAATGATATGGCATTAAATGTGTTGTTGTTTTAACTGGCTGTGATTATTAGACTACACGAGAGAATGTAATTACTCCACAATGATTCAAATCCACAAACTTTCAAGAACAAGTCAAAGAATTATAAAAATTTCCTGAGCAAAAATTAAGAAACTTTCCTCAACTATTCACAATAGATTTTGACTGTCATGCAACATCTCCTTATGTAAACTTCTTAACTCCTAGCTCTATTTCATGGAATTCCATAGACAAAAAACTGAATTATTTGGGAGGCCAGCTTTCTGGTGGTGAATTATTCTCTGTATAAGCTCAGCTAGTCATCAGATAGCTGATATAGTTGATCACATGGGCCAAAATAGGTCCAATTTCCAATAAGTCCAAATTTCTCACTACCACCAAAAACAACAGCCACCCTCATTAACACCAAGATTCTGCAATAGAATGGCAAATCAATGAATACCACAATCTCAACTGGTCATAATTATAGGCTTCAGCACTTTAACAATGATGTGTTCAGAAAGAGAAATCATATAAATGACAATGAGGACTGGTACAACCAGAAAAAGACATTGGACAGTTTGTTATCTTTATGTCAAGACAAAGTAAAAACAAGACAACCTGAGAGATACAATGATACACCAGCTGAATGTTTTAAAAATCAGATAGTACCTCCACCTTGTTGAATGGATGCGCCCTATGTGTAGGATTTCCAGTTTAGATAAATAAGTCTGGATGGGAGGAATTATTTGTGACAATGAAACAAACAGGTCTCCTCTCAGATAAAAATTAGATGATCCTTTCCCAACACTTGGCACAGTGCTCTGCACACAGCAGACACTTAATATTTGTTGAATTGAAGAAAGTCTATCGACTCCTAATGATTCAAGAACACATAATACATACAGTGGTGCCATAGAGTTTATAGTGTCATAAATTATCTCATTGCCAACACCTCAGTATACATAGGTTTCAAAACTATAAATCTATTTCTGATTCTTGTTGTCAATAATAAAGAGACAGTCACAAATAAGAGATAAATAATTTAAAAGAATTCCATTTCTCTGAATTTTATAACATGTTCAGTGGCTAGGCCTTTTTAATTCAGGGGATAAGTAAAAATCTTGAAGTCATGTTCTTTTTTCCCTAAGTATTAGAAATTAAATGAAAATGTATATGAAATTAAAAACCAATGTACAGGGGTGGCTAAGTGGTGCAGTGAATAGAGCACTGGCCCTGGAGTCAGGAGGACTTGAATTCAAATCCAGCCTCAGACACTTGACACACTCACTAGCCATGTGACCTCGGGCAAGTCACTTAACCCTAATTGCCCTGCCTTCCCCCCTCCAAAAAGAAAAAAAAAAACAACAACCCAATGTACAAACTTTACTATCTATATGGGATCTTATTTTCAATGACCTAGCAGTGATGGTAGTTTCAAGCCTAATGATATTTTTAGGTATTTCAGATCAGTGTCCTTAGTGATAACTGCATGGAAGCAATAGTTTTTGCCAAAGGTTAAGGTAGCCCCGTGAATTCACGTCAGCATCTAATAAATACTAACCACTATAATGACAAAACAACATAACACTTTACATTTATTTAGTGCTTTTAAGGTTTTCAAAGTGATTTCTTCGTAATAAATTTGTGAATAAGTACAAGTATCACTGTACCCCTTTTTCCTAATGAAAAGACTGAGGCTATGAAAGGATAAGTGACTCACACACGATCAGAGAACTAATAAGTATTATAAGATAACAGATTTCGAACTGGAAGGGACTTTAAAGATCACCTAGTTCAACCCTCCACATTTTACAAATGAAGAAACTGAGCCCCAGCCAGGTTAGGCTGTCCAAGAGCATAAGCTAGGATTTGAAATCAAGTCCTGTAGGACCAAAGCCAGCACACGGTAGTGGTGTCATAAACTCTCGGTCAGGATTAGCTCTGACAGAAGTAACCGGGAGACTTGAAGCAAGCTATTTTTTATCTTGCTATGCTTTAGTTTCTTTTTTTATAAGAAAAAGGGAATGACACTTTCCATTTATCTCAGGAATTTAGAGATAATTTCTGAACTAACTGCTAATTTCTGAAGCCCGTTCTACAAAAGGGTCACAGAAAAAAAGAATTATAATTGACTTTCATAAACCTCTAAGAAAGATGCTTTTTAACTAGTATATGACATAAAAATAAAAGTTTTATAGTAGAATGCAGTCTTTAAAAAGGTAGAAAGAAATGCAATTATTGAATATGACTACAAGGGAAATGAATAATACTGAAACACAAGATTGGGAGAAAGGAAGTAGAAAGGTAGACTCAAAAATCCTTTATAAGAAACTTCCTTGGAACAAACTATAGAGAGAAGAGGAGAGGAGAGGGAGAGGGAGAGGAAGAGGGAGAGGTAGAAAGAGGAGGGGGAGGGAGAGGGGGGACAGGCAGGTAGAAAGGGGGATTAAGGGAAGAAAGAAAGAGAGAGAGCCCAAGAGAACAGACAGAGACACAGACTCAGGTATTCTTGAGAAGAAAAATATTAAAATACAAGCACAAACAAAGTATAAACATCACCATTCTGGAGAAAATATTTTAAAATAGGAAAGTAATTCAAAAGTTAATTTAAAATAAAGGGGGGATTAAAATTTTAAAATAGAATAGGCAAACATAGAAGAAGTAAATGAAAATACAGTGACATCAGGAGTTAAAGGGAAATGTTCTAGGAGACAAAAGACAAATATCTTTCCAATATGGCAATATAGCATATAACTTTCTGCATTTTTAAAGTTATAGCTCAAGCTTATCTATATCCAGCTGATCAGTTAGAAAACTCTGAACCCTTTGATTATAAATCTTGCTAAAGCTTCTTACAACTGAGGGGGTTGAATTTAGAGGATAGGTCCACTGCTCCAAATAGTTGATAAAAAATAATGTTGTTCTTGCAGTAGGAATAAATGGTAAATTTCATTGTCATAGAAGTATAATAAACATGGGATACACTTTAAAATGAATACTTATTTTATTAATAATCATTTGTTCTATTATTTGTGAAGATCAATTTGTTATTTGTATTATCAAAGTATAAAAATCAACTTTCCTAAAGTTTGTTTCTTTGCAAAGCATTTACCAGTTTTGTGTTATCTCTGAAACAACCTTATGAAGCAGGTCATTATTATACCCATTTTAGAGATGAAAAAAATTAGATTAAGTCAGACTTTCCCACGGCTAATCTATAACACAAGTTCTACCACGAACAGATCACTTTGGTCCATCCACTGGGGTACACTGTACACTCAGCACACTACACACACCAGAATTCTTATTACAACTCATATCATGAGCTTGATAATGAACCCAAGAATAAGAATGATAATATATGAGTGGCCTCACTCATTAATACTATGAGAAAAATTGCCTAACATATAATTTGCTTTATGGCAAAAGGGGTAGTGCCATCAATAGTACCATATTAAAAACTAACTGTCAACATGCAAATATCAGCAAAGTCTTTCAACAGGAAACATCCCTCCAAAAAAGATGCCTGGAAATATGGATATGTTATGTCTCTAGTTACGTCTCTCTCTCTCTCTGTTCTATATCTTTAGAGGCTGAGAAACATCATATGTGATTCTAACACTACTGGGTAAATCCCAAAAACAAAACAAAAAGTTCATGGGAATCATCTACTGAAAGCACGTTAGATTTGGGATCAGAAGGAGCTGCATTAAAATCCCACCTGTGCTAGTTACTACCTGGTGCAACCTTGGGCAAGTCACATCACCATGTTCTGGATGTCCATTTCTGCATTTATAAAATTAGGTTAGATGAGGTATCCTCTGAGATCCTTTAAAAGTCTAAATCTATGATTTCCCCTATCCCAAAATGAATGCAATATGTTCTTTCTATTCATAACCAGATTAACCTAACTTTTCCAGTGTTTCTCCTCCCTTCTCCCCACTAAACGAAATATAAGCCAGGTTTATATACTTTAGACAGCAGTGAATAGCCAAGTGATTTTGAGGATGGCCACTTTATAATGTTATGAAGGTTAACCTTGACAATATAAAACTGAGGTTGGGGAAAGGATAACTTGAGGGGAGGAGGATGTTCTGGCACATTTACTGAAATTATTAATTTGTCATCTGCGGGATCAAAGTATTAAAGTCATCATTTCTAAAATATATTTTTAAAAACATTTATGAAGCATTTTAATTGAGCTATCTGTTCTTCAGAACAACATTATGAAGCAGGAATTACCCTGTAGCCACCCCTACCCCCACTAACTTCCCACATTAACACTCTGAAATGGGGTAGAGTGAATGCACTGCCTTATCTGGAATGAGAGATAGATAAATGTCCAAAATTTGAAAACACACAAGTCCAACACTTGGCATTTGGGGGAGGAGGGGAATCACTTAAATAAATACCACTTCAAAACTCTGACACGTAATGTTAGCTAAAAGTATACTTATTAATGACACAGAAGAAAAACTAGCAATTTTTCAGTGTTTAGTAAAGGAGGAACAGGACAGGGTAAGCAGGATAAAGTCTAATGAAAATATGGTCTAGAATAGAGCTACCTTTCTTTACCCACTAATGATTTTGCACAATCTTCTAAGCCACCCTTTATTCCTAGAATTGCCTCCTAAATGATAGGAGTCCAGCCTTTTAAAATGATAGGCATCTAGCATTTCTCCTCCCTTCTTCTGAAAAACTCCTAAAAACCCATCTGTTTCCTGAAGAACTGCAGTTACAAGGACTAGCTCCCACTCTCTGTTGCCTGTATCATATCTGGGCCTTTTACCTTGTATGCTTATGGTGCTGGCTGCAGATTATAAAGGCTTTGGGGCACAGGTTTTCATACCTATCCTTTGAAAATAGAACTCAACCTGGGATAAAATGCTAAGGACATTACAGCAGCAAAATAAATAAAATATGGAAAACTACTGCCAAAAATACTAAGCCTAATTCTACCTTAAAGAATCAACTAGTAAAATAATTTAGGTACTTTCAGATAATTCTGCACTCTGGAAAGAAACTTTTTCTATTGCAGATTTACTGGAAAAAAGAATAGTCAGCAAACTATCTGCCATGCAACTTCTTCCATACACACACAAAGATAGGAAGAGAAATATCTTGCTAACATTCACCCAGTTGCCAGCACTATACTTTGAATACAGTCTCTGGCTAGGTACACAGAAAAACAATTCCACTCGGAAACAAGATTTAAGAGAACTCTATGAATCAAGAGCATTCTGTACTACAAAACCTCCCTCCCCCATCCCTGGATCTCCCAACTTTACAAGTATATTTTGTTCCAAAAGTTTGTACTTCAGTTGCTTGGAACATATTTTCCAGTAGGAAAAAAAAAAGGGAGGAAGGGGTTATAAATGATAGTTAGGGTCCCTTGGGCAACCCACAAAAGCCCATTTAAACCATAATGCTAAACTATGTATGTATGAATGAATGAATGAATGAGTTAAAAAAAATTATTAACACTATCTTCCAAGCTCTATGATAACAACTGCTGGGAATATAAACACAAAGGTGAAGATCTAACATAGAAATATTTCATTGCACTAATGATATTAGTCCGAGTTTGAGGTCAGAAAACAATAAATTTTCACACACAAAAATTCCTTTCTAGAGTGTAAAACTAAGTTTAGGCAAAAATTGAAAATACCATCAGTCAGTGTCATCCTCCCATAACTCTTTTTGTATGGCTTTTTCAGCTTCTCCCCAAGTGCATTCATGCTGCCTAAGACTTCTACTGTGGCATCCACTTCAGCCCTACCCTCCTTCTCCAGAGTGTTCCATTCTCAAAAATTATGTGCCTGTTCTTTCTCCGTCAACCCCAAACAAAACTTGCCTTCCTTTGGGGCCCTAATATCTCAGTTCGGTATTAGGGTAGAAAGCAATTTTAATGAATTTATTCATACTAAGGGATGGATATAAGTCTAATAGCCACTAAGTCAAAGTAAAGGAATTTACATTTGAAAAAGTGGAAATTTCACTGGCTTCTAGGTGGCACAGTGAATAGGGCACCGGCCCTGGAGTCAGGAGGACCTGAGTTCAAATCCAGACTCAGACACTTGACACAAAAACTAGCCCTGTGACCTTGGGCAAGTCACTTAACCCCAATTGTCCTCCAAAAAGCAAAAAGAAGAAAAAGAAAAAGTGGAAATTTCACAAGGGAATATGTAATTGTTGAAATTTCAGGCAAAATTTCATTGTCAAGGCAATCAGACCTACAAAATGATGTATATCAACAGATTTTTACTGCTGTCCTTATACTACCCTCTCCCCTACCACTAGACCTACTGTTGTCACTATTGTGGGAAGAAAAGAAAAAAGCCAAAGATTGGACCCTTTGTTACCTTTGTAACACATTTAATACATGCCCTTTCCTCTCCTCTGAAGCTGTCACCATCCTGGTACAGACTGTCATCATTTTAGCCTGAAATACATAGCCTGTGGGTTGGTCTACCTGACACAAGTCTCTCCCCACTCCAGTCCAATCTCCAAACAACTGTCAAAGTGGTTTTCCTAAAGCACAGGTCTGTCCAAGTCCCCATCTCATCCTCCTCCCTCTTCCCCCCCCCCACCCCCGACTCAATAAACTCCAGTGGCTCCATATCACCACCAGGATCAAATACAAAATCATCTGCTTAACATTCAACTCCTTGCCTCACCTCTAACACTCTCCCCCGTATTCTTTGATCCTTTGACCCTGGCCTCCTTGGTGTTCCTTGCATGATATACTTCATCTTGTCTCCAGGCATTTTTATTATCTCTCTCCCTGCCTGTACTGTTGTCTCTCCTCTGTTCTGACTACTGACTGCCCTGGCTCCCTTTAAGTCCCAAATAAAATCCCACCTCCTACAGGAAACCTTTCCCAACCCTTCTTAACTGAAGGGCCTTCCCAGTTCTATTTATTCATCCTATATCTAGTTTGCTTTGTAAATTAGCAATGCCTCTAGAGTAAGACACCCTAAGGCTAAAAGTAGGCATATAAATAATCCCTGTCCATTGATTCCAGCCACAGTCAATCTAGTTTCTGAGAGCCCAGTTTAAAAATGATCCAAAAAAAGTCAAGCTGTAGTCTGGAGGGTCTAATGAGTTGAGGATTAGACCATACACAATTCTCCTAAGGTTATTTTCAATGTGGCTTGCCCACACTGAGAATGGAAATTTCATTAAGTTGAGCCTAGAAATGGCCAAATAAAGTCTACTCACCATAGAAAGAAAAGGCCCTTCATAGTTGTTTCTTAAACAACGGCAAATCTTAACTACTTTGCCATGTCCAACCTGAGCTAATGCAACTCACAAGTCTCTTCAGCAGAAAATATAAAATTGACCCTAGGCATAGAAACAATGAGATGCCCTGAAGTCTCTAGCGCACCACAACATTCCATACAGGTTTCTAATCAGGATGGATAAAAAGAATAGCAATCCTTTTCCTTCTCTAAATTGATGCTTATAAGAAACATATTGAAATTGACTTAGATATCCATCCTGACTTCAGGGGGCTGCCTGAAACAATCCATGACTTCAAACACTAATAAGTTTTTCTTTTCTTTTACAACTTTTCAGTTGTCTTTACACAAGTGGAACACTTCTGATACATAAAGCACTTCGTCTCTAATATGCTTCGAGGTAAAACAAGTGGAAGAGAACTCCTTCCTTGAGATCATCAGCTCAACTCAATGAAAGAGTATTCTTCATCTTCTCTGAGGAAAGACTGACAGATCACAGGCTCATACATGATCACTGTTGGCAAACAATATTTGACTTATCTCTAAGGCACGCCATCCCATTGATCCAGAATGCCATCACTTATATTGTGCACTGGATTTGTGCATGCAGATATCCCGAAGTCAATGAGAGTTACACCTGCAACTCCATCCAACTCTGCTCATGCACTATACTAACACAAACCTCCTAGATTCAAGTGCAGTAAATGGAAGATGGCCGAAGGAAAATAGCAGAATGCTGTTTGGAAGTCAATATAAAATGTAAATCTCTGACAGCTGTTTAAAAATCTCCAGTTCAAAAATAATTGGGATTCTTTCCTCCAACAATGTGGAGGAATACAATGCAAATCTTGAATAATTACAATACAGAAGATCTATAGTCTTATCCCTTAATGATAGGACTTCTGCTCCCTGTTCATTCTACAAATAAGATTGGACAGTATAGGCTGAGAGAGAAAAAGGAATAAAAGTGACACTAAGCAAATGATGAAGCTAATGGAGGTCCCTATGTATTTTTTCCCTCCATCCACTGTGGGTTGTTTGTTTACCACCAATAAATACCACAATTAGAGTAAAAGCCCATAACAAGTGCCTTCAGATTAAAGTTAATTTGTTCCAAGTCCAGGTTTCGGGTCTGCCTGGGTATTATTTCAGCTAATTTAAACAATTTCACAAACAGCTTGATTAATTTCAACATTGTGGTATTATGGAAAGATCTGCTGTGCTAGAGTTTTCTGGCAAGAAATTAATAAAAAAGCCAAGTTCTCAGTTCTGAGCAAGACAAGGTTTTAAGGCTACCCAGTCTTCTGGTGGGAATACAACATCGTACAAGCATGTTTTCTTCTGGGACTTAAGCCCACCAAAATTATTAAAACTTGAGATCAAATGCTGGTACAAAATCCCAAAGGAAATCATACTATAGTGAAGAGATTTTTATCAAATAAAAAAAGTAGAAAATGAAGTTTTCACAGCAACAGTCAATGCAAGAGAATATCTTCTGTAAGGAAAAAAAAACTGTTATCTCTGATTAGATGTATAAACAACAGATCATTTATTGATACTTAATAGATTTCTAGAGGACTATCACTACAAAACGAAACCAAGATTCACAAACCTTTAAACAAAAGGCTCATTAAAAGCCCGTCTTCCCAACATTCTGAACAGGTGTGGATTCTGAGTTTTGCATCAGAAAACAATACATAGAAAGATAATCCTAAATCAGGCTCTCAAAAGGGCAAATATTTACAGTGGATATGGATGGAGGAAGAAGAGGAAAAAGGAGGTAAGAGCAAAATTACTGTATAAATATTCTCTACTTCCCTTGGGGAATATTGGCATCTCTGGTTTGTAATCATCGAGGTATTACTATTATGACTGGGACTGGTTCAATAAAAATAAAAAACACTGCTTACAAAAGTAAGGAAACAAGAATACCAGGATCCCTACAAGAAGAATATAGCCATAATTGCCATATTTATATTTTCAATTATACCATAAATAGTATTCTCTTAGATTAATAAAAAGGAAAAAGATTAATAAGAAACAGCATTCAACTGAAAAAAAAAAAAGAATCAAACGCTCTTTTGAAAAAGTCAAATGTCCCTCTGCACTTTTTTACAATTTTTAAAATGTCTTTGTTCTTCAGTAGGAGTATTTATCTGGGGACAAGGAAAGTTACTGTTCTTTAAGAAATAAAGAAGGAAATACACCAAGTGAAAAAAAGTAATATTATGCAAAATGCTTTAAAGTAATATTTTTATCCTAAACTGACTTAATGACATAGCTTTCAACACCACTGATACAAAGAAGAAAACTACCTTTTGCTACTAAATTTGAAATACTTCACCAACAGACAAGAGCAATTTTTTAGGCTAAGAACAAACAAGAGGGCAAGTCCCTATTCCAAAGAGAAAAAAATATACTAAGTCCTCATCGAAAGAGCATCAGCTAGAGAATGGTCTCTCTCAAATTTTAAGTATTCCCAAACCTGAGGCTCTGCAATGATCAAAAAATTATCTCATTTTTTTCAAATTCCTGGCATTCTATGGTTCTTTAATCTTTTTAATAATAATAATATATACACACACATAGGTGTTATATGTGTATGTATGCATAGGAAGCTACAGTTTCAAAATGGCTCTCACTTTAGTATATCCACTGTGAAAAACTGAAATAAAATGTCAAAAATCTTTTTAAAAATAATTTGGGGACATAAAAGATTTATTTTGCTACCGACATATTTTTAATATGCTCTAATGTGGTCCAAAATGCCTTTTCAGTATCTATTATGGTGAAACAGTTAGCCATGTTATCTTAATGGCATTTTGTTTAATTCACTGTATAGATTCAGCCAAAGAGATTCTACACATAAAATGCCTACAGGACATAATTTTAAAATGCAAATCCAGTATACAAAATGAAAAAAAATAAAATAAAATAGACAAAATAGTCAAGAATTCTCCATTTTGAAGAATAAACATGGCAATATTATTTATGCTTAAGAGCAACTGACTGTAAGAAAGTTAGCTTTACCATGTATCAAAGGAAAAATTGGAATTCTGAGAGTGCTTAGTAGGTAATAACTATCAGTTTCTTCCAAACTTACTTTCAAGTTATGCATCAATCTTCAATATAATTATGTTTGACATAATATAAGCTGTTGGCAGTTAACTTGTTTACAATAAATGCTGGGTTTGGGTATATGGACTATATTTCAGTCTTATAAATATCAAACACAAACCTACAACAGTCCCATTATGGGGCTGAGAATCATTTCGCTGTAAATCTTTTTATTGGGGGCCTGGGGAATTACTTTGCGGCTTGTTTTTGACTAACTACTTGGAACAGTGTGAAAAGAGTTACATTTATACACCGACCCAGTGTTAATTGGAATTCTATACATTAAACAGAAGATTGCATAGTGTCCATCACAAACCTATTTGGCTTACCCAAATAGCTCACAGCAGCCAAAAAGCTTGGTAAAGTCACAGCATTTTTTTCCTACAGTTCCTACACTTTTCAAAGCCAAAACTAATGGACATTTGTGACAACACTGGCAGTCTTTCAATGATTATTTTTTTTAATCCTACTCTTTGGGTCTTTATAAGTCAGTTGTAAAAGTCTGTTTCAGGCTCCAACTTGAAGTCTGAGATTGTGAACAGAGATTTATTTTGAGGGGAACTGTCATGTGGTAGGGGTAAGGGGCTGAAGGAACATCCATCTATAGCAATCCTACACTATACTATTGTTTAGTGACTGATTTATAGCAAAGAAAACCAGGAACAACTTGTTCATTCTTCTCATCTAAACTGTCTTCTCCTAGGTCTCAAGGTACATTAAATTTCCAGGGTGATTATAATTACTTTTTTGGGGGGTAGAAAAAAGAAAGGGCTCCTTCCACCCATGGATAACTTTGGTCTTCTAATGCCCTGTCTGATAAACAGAAAAAGTAAACTCTTTCTTTATACTACTGAGATTTAAATGGAACACCTTTATCCTGTAACTTGGGCAAAGCTGGCTACTATAGTAGCACTATTCACAACCCCACTGACTGTCTTGTAAACTGTCCTCCCTCCCTGCTCTCATCTACATAAGGGTTTCAGAAGCTGTTTGTTTTTAAACAGATAACAGAAGTTTTATAGTTCAAAATAATTCATAATGTACCAATATATTCTGATTCCTAGTAAATCAATTTCTTCCATACTACTGAATGTCAATACGGAAGCTCAGCATGTAAATAATCTGAATTTGCCCCACAACCTTCAGTTTCTAACAAAAAAAAAAAAATAGAGGAACTGCTTGTCAGGAGCTCAAGAAAGTCACCAAATGCAATTCTGTCAAATAATTTTTACTATATAAGTTCCTTGGGTTACAAAGTGTCAATTAAACAGCAAAAAAATCAATTATTACTGGGTAAAAAAATAAATAAGAAATATAAATTATGACAAAATAGTTACAAATGAAAGATAGCAAAAGTACATGAAAAAAACATACATGCATCTCAGCTGTTTTTCTAATATTAAGAAGCCAAATGATTTTTTTTTGGCTTTTTTTTTTATCAGAAGCACTAGTTTACAATATGAACTCATGGAAAATTACTGAAATTTTCCCACTTTGGATTAGAATGGTATTTTAAGGTAACTGTACTCTATTAATTTGTTTACTTTAGGAGGGCAGTCTTATGTATGCATGAAAAAACAACCTTTTAAAAAATTATTTAACAACAAAAAATTCCTTCTAGGGTGGAGAAACTATAAATCAAGCTTCACCCAAAATTTACACTTATGGTTAAATTATGATGACCTGAAAAATGGAACCACTCATGGGGCATAACTTTTGCAGTGTTAGTCAATGGTGCTATGCATGAAAATTTTAAAGTTAAAAAAAAAACTTCACTAACAAAAGTATTTTAATGAAAGCATTATTAACTCATCCTCTGGTGGTGAAATAGCCACACTGGGATGTAACAACAAGGAGCAGAATGGAGACTGTTGCTATATTGTATGTTTGGGTGCAGAAGTGGGCACTGAGAAACTCTTTCTGGGAAGGATATGGAGAGACATGTTTTAAATAGTCCTGAAATTTTGAGGTCTCTACCAAAAATTATCAACTCTAACATCTTCCTTTACTTCTTCTAGTTGCTTCATGTACTATCCAAGAAAAGTGTTAAACTGCTGGACCAAAAAAAGGCATCACTGACAAGCAAAAGGAATTTTCAATGTATATCTGTTTGTCAACTAAGTCCAAATTTGGGCATCAGCTATTACAAAAACTGAGAATTATTTCATGGCATAATATCTTCACACTACCATGGTGTCTTAAACCACTTCCCAACCTTCTCATAGCTCAGAGTATATGTGAATAAATTAAGAAATTCAAGGTCTAAAAAAGATGGAAATCTAGCCACTGATTTCCTTTCCTCCTTCCTGTTCCATTCCTGTTCCCTAACAAGCTGTTGAAAGGACACCTCTGGGGAGTGTCAGCAAGAAACCCAGCAATGTTAGAGATTATCAACTTAATGGTCCAAATTATTGCTGATCGAGCTCAGAGCCTGCTATGTCTCGTGTGACAAGTAGAGTTATCCTGATACGTAAAAGGAAAGGCTTCATTTTCCTTTCCCTCATCTCCCAAGCATGTACATGCTGAAGAAAATACAAGTGTATTGGCCCTGTTCAGTCAATAAAACCCTTTTATTTTATCCTTCTTTTTCAAATGGGTCAGAAGATGCACTATATTCATAACTAACTAGACCTTTCTTGAGCTACAACCTTTGTGTGATAGAAGCAAAGCTCCTATCTAAGTCAACATGGGATAAACCTGGAGTCACCTTGATGGTTAAGCTTCCTATCATTACCTCTTAAAAGAGGGGGAGGCACAGGTAAAAATGATAGGTGAACAAAAAAAAAAAGTAAACTGTCCTCCAAACTGGAATAAAAAGGCAACCACTTTAATGTCTCATTAACAATCAGTTCTTATGGACTCCTTCAGTGACCTTTCTAAAGAGTCAGAGCTGAATGTTCTTTTCCACCAAACCAATTTTAGCTAATAAATGTGATAAAATAAACTAAAAGCACTCCAGTTACCCTGCATCTTCTCTGAGTCTAAAAATTTGTACATTGTGTGACAGGTCCACCTCATTTTTCTTAATGATGTTTTTATTATTCTTTCACTCAATTAAAACAGAAATGGATATTGCATCTTCTGACTGTATAATTGTTATTGTAATCTGTTTTCGATCACTGCTTGGGAAATGGGTCCAAAACAACATAAACTATCCACTGCCTCAGAATACAAGTCATTTTCTTTTACTACGACACTTAAAGAGACATTTATCATGTTGCTCTGATAGCATCTTTGGATTATGACAAAAGCAAGTTCTTGGTAAGTTGGAATAATGTCGTCTAATTCAAGGAATTTGTAAATGGGCACATATTTACCTAATAACTATTTAAAATGTTAAAATTTGCCCACTGTAATGAATAATGGAAACATCATTTGAAGAAAATATTGTTTATTTTAAAACACAGTTTAGTCACTAGATATGAAAGTAATGTTAACTGTGTCTCATTTGATATTCCTTTTGAGTTTGTGAAATGGTATATGTTTTGCACATTCTGAAAATCACATTGAAATGAAAACTGACATACTTTTGAATGCAAAAAATACCCTTAAAAACAACCAAATATTGATCATATTTAGTTTAAAGTAGCCTAATACATATGCTTCCAAGCAAAAGGCAAAGCCAAAAAGCAAAAATTACCTTTTAGAAGAAGGAAAAATGTATCTGTGGATAATGTGATCAAATTCAAATTGCTATAAAAATATTCCTACTAATCACCTCTGTCACATTTTAAAGCTTTGGAAAACATTTGTTCTCAGAAGAATCTCTAGGCATTTTCCTTCCCTCTCTACACAAGTCTTCAGTGGAACAAAGGAAGACACTGAACTAGCTATGCATATTTCAGTGACTGAGCAACCTTAGTGGATACTATACACTAAGGTATAAAAGGTATTAATTTCAGGTATATGGTGGCTCGAAAGTTCCTCTTTTTATTTCACCACTTAATTTCTTATCTTTACTGGTGCTATTTCAAATACCTTATTCTACTTTTTAAAATTATTTAAGATTGTATATAATCATATGCTGTGCTATTTTTTAAAAATCATTAGTTTGACTTCCATTTTTAGCAATTGCCTAATTAGTTTCAGCAAAGAGCCCTTCCCATTGCAGTTGACCTTTTATTAGCAGCACTGTTCTCATAGATGCCAATGTTAATGCTTTGTTTTCTTCGTTGTATTTTAATGAATACATTTGAGTCTCCACTATGACAGCTAAATGACTCCTTCCTATATTTTATATCTGGTTAGGGTATAACTGCATACTGCCTGGCAGAGTGTAGACAGGTATTAATAGGTATTCAGCTAGGTGGTTTTCATAGCCTCATTCTTGCTGCATTTGTTTTTTTGACAAAACAAGTCATTACAAATTCAAGTAATTTTAACTTGAAGAATAGACACAAATTTAAAAGGAAAAAACCTGTCACCAAAAGATAAATTTTATTTCTGCTTTTGAAGATATCATATTATATGAATTGAATGTTATAGTAAAATTGCTGAGAAAAGTTCGACCTTTATTGGCTCCAATCATGGCTCTTTTGGCCTCTCAAAGTAAAAAGATCTTCATAAACAGAAAGTCATCGTGAGGTCTATCTTTCACTTAGACTTGACTAGACCAGCTTCTTTTTGTTATTCTTGTTGAGATTTAAGTGTTAATTTTTAAGTGAAATAAATTTTGTCATTTAGCACCAATTTTGATTTTTTAAAAACTAAAAAGTGACATATGTCTTATGAGGTCAATGAAATTTTGTGTAAGTTTCTTTACTAGAAGTGCATTTTCAATACTTCACAATATTAAACATTCTTATCTTAAGTAGGAAGTACATACTTACTACTTAGAAAAGAAGTCATCATGGAACATAAAAAGGGAAAATAACATATTTGAGGATACAAACTATTTTTCCCCCAAAATCCTTAAAGAATCAATTCTTTTTTTGTCTTAACTGTGTTGCACTTATAGTATTCACTTTATTTTGGAATATTCATATCATTTCAATTATGTGATCAGATCATAAACCCATCACACGTCAAAAGATGATTTTATTATCCCTAAATGTTTTAGAAACTTGAAATGCATGTTGCAAAGGACCTATTTTTCACAAGTTTCTTTATATGCACTCTAAATAACTAAGGAACTGCAGTGGTTGCTACTATTAAAGAAAGAACAAGTACAATCCAAGTTAGTATTTACTTTAAAGGGAATTATTTATAAAAGAATTTAAACCAAAGGCAAACTTTCTAACTTATTTTAAGCAAAGCTGAAAGGTCTCCTATTTGACATCATATTCAGTTATTTCAGAAGTGATTTTTTTTATCCAAAAAGAAAGAAAGATAAGGAGTTAAAAAATATATGGGTCAGGTCCAATATTTCACTGCTGTTCTTATCCTCTGGGGGTGGAGATAGGGGATTGGGAAAAACTTGCTGCCAAAGCTTCTGAAAAGATAACTGGGCTGCTAATTTTCCGTTCACAAAATTTAAATTCTACTTATGCATCTAACACTACTCATGAAATAATATGAAACAGTATTATATCACTGCAAATTGAGACATTTTTATCAAAATAAAGAGTAGCAGTGCCAGCGTTTCATTTGTCATTTACCACTTGTCACTTTTCACTGACAAACTGTTACACATACAACTTTTGTCACACACTCCATCTTCAAATATGTTCCAAAATGCCATTGTATCTCAGCATTCATGGGGAAAAAAAGAGGAAAAAAAAATGAATGTTACCAGACTCTGGCGCATTGGTACAAAGGTGGGCAGAAAGTTCCATTTATTAGCAAAAATGAAATTAAATATTTTCTATTGTATTGAGTACTATAAGTAACTAAGCACAAATTTGGGCTGCTGATACAAAAAGGAAGCTGAATTATACACATGGTATGTCGATAGTTATAAGTTCATAAGATCAAAGGGACAAAGAACTTCAGAGATCTTCTATTCCACTCTCCCACAAAACACACGTACGTACATACACACACACACACACACACACACACACACACACAAATTTTATTAAAGTGGTAACTGAGGACCAGAGAGATTAAGAGAATTGCCAAAGGTCCCATAGATAGTAAGCAGGGTAGGAGAGAATTGACCTAAGGTCATCTAATTCTAGAGCAAGTGTACTAACCTATGGTTTTATAGGTATTTTTACTTCTTGGTGAATTTTTTGGTAGCAACTTAAATTGGAATAGAAAGGTGTCACAAGTAAGGAGTGGTCCCAGTAAGAGAGAAGGGGAACTTTTAGAAATTCTCTATTACTACTAAACGCATTCCACTTTCAACTGAGAATGGCTATGCCCTGACATTTTACATTAAAAACAAAACAAAACAAACATGAAAATAAATTTATCAATGAATAGCATTATTTTCTTGCTAAATTCCCCATTGCTTTCCACCTTCTTAAATGTATCTAACAATGGCAAAGGGTCTAACAGGATTATTGGAACATCACTAATATCAATAACATTTAGCTCAACCGCCCAATAAATAATTGTCAATAAAGCTGCCTTTCTTCCTTATTGATGTAAATGGCATACATCCTCATAAAGGGAAAAAAGAATTAATTAGCACTGGATATCCCAACTGTCCTGGGCTTACTCACTGCTGTCCACATGCTGAATAAAATGGTCACTTTCTATGAACATAAGATATGCCTGAAGTGACTGCTAAATAGCATTTTAGAAATTTCACCGTACATGATCTTGAAAACTCAAATATATAATGGTCAGTGGGTTTCTCAAGATGGAATTTAAAAGTTCCAAAGATACTTCAAACATCCAATTATGCCTAGGACACTAGATGGGTGGATACCCTATATTCTGTTTAATGTGCATGTTCAATTGCATATATTTTTAACCAAATATGTCTTTATTTTAATAACAGGCCAAAGACTGAAAACACTTAAGGCTATTTTTCTATCTCAGCAAAAATATAAAGGATTTGCTGGATGACCCCACAAGCTAAGTTGATTCTATTTAAGAAATCTAAAATGAAGGCAGAAAAGGAGAAGGAAAAGAAACATTTTTCAGGGGGAAAAAGACTCTTTTCTCTTTCTAGGAAATGACATTAAATTTTATCATAAGGAGAAATAAATATTGCACTCGTCTTTATGTTAAAATTAATTAAGATAATAATATATTACATTAAGATAATAATATATTTCCAATTCATCAAGTAACCTACAAACTTTACACACAGTCATTCCATAAAGGAAAACTTCCCACTACAATAGTTATTATCTTTACTTTACCTGACCTGATGGATGTGTAACATCTACTACTTTAATCCTTACTCTATCTACTTATAAGGAAATGTTCCACATGTAGACAATTAAACTAACTGTTGTTGCAGATAACATTCCACTCTAAATGAGATCCTGCCGAACAATCTTGATCACATTTGCTTTTCTATTTGAACACATCAGTGTGTGTTATATAACAATTCTTTTTCCCTACAACAAGACAGTTATGTCTTTGAAAGGGCTGCATGGTACCAGAGAAGGCTAGCTCATCCACTTTGGGAAAACTATCTATAAAAGAGTCATTTGGACAGACAATCCTTTAACAAAATAAAATCATCTTTTTGATAAGCATATTAAATCCTAATTCAACAATAAAACAAATATCCTCACACTCATACACTACACATAAATAGACATCAATATATTTTCTTTGAAAACTGCACCAAAAAAATCATGGAAAAAAATGTGAAACTTAGCAAAGTATAAAAGATATCTAATGTTTAAAAACTCTTTTGAATAATTAAATAATCTGGAGTATTCAAGTGCCATCCATACAGTTTAAATAAATCCACATGAAAGCCATTTTTTCATTAAACCAATAATTAAACATTAAAAGGCTTGTATTAATAATGGAATGAAAAACAAGAATTATTAAAACTCCAGTAGGTCTGTTGATCTAATCTTGGGGGAGGGGAGGAAGCACAATATTTTGCTGCTTTCTCCCTAATACTTCATTGGCATTGCTATACATTTCTATCCTAATTTGCCATACTGAAGCATTATGTACAGCAGAATATTTTTGGTGCATATGGCAATATATGTTAAGGGATCCTTAAACTCTTATTTGCAAAATCTTTAATAATCTTCTCCTTTAAAAAATATTGAGATTCACAAGTTTTAATCACTGATTTCACAAATATGAATATCCTAACTATTAATCATCCCTTTTTCAAAATCCTTATGGAGTGAATTACTAACTGTGAGGGGACGCCAATTCTAGTAAGTGAATGTTACCCAACAGGGATATAAAGCTGTCAACACCATAGTGCTCTTGCTTGCTCTAAACTCTCTCCCAGGCTTCATATGTTTTTTAAAGGGATATTAGCCTTTTTTTCTGAAGACCTTCTATAAAACCTGCCAGTCATACACATCTAAGCACTTGTATTTTATTACATACATGCTTTAAAACAGTCTGCCTAGATAACTGCTGAAACATCCTAGAAAGTGTTGGACTAGACAAAGAAAAACTGATCTCCTTTCTAGTATATCCTGCTGACATCAGTCACACCATAAACATGAAACTTTTAAGCCACCTATAAAAAAGCAACCTTAAAGATACTGATTATGTATCTATTACCTAGGCTAATTTGCTATAGTCACTATAATAGTGTTTCTTTTACCTGCATTCAATTATAATAAGTCACTCCAAAAAACTAAATGATTAAAAAACACCAACGAATTTTCTATTTGCAATAAAAAATGCATGTGTGCTTCTCCATCTCAATCCTTGTCAAAAATCAACTGCAGAAATAATCATTTCCAATGCAATTAATTTTAATATTTCTCTCTTTCTGTGACTTCTTTTAAAAGCCCATTAAAGCTGATTAAATACTTTAGTTTCACTAAAATAAGACATCTCACTCTCTTTTTGCACTTTTTGATTATGTCTGTCTTCACAGCGTAGAAAAGATCACTGAAGATTATCTATAATATGCATTTTTGAAGTAATATATATTGGTAATATTTCTGGAAGAAAGCTAAAGTAAAAAGAGATGGGGTAGTAGAAGAATGTTCTTTATCTTTTAATACTAGAGTTCAAGTGATAAAGTTTTTTAATTATTGAGATGATTACATAAAACATCCCAAATTAGAATATTTTAAATTGCATATAAACATTTGCTTACTTTTAAAATGCAGTTTTAAATGTGTGCCCCCCAAATGTTTTAAAATGTAATTTAATTATGTTGTTCTCCAATTTATACATCTGATCAGTGTTTTATAAGGACACAAGTATTACTATAATAGTATATGCTTTGGAACCTCATATGAATTTAAATCGACAAAATAGGTGATTGTTTGCAGGTCCTCTTCAGTATATACAACTTTGAAAATGCTTGGCTATTTTTAATAAAAGGCAACAATTTAAAATAGCATTTCGAAAAATAACTAGAAATATTTTATGCTATATTTTTAAAAATCTTAATTGTCATCCTACCAAATACGTAATTTAATTACTTTTAAAAGGATTATTGTAGATATTTTCAATTTAAGCAAAGTAAATCTATGTTTCTGTTTTTTTCAGAAGCATTAATAAGTGTAGAGTATTACAAAAATCCGAGAAAATGAAGAAGCACAAGAACAACCTGGTAAAACATAACTAACATCCTTCCCCAGACATCAAAACTTCAGTTTAAATCAAGCTTATAATATGCCATATGATAAAGAGTACATACTATTGGGTTATTTTGTAATCCTTAATTTTAACCATGATGGTATTCATGTAAAATTGAATGAAATTCTTTTCCTTTAAGTAGGCTAGTTTCAATCTGAACCACTAATGTAATTGCAAAACCCCTTTACATTCCTTTTTTGCAAAGTAGAGATATAATTATAAAACAAAATTTATAGCCTAAAATGTTTTGTTATTGTTTTCTCATAAGGGAAATAAAAAACTTTCATATTCCCACTCTTTCTTTAATCATGAGGCCTCTGGGATGCTTCATTCTGTCTCAAAAAAGGTTACTTATTATTTTCCAAGCTCACTGGCATATTACAAATATTTTCAAATCAAATAAAAAATGGGCTAAAACTATGCAATAGTAAAGAATTGAGACTTTTTTTCAAACAGTCTCACTAGAATACTTTAGGAGACTCACAATCAAGTTATTTCCTCCTCCTTCTCTATAATACTGGCCATTAATTTAATGCTACTGAAAATAGGAAGCCATAAAGATTTCTTCTTACTTTATCAAAGTAAAATTTCAAATCACTAAAATTTTCAGTTTGTGGATAAGCTAAAGAAATTTTAGGAGTAAATACCTCCCACATGGGAGGGCAATTAAGCTAGATAACTGTCTAAAGGACTACACTTTCACAATAGAGTAATGGGGAGAGGCATTTGATGGTGAAATAAATAAGTTTTTTTTACACACGTTTACAACTTATTTGTTTCTTCACTTAAAAAAAAAGAGCTGACAGAATTAAATTATCCACTTAGAAACACACAATCTGGACATCTACAACAAAGCCAAAAAAAAAAGCCTCCATTCTTTTCCATTTGATTATGCCTTCTAACATCCCCTGGCCTAAAGAATATCATACAATAATTATTTTTGATTGAATTGACTAACAAAAAAGGGAAAAATGAAACCATGATTATAGTAAGCTGTATCCTAAAGCACTCAAAGTTTCAAGCCAACCAGAATTTGATGTCTAAAAATGAGACACAAAGCTGTAGAAATAAAATAAATACTTTAAAAATATACAATTTCCTCTGAAGATCCCCCTTAACATAGATAGGCTCTGGATTATTAGGCTCTTTTTCAGGCTACTTTTTCTATTCAATTGCAAAGGAACTATGCTTACAAGCAAAATACTACCATAGATTTTCTTCAAATGAAAATTTCAGGAATGAATGAATGAACGTGCTTGATGCCCACAGTCCATTAATTTTAAAGGCTATGATACAGTCTATAACTAAGTTACAAATTCATTATTTTAAAAGCTTCAATCATTCTTTCTCCCCCTCCCCGAAAGTAACTATTGGCATATGGAAAAAGGTAGCAATAAGTATCCAGAGAACCAAAATGAAATACAACACAAATTTTCTGTGACCCATTTTTTTTTTTACTTTCAGATTCTCAAAGAAGAGTAATAATGAGATTATTCTACCTTAAAGCATTGGCACAGATACAAAATGAAGCTGTGGAGATATTAAATTGATCATTACTGACCAGAATGTGAAAGCAAACACACCTAAACTTACTCTCTTCTGTAGACCCTTTTAAGCTTAGGAAGAGAGTAAATTCACTAAAAAAAAAAAGAAAAAAGAAAAAGAAAGAAAAAAATGCTCTCTAGGAAAAGCTAGAAACAGTTAGCTGGCTGTGACATAAACCTGCCAACACCTCAGCACACAGTGGCAAAGTGCCCAAAAAATGCCACCCTCTGGGTAAACCACTTTCTGTCTCAACTATACAGATGAAGCTGCTACTTGCTGATGAGAGGCAAGTAGGACATTATTTAACAATCTGGAATCCACTTCCTGTAATCCTACACCAAGAAGGAAAGCTTAATCAACATGAACCCTGACACCCTGATGCCATTATCACTTTGCTGCCAGTCTGTTATGTGAACGTTAATACTATTGGATGGTTACCTCCCACTGACTTGGTCACGGAGCCATTGGGCCTCCCTCTGGCTCCCATGGGACTGCCATTCTGCTCGAGCCTGGCCACCTTCACAGGAGGAGGACCTTTGACATCAGGGCTGCCGCTCCTTCTATCTGGGCTATCCCTTAGACAGGGACTCTCGCTTCTCCGCTCCATGCTACTTTGACTCGGAGACAAAGTTCCCACAGGCAGATCGCAATAAAATGAGCAAGGACCTAAAGGGAAGAGGAGGAGGGGGAGGGAAAGAAGGGGGAAAAAAGAGGGAAAAACTGCTCACACACGTGATAGATGTTCAAGCCAGTTATACATTGCTTTACAAAATAAATACAAACTTCCTCCTCCCGCGTTAGCCAAATAAAGTCCAAGCTGCAGAGTGCATGCAGACACGAGCTTGCACTTGTCAGCCAGGAGGGGATCGGAAGCTTGCGCTTTTACCCCTAAACTAGCCCCGCTCCCTAGGACTTCGCAACTGTGATTCTGGGGTGCGGGTAAGCTCCAGAAGACTCCCAGAAGTGGCCCATTCATTTGAACTTCGTTGACATAAATCATTCCTGGGCGTGACAATCTCACTGTGCTCGGGGTGAGGGCGGGAGAAGATCTAAACTTCGGGAAAGACTCTACACATACACATACACTGAAAGGGGGAGGGGTGTGCACACATTCGCACATCTATCAAGTAACCCAGTTCACCAAATGAAGGATGCACTCGGTGCTGTGTGGCCATGCTGCACGAACGTGAGAGCATGCGGCAACCTTTAAAACCCCCTTTATCTTTTTCAGAATCATTTTTGAAGGAAGAAAAATAAAACAGATACAAATACACAAATGACTTTGCAAAGACCCAAATCTATAACAGTAATCAGCATTCAAAGTGCTTCTGGGTATTTATCAGAGTAATCTCTATTGTAGAGAGGGAGAGACTACAATTATTATTTTGCAACATTTTTATCTTCGTCTAACCAAGAATTTAAGAGAAAAGGGAATCCACACCACAGCACAAGGTCAAAAAATCATTTTGATTCATTGAGGAAATGTCAGCCTACGTAAAATTCATATTCAGAAATAGCTTCAGAAAGTTTTCCTGGAGCTTTTTTTCACTTCCCACGTTCTCATCACCGAATCTGCAGGTCGCACCAATTATTGGGGCAGGGTAGGGAGGAGGCCTTGGGGTGGGTGGAAAGAAGGGGAAAATGCCCTTAACTAAACGGCGTTCACGTTTGCTAGCTGACTTCACAAAGTAGTAAAAACACAACAAACTGCGCGAGAAACACTCGCAGGAGGATTTCACCGGTTGATAAAGTCGCACTGATAAAGATTTTGGGAACCAGGTGAGGGTGGGAAAGAGTAGAAGAGATGACTGAGGACAGGACCGACTCATTCTCAATTAATTCAGCTGTTAGGAGGAAAAGGAAGGAGGGCGAGTCAAGAATGAAGCTATATCTGACCCAGCGTGTTTTATCGTAACTCATAAAAGATGGTTATACAGTACGAGTGCCTTATCTTCTGTACTTACTGCTTATAGTCTGTCTGTAACTTGGCTGAGCTGAGCTCTGTCCATGGATCAAAAGTAGAGAATCCAGGGTGGAAAGTTTCTTGTTTCCCTTTTTAACGTTCTTGTTTTCTTCCTTTCTGTTTCCTTGCCCTTTCCTCTTCTTCCAGTCCTAATGTTTTAAGGTCCTGGGTCAGGATGTCTTCTTCTTGTGAGATGATTGTGATGATGGTGATGTTGGTGATGATGATGGGAGGGGGGGGGAAGGAGGAGAGAAGGAGGAGGAGGAGGAGAAGGAAGGGCTTTACCAAAGGGGCAATAGAGCTCGTGGCGGAGAGGTTGGGGGAGGGAAAAGGGGAGGGAGAAGAAAGACGAAGGCAGGAGGGGAAACGGGCTTTTTCACACCTTCAGGAAGGAAACCAATACATAGAAAAAGCAGGGTAAATCGAGAGACCGCGGCGGCCGCTGCTGCTGCTGCTAAAGGAGCTGCTATTCTGGAAAGGAAAAGCAATAGCAGCAGCAGCTGGAGCGGGTGCTACAATCAAGGAGAAAAAGGGGGGGGGGGGGGAAGAGACCGAGAGAGGGAGAGACTGGAGCAATAACCCCAGATATGTCACTTTCAGTCTCTCCCTCCTCTGCCGCCGCCGCCAGCAGCAGCAGCAGCCGGAGCCGGACTCACTGACACGCCACAGAGAGACACTCTGAGAGGGAGATGATTATTAGTTGCGTTGAGTCATCAGGCAAAGTGAGTCCTTTTGGGTTGTCCTTGGTTTCCGATTTCCTCCCCCCCCCTTCCTTTCCGTCCCCAGATCTAGCTCCTTCAAAATAATAATTTAGAAGGAAAAAAAAAGTCTCTGGGATATTTCGGGATCAAGCACCAAAAAAAAAAAAAGACCCAAAACTCCAATCCAGACTCCTCCACCGCAATAAGGGAGGGAAGTGAGTGGGGGCAGGGAGGGGGATTGGGGAGGTTTTGGGGGAGGGAGAGAGGGAGGGAGGGGATACCCGCCTGGCAGGAAATTAAACATCAATCAATCAGTCTTACATTTCGGAGCAACCCAACTGCACCCGGGCTGCAGAAGCGGGCGGGGGGGGGGGGGGGGGGCAGGAACGAGGAATACGAAGAATGGGAAGGGAGGGGGTAGAGGAGGAGGGTAAAGCTAGAGTCTATGGGAGATGGAGGGTGAAGAGGCTCAGGGCAGCCCAGGGAGGGGTAGGAAAGGGAGGGAAGTGAAGAAAGGGGTGGCACCACGGCCGCTGAAGGAGTAGAAGGGGATAGACAACAGAGACACGGGGCGGGGGGGGAGGAGGAGGGGGAGGGGGAAGCCGTGGCTCGAGTAGGGGATGACCCAGGACTAGCGATGCGAGCGCAGGTCTCCGGTGTTCGGATCCGCCGCCGCCGCGCTCCGCAGCAGAGGCCGCTTCTCCAGGATTGCGGGTGGTGGAGGAGGCGACAGTAGCGACAGCAGCAGCCGCAGCAGCACCAGCGCCGAGCCCCGCACCTCAGCAGGAGGAGACCCAGACCAACCCGCTTCTTTCTCGCCGCTTCCTTTTCTGTCAACTGCGCTTAGTACTTTCGACTTTGGAGATAGGAGGGCGATCACCTCCTCCCCCACCCTACCCTCTCCCTCCCCTCACTCCCCTCCAGCTCCCACCTACCCCGTCCTCCCGCCCGCCACCCCTTTCCTCCGCCCCTGCGAGTAACTTTTCCCTGTGTGTTTGGGGCTTCTTCCCTCAGCCTGGAGCATGCCGTCTGGGGCCAGCTGAGGATCCCGTCCCCGAGATAGACACGTATGAACGTTGACGCTTTATACGGGAAATAGCTAAGAGTCCGAGAACAATAGCGGGTGACTGGGCGGCGAGGTGTTCTCGTTAAGCGCCGGGTGCTGCTTCCGAGGCTCCCTCAGCTCCCGGGCCCGACCGTGGCAAAGGGCGGCAGGGAAGGAAAGCATCACTAGGGGCAGTGAAACAGGTCTGGGGGGAGCCTATGTGGAGAGTACAGGGAAGGAGCTAAGGTTGAGTGGCTGGGGATCGTGGCTAAGCCAGGGTAGGACTGCAGGAGGAGGCGGCGGGTCTGTCTCTCTCTTTCTCTTCCAACCCCTCACCCCATCTCCCAAGGCCACAGCCAGCACCTCAAGTGCTTAGGGATGATCGGGCCCAGGTTCTAGGAGAGTTCGGGGTAGGAGAGTGCAGACAGCACGGGGCTCTCGACGCCTCTCCGGCTGAAGAAGCGCCACTGGGACAAGGCAGGGAAGAGCCTGGGCGGAGACGGAACGAGAGGACGGGAGCAGCCTGGGGTCGGTCCCTGACAACACCCAACTGCACCCCAAACTTTTCCTTGCCAGTTCCCTTTCCCGGGAGAGGTCCGAGTCCCTGCCGCAGCAGCCGCCGCCGCGGCTTCAGCCGCAGCCCCAGTTTAAGGTGGAGCGAGCCCCAACCTGGGTAGGCGCTCCTGGCTAGCGCTTTTGTCTCCGCGGGCCTGGTCCTCCGGCCCGGGCTTCCTTAAAGACTGGGCACGTGGGCGAAGGGGTCCCGGCCCCAGCTAGAAGCCGGCCGGGCACACGCGCCACGCCGTGGGGGGGGTGGGGGGGGCTTGGGGAGGAAAAGGGAAGAGCCGGGAGATGGTTGCGGGGGGGGGGAGGTGTTCCCCCTCCCTCCAGAGAATCAGGATGAGAGAGCTTTTGCATCCTTCATAGCTTTCTCTCCTCCCCTCCCAGCCTGACTTCCTCCCACTCTCTTTCTCCCCCACACGTCCACCTCTCCCCCAGGGCTCCCGAAGCCTGTGGTTCCCAAAGCAGACGGTCCCCCTTAAGAAGCATTGCCTGTATGGCGGCGCCAGAGGGCCAAACCAAGTTTTGTTTAGGGAAACGCACTGGAGCCGGCACCTCTGGAAAGCCGGGCTAGGCTGGGGCGGGGGGGGGGGGGGGGGGTTTGTGGGAATCTCAGAACACAGAAGGAGGGGGCTACTTTTCCACTCGCTGTGCCCAACACGGCAGCGGAGCTTGTTCTGGTTCCCCCCAACACGCGGAACAGAGAAAGGGGAGAAGCTTTGTTTGTGGGGAAAAAGGAAGGTCTCCGTGAAGCTCCAGCTCCGTAGCGGTGGCCCCCAGCACATCTGGCCGGTGCCTTACAAGAGAAAGCCTTCAGCAGCCCAGAGAAAGAGTTGGGTTTAGGGCGGCAGTGTAAGGATTGTGCGGAAAGAAATGAGCTGCGGTACATTTTTTTTTTCTAAAGTCATGCCCCTTTCCCCCAACACCTTAGTCTCCGAAATAGTTGAGTCTATTGGGTAAAGGGCATGCAGAATCTGGAGTCAGTAAAAACAGAATTGGCTGAATTAAATCAACCCCAGCTAGTACTTTAAAAGTTTAACTTACTGGCTGCAAAGAAACTAAGTTGGGTGAGCAACTTATTTTCCCCCCTGTAATATCACGTCGGAAATTGGGTCAAAGAAATTGAACAAAAACGTAAAACTTTGTACCGTTCAAATTGGAAAACTTATTTCTCCCTAATGCCTTAAAAATGAATAATAACATACTGTTTCTTTTCTTACCTTGCTGATGATCTACGAAATCCTCCAGATCAATGTCCAGAAACTTAGAAGAATTGGTGATATTAGGACTTCAGTACTTCTGGAAAAAAAATGCAAATGATTTAGCCAGAATCTTTCCTGTCTGATTCGTCACTATTATTATAACTGATGATGCGGATGGTTGGAACGATTCAATCCAAAACCATTAATGAGCTATTTTATAAACACCACTGTCGGAAGATCTTCATTTACATTTCTCAAATGAGATCCCCTTGCTAGCCTAAGAGAGTTACGTCGACAGCACGATTACAGTACTGGTTAAACTTCCATAAACAACACAACCGTATTGTTAATCGGTTAATATTTTATAAAGTGTAAATATTTTATAAAGTTTTCCTGGAAACTAATGATTCTAAATGATTAAATCCAGGAGCAGGGTGATTTAAATAAAGCATGCAATTAAATGTATATTACAATTTTTTTTTGCTATTTTACAACATTTTAATCTCTTAATTTTCTCAATATTAAGATTACTTTTTCTTTTTTGAGTCATTTGCTCAATTTGACTCTGGGGAGAAATCTCAAAATATTTTAAACTTTCGATTTGTACAGGGCAATGAGTCAATACGTAACAAAGACTCGGAAGAGGGCTTCACACTAGAGAAAAAAGTTCACAATGTATATATTATTGCTTAATACTTTTTTTACACTTTCGATTTAAAATAAGGATTCTAGGAAGTTTGGTGTTTTCCTGTTTTTCTTTTTTTTCTTGCTTTTCCTAATAAAGGCCATTTCTGTTTCAAATTACATACGCTTTTCAGTGCATAATTTTCACACTGACCTTATTTCAGCTGAAGCAGCCCATCAATTCCACCGTATTCATTTTTTACAATAAAAAATTTCAAATAACATTTTATGTTGCACTATAATTTTCTACTTTTAAAAAACAGTGGAGGAATGGATGATTATTCTTTTGCTTGGTTTTTCTCTGTAATCCTCAAGTGGTTTACTTACAAAGATTTTTCAAACAAAATCAGAGAGTTTGGTTTTAATTATGTCTCTTTTTAATACATTAATCCGAAATGCATTTATAGAGCTTTAAATTCTATGATCTTGTGTTATCAGGTTCAGAAGCATTTAAAGTCAAACTCCCACATTTAGGGGTCATTTTTTCCCCCTTTCAGAATGCTCTCTCCGATGATTATCTGGTGCTTATCAGAATTTTTTCCCCCTTTTTCCTTCTCGGAAGGGAAAGTTTTTCGGTCATTTGATCAACATACAGCAGTCGACTATCCCCTTACTAATTAGACTCAGATTCTTATTTATCTGGTACCTGAACTCACACACACTGACTTTTGTTGTTTTCTAAATAAATACTACTTTTATTTCCTCTTTCTTCTCTTTCTACATTTGCTTTTTGCCTTCGACTTTTAGCGACAGAATTTTTCTGTTAACCGTTTCCCTCCTCCTCCCACCTCTATGTCCCTCTTTCTCTTGGGGCAGGGTTTTCTCGATGTACAGTCCTCTGATAAATAATGTTTCTTTTGGTGATGATGCTTCGGGCTGCTCGAGAGTTCCTGTCTAGAAAAACTGCTCAACTTCGTGCCACCTTCCTGACTTCTCGAGAAATCTAAGCAACCCATTACCAGACTCACAGGCATGCCGGCTGACCGGGAAACCTTTTTCTGTTTTATTGTGATTAGTCAAGACATCCCTGGAGCCCGTGCCCTGTCTTTCCTGACCCATCTACGTGTGTGGAAAGCATACCAGAAGAGCAAGATCAGATTGCGTTTGAATGCGCTCGAGAATGGGAATGGAAATGGGTTCTTTTCTAGCGAAAACTTAGCACTCATAAAAGGAAGAATAAGATGGAAGAAACGTTTTCTCACAAGTGCGGCCTCAACTTCTGCTCCCTAGTGCCCGCTTCTTCCTTCTTACTTCTCTGGAGAGTTACTTCAGCTTCTCTGTGTTCAGCATTACTGTCGCGGAGGGTGGGCAGGAAGGGAAAAGAAGTGAATCTGAGCTTGGCACATATCTTTCAAGATCCTCAGGCTGAGCCGACGGCCCGTACTGGGCCTTGGCAAGGGTCTACTCTTGAAAAAGGAAAGGGAAAAACAATTCTGGACAAGAACTGTTTTCCCAAGCTGCACCCGAGGGTGGTGGAGAACCTGAGATCGGATGGAGTAGGTGGAGGAGGTGCGGAAAAGATCCTTGGGGAACCCAAGAAAAAGGACCGAGAGCCCACGTACTTTATCCGCACGGATCCCGTGTTGATGACAGGAACCAGACAAACTTCTAAAGGGGCGAGCAAAAGAAAAAAAAACATCTCATGCTACTATGATGGAACAGGGTGGAGGAAGGTTTGGAGGGAGGGGTGCTGAAAAAGTAGATAGCTAAATACATTCTTCTTCAGAGATAAAGTTATGTATCAGTTGTGACAAACTGCTTCCGGGGTGCGGACAGAGGAGGACCGGGTAGGGGAGAGTTAGGTTTGAGTGGGATTTTGATATAGACTGTGAACAGAAAAAAGGAGATGGAGGTGGGAGAGAAGAAATGGATCTAAGGAAAAATAGAGAAGTGGGGAGTCATGACAAATGAGAAAACTGGAAGCCTGGTCTTCAAAAACTGGCAGCCTCAGGGATCAAGGAACTGGAAGACAGGTATGGGATGTTTGAGTATACCAGGTAAATGTATAGGGAGGGAGAAGCGGGAAGGAAATAAGCTTTGGAGAAAAGGGCTGAGAATTTCTATGTCTTTCTCAGTAGAAATGAACGTTTGAGGCAAAGGAAGAGGATTTTGGGGAGATCTCCAGGTTCAGAGAACTAATCACCAAGAACAACTTAGTCCCTAGTTTATTTCATTTTTTTTTTAAGAATAAGCAATTTAACTGCTGCATTCCATCTGCTAAAGATACAGGAGATAATGTTTTTTTGTTTTGTTTTTGTGGGCTTTTTTTTCCCAGCAAATCAGGTCTATTTGTAAGTAAATGGAGCGGGGTAGCGGGGAGAGAACCAATGGGAAGGGGAAGACAAAACACCAAAAAATGAGGCTCCAACTCCTCTCTCTGAATCAACTAGGGTGTGAGATGGGACCAAAGCTGAAGCCGCGTATTGTGTTTCTCCCCCGAAAAAAGCATTTTTCGTGCTTCTGAATCGCACACTCAGTCCTTTCTGAAAGCTGCTGACGCGCCTAAACCCGGCAGCCTAGCGTGGGTACTCGCACTCTCCCCGCGGGCCACGACTTCACTTCTCTTTCGCCCCCAGATGACCAGGCCCTGCTCCTTGTGCCCGAGGCGGTTCCGTCTCCAAACAGCGCCACCGCGTGGGCTGTAAAGAGGAAACGCGGCACAGAGTCAGCTCTGAGCCAGCTAGGACCCCGTCCCGGACCAAGATCGCCTGCAGACCTCACCTGCCTTTCTCAGTCAGCTCCACTGGGTTTAAGGATGTATCTGGGTTAATGGCTCTGGGGCCCATCCGGCAAAATGATACAACAGAAGCAGCAGTAGGTTCTGTCCTAGCTAGCAGAAAGGACTCGGCAGTATCTTAACCCCTAGCCTAGACATACTCGCGCAAGCACATAGACAAAATCTAATTCACCATGAGTGGTGGAAATTCGAGGTTACGAGACCCCCATCTACTCCCACACTTCTTTCTAATCCTTTACAGCGAGCGTTGGCAAATCTGCAATCCTCTTATCCTCTAAAGCACTCTTTTAGGGAAGGGCGGGGGCGGGCGAGGGGGCTTCTCTTTCCTATTCCTGACCTGCCTCGGCTTTGCGCAAGACCTAGGAAGGTGGGAGCAGGGAAGGGAGGGGTAGGAATAGGGTGAGGATTGTTCGCGGCCCTAGGAGAGAAGGGATGGACGGCAAGAGTACGAGCCAGGCCCTACCTGTCTGCCCGAGATCTCTCTCTCTCTCTCTCTCTCTCTCTCTCTCTCTCTCTCTCTCTCTCTCTCTCTCTCTGTCTCTTCTCTTTAACTTTCCAACTTACATTCCTCTCCTCTACTCTCGTCGTTCTTCTCTCTGGCCCTCTCCCTTTTCCTCCTCCTTTCTCTCTTTCTCTTTTGTCTTCCTTCGCTTCTCCCTTCTGTTTCTTTCCTGGTTCATATTTCTCCTATTCGTCTCTTGTCACTCATCCTTTCCTTTATCATTCTTTTATTAAACTGACCCTCTCCAAACTCCCTCAGAATGTCTGAGGTTTAAAAGCATGATTGAAAAAGTGGGGGGGGAGGGGGCGGGAGCGTTGATAGGGGGAAACCTGATTGCAGTCAGGTCCTGGCTCCAGACTACGTACCCCTGCATTCTCTCTGTCGTAGAGTTGAGGCAGAGGCCAGCTGCTCCTCTGCCTCCTGGGGTTGAAGAGTTGGGCCTTGTTGTCTCGATTTGCTTTGTTCACTCAGACCTCTAGGCCACCGGGAGACGAAAAAGCATAAGAGTCAGGAGTGGAACACGGCTGCCGCCAGGTCTGAGGTGTTTGATTTTTAATAAGGTTGTCCATTAAAGGGAAATTTAAGATTGACAGCTCCCCACTATAAGAATCACAAAATGCTTGGAGAAAGCGCAAAAGAATGCGGCCCTGCGTATCCTTCCAAATACGCTCTCGACACAAAAGAAAATAATAGCATTCCTTGCTGTTAATAAAATGTAACGAGCCCTTCAATTTTGTGGTTGATCCAAAAGCAGATGAAGATAGGAGTCTCAAGCTGGGTGCTGCACTCCCGCCCACTGGCAGTCTCACGTCCGCTTGTCAGCACCTGACCGGGGCCAGAAAAGCTAGGGACAGGTTGTCTACAGGTTTGTGAGCGTTCAGAAAAGGCCCGGAATCTTCTCGGAAGATCCGAGCTCCATGGAGCAAAAACCAGCGCGGCCCGACCCTTTCTTTTGGCACTCGCCTTTACAGTATCTCCACCGCGAAACTACGCCCTTCTTTACCGACACCCCAACCATAGCAAGGCATTCTGGCCCTGAAGCTATATTTTTCGTTGCTTTAAGTACATAGATATATGTATATCTATATATGTGTGTGAATAATACACATATATATATATATATACACATTATACATACATAATTTTTTTTTTAAGACCCGGTTCTGGAGCCTTCAAGGTTTCTCTCTTTGAAATGGAAAGAATGTGAGGGGAAAGTTTCTACCAGGAGCCCTCAGCTCCCGTATACCTTGGATAAAAAATAAAGGGACTCTCGTGACTGTGCTCAAAATACTGGTTAGAAACAAGCAGAGAGAGACTGTTATTTGATTCCATTCTTAGATAAGCAGTTAAAAGAACTGTTGGATTTTTTTAAGTTACAACTGTTACGAGTAGCCCAATAAAGCTAAGAATTAGTGTCCGTTTGTTAATTGAGTAAGAGTTCTCCAACTTGTACTCTGTTTTCTCAGGCAAGATTTTCGAAATTTGGAAAACGCATGAGTTTTTGTGCGTGCGCAGAAGTAGATTTCTAAGAAAGCTCTTGACAGGGGAAAAAAAGATCAGTATTTCCCCTTTATTTCGTCCAGATATGTCGGGAAATGTGGGAAGGTGTCTCTTTGGTATTTCTGAGAAGGAAAATTATCAGAAACACTATTCAGAAATAATGAAATGAACAACATAAAAGTGTTCATATAAAGTTACCATGTTTACATACCATACATAAAAAGACAACTAGATTTTCCCATCGGGATAGCTATAAAATGCACTTGCTAAGAGAAAGATATTTTACTACAGTTTTGTTGGTCAATTTCATAATAAGATTGTGCTGTGTCAAGTAAGCTTTCCCTGATCTAATAAATTCTAGGTGTTTGTTTTAAAATAATTTTCCCTTTTTTGACAATCTTTAAAACTTTTCATGCATTTTTTCCACCTGCGCATCTTGCCTCAATCTCCTTATTTAAGCATATTCTTATCTATAACCATTGCAAATGTCTGATTAGTAAGTTCCGATGGAATTCTGCATAAAAACTGAAATGAAATCAAAAATCAGTTTTTGCCAAACCTTAGTGGCAAAACGCCTTTTAAGGAATGTACGCAATTTGATCTTCATTTCCCTTACATTTTGCTAGGTAAGATGGGGGACGACAGGTTTGGGAGATGGAAATATGTCAAATCTTTTCCACACCTGAACAAATCAGGGGTTACTAAGCTAGGACCCCACTAGTGTAATAGAAGAGAAATGAAGAGTAATATTTCTGAAACAGATATGTTAGACTCATATGTTAAGCACTCAATTTTAAAAATCGAATCCAAATATGTAAACGAATGGAAAACTGGTCTCATTCGGGAAAGCACACATATATAAAATGTGTCACATATTTATATAATATCTGTGTGATGTGTATATGATACATGTAATGTGTGTACATGAATGTATGTGATATATATGTATGAATGAATATATTACTTCCTGAGCCATCTCAACTTCCTATTAAGAAGAGCTTAAGACGCTGACGATTGAAAAACCCACTGGGTTTCTTTTAATTTTTTTTCTATATCTTAACCTGAAATCACTGTTATCATTTTTAGAAGATTTGGATTCAGGCTATGAGACCCACTGAGGAAAATATGTCTGCCGAGAAATTGTATCTCTCCAGGAACATTGGTTTGTGGAGTTGTTGGCATTGTTCATGTGAACCCGCTTCCATAGTACCACCACTTTTAAAGTCACTCTGATGACGTGGGAGTAGTTCAAGCTTCTGTTTTCCCTTCAACTTTCAAGAGGGTGAGCCCGATCAAAACACTCTCCCTAACCACTTTTTCACAGCCTTGATTATTTTCTCTTCCCTCCAACTTTCATAACTGGGGGGGAAGGGGGAAGGGCCGGCGGCGGAGGAATAGGCGGAGAAGGTGGCGATCTCGATGGCACTGAGATCTAACACTCATTTCTCCCTACCCCAGGGGAACCAAAGTTTCCTTCTATAACCTGCTTCCTAACTGAGTCTTGCCTCTCGTTACCGCAACCCGGCTTCTTCCTTCCCCAGCACCTCAGTCAGAGAGCTTCACTGTGGCCAAGGCAGGGCTTCTTGGCTAGCAACAAAGAAGCAGCATCAGGAATATCCATAGAGTAACCAAAGGGCAATGACTACAAGGCACCCCACTGGCAGGAACAACCTGAGGATCTGAGCCACTGCTAAAAATAACTGCATCCTGTAAAGGAGGAGTTAGGGACCGGGGGAGGAGGAGGGAAAGAGGGGAGGCGGCTAGAGGAATTGATACTCAAACTGGCAGCCCCAGAGTATCAAGTAATGCTCTGAGATTTTACTATCTCAGCAATTCTTCAAGCACACCCAGCGAAACTGTCCCAATGTGTAGTCATCCTTTATTTCCCTTTTTTTTTAGAAGTATATTGGAAGGTGACATAAGCACACGCTGGGAGAAGAAACAAAGCTTGCTAAATTCAATACCTTTCTGATACCATCACCTGTAGTTTATAGGAAACTTTTTTTTATTCTTTCATTTGATCTAGGCTAAAATAATAGTTTTCCTTATGTCACAAGCTCCTCTCTCTCTCTCTCTCTGTCTCTCTCTTTCCCCCATCTCTCCCTTCTTCCCTCCCTTCCTCCCTCCCTCCTCTCTCCTTTCCTTTTTTTTTTCTTACTAAACAGCTTCAAGACATCGCTGTAGCCAGACACAGGGAGACCTGCCCAACTTCTCTATGGAAGAGTGAGAAGTGATTTGTCTGTTTACTGCAGGTTTAATTAAAGTATTTATGCACCATGAACTCTTTGGGCCCAATCAATGCACTTTGATTTGGAAAGTCAAACAGAATCAGATCTTACATGTTTGGGGCCTCATTCGGACTCAGGCTCCAGGACAGACACTAAAAGTTTACAACAACCCTAATAAGACTTGAAGCCCGAATGGTTGACCCCTTGACAGTTATGCCACCGAGCTGACCAGGTGACTGCCTCCTTTAAAGTGAATTATCTTGCCCCTGAACTGTGCTTATGTTTGTCCCAGCAAATCTTACAATACAAAGACTGAGGCTGTAGTAGCGAATTGTTTAAAAGGATGTGGGCAAGTAGAGAAAGACTGTTTATCCTGCTCAAAGAAACCAGGCTCCTTATAATCCTGCTTGCCAGGGCTTCCCTGCTGGAGACATTCTGATTTCCAGCCCTTTTGGTCTTGGTTTCCTCAAAATCAAGCACATTAGAAGTTGAGAAGTATTGAGGGAATGCATATAGAGGCATTTCCTTTTTCTTTTTCTCTTCCTCCTCTCTCCCATCTGATCTCATCCTACCATCCCACCCCCAAAAAGTACTTGGTATTATAGATGAGCAGTTAAAAAAAAAACCCCACTTATTTATCCTCACAGAAAACTCCAGACAACTACAGTAAAACTTTAAGGATTTCCATCTAATAACTTAGCATATACACTTGTAGGCAGTCATTGAGGAAGAAGAAAGGTAGAATAGGGAGAGGAGTGGAAAAGTTTATGAAGTATACTTAGACACTTTCTCAAAGCATTTACAATTCTTTGGTCAATACCATCACACATTTACCCACCCCTTCCCTAGACCTTCTGGAGTCTGAGCAAAACATGCATCCCATCCTGAATAAATCCTTCAAAAAGAAAGGGGGTCTGTCAGTAGCTGACTGTTATGAGTGCTCACTGAATCAATTTTTCCAGAGGGCCTCCATATGGGAGGCCCAACTGGCAGAGGCCCCTATAGAATTGGGCTAAATAGATGGTATCCATTCCTGGCCCTCATGCAAAAGGGTCTTTGTATACCAGTCCATCTCCTTCAGAGCCACTCCACCAATAGATAGAAGCAATGACATCAATACCCCTGCCAGATCCTTACATAAAACTGCTGGGGTATGAAGGATGATATATCTCTCCACCTCTCACCTGGATATCCTTTCAGCAGTTCCCAGGGATTAAGTCCCACCCCCTCCAGTTTTCCACAGATTTGTAATCTTAAAAATGGGATGGGGGAAGCCACAGACATACTTTCTGTAAAACTAAGAAAGAAACAGTTGTTTCCTTCTCAACCAATTGCCTCATAGATGCTCCTTGATCAGTATACGCAGCAGATGGGAGCCTGCTTTCTACTGTTTATTTTGAATTTTGAGGGGTTTGCTTTTGTGAGACTACAGAACAATTCCCAGAAGGTTCCCAATATTCTCTCAGAAGACCCAAGGAGGGAAAAGGTCAGATTCCCCACCCCTCCCTGCCCCCTGCACCTTTGTTCTTATTTATAAGACTGCTGGAATAATGCTTAATAATGCCTAGTGCCTAAAGGCAGAAAACATCTCAAGATCATTCCATTTTAAGGGGAGGTGGGATATGAAGAAAGAAACGCCATCTTTTAAGTGGGCTCTAGAGAGTAGTTCCAAGAACTCTGAAGCTCTTCTTAACTCGAAGTGTGGAGAGAGGAAGGTGCTATTCTAGCCTCCTCGGTTAAGAATGGGTCCCTGAAGGTCTGTACATTTAATATCTGGTTCCTAAGTAAATGAGTGAGTGAGCATGTAGGTGTGAGTGGGTGATTCCTGTAAACCTATCCCCCGTTCCTTCCCTATGATCAAGTGTGGATAAAATGAATAATAAACTGTTCAGTCGTTGAAGAAGCCACCAAGGGCTAAAGGAGTAGTCTACAATTGCTTTCTGATTTCTCTCCCCTCCCCGCTACCCGCCCTACCCCCATCCACGGCCTTTGCCTCCTCCATCCCTCCTGCAGCGGCTCCCTGACTCCTGACAGGCTTTAGGTGGCCAAAGGAGGTCCTGCCCTGAGCTCTGGCCCCTGGCACTTAAAGCTTCCAGCTTCAGGGATCTCTGCACTTTGTCATCACACGGGAGTATTTGACATTCGCAATTATCTGCAAATACTCCGATCGTTTTGTATATGAAACACTTTTTTTCCCCTTGCCTTAAGGTTGGAATCTGGTAAATTTCATAGTAGTTGCAGGGGGAGGGGGTGATGAAGGGGTAAAGCGGGTGCGGGGGGAACCATAAGCATCGCCAAAGCTTCCTCTCAACTGTAGAATTTTATTTTGCGCAATTCAGTGCTCTTCAAACTATGACTATCAAAATGTATCGTCCTCCCCTCCTCTAAGAAAAATCTAAGGAAATACTGACGTGACTCAATAAACCCAGATCATTCTTTCACTAAAAAGTACAAGATCAAATACCTGGAAATCGGCTACTTCCTTCCCACACCCCCAAGAAAAGACATAGAAATTAATAAACCAAAATGACATTTGCAGACTTTTCTCCATCAGGGAAAAAAGTAAGTTGCCATCTGAGATGTCTTTCAAATAAACTTCCCAAACGACCATTTTTCCAGTAAAACGTCAACCAGCTATCCTGCTTGTCTCATAGCACCCTCTTCTCCCAGAAATAAGTGAAATAATGTTGATCATTTAGAAGATGCTGATCCTCATTCTCCCTTCCTGACTCTCCTAAGCAAGAAACACAGACATCACTCAGGATCACTGTCACAAACCCCTATCTTTGAAGAGAGAGAGAGAGAGAGAGAGAGAGAGAGAGAGAGAGAGAGAGAGAGAGATAGAAAGAGGAGGAGAAGGAGAAGAGAGAAGAGGAAAGGAGAGGACAGGAGAGAAGAGAGGACAGGAGAGGAGAGGAGATAGATTACCTGTCTTCTTCTTCTGCCTTCTTGAAAGCATAGACAGTAATAGCCACCTAATTAGCCCGCCTTGCCAATATAGAGATCCCTGCCACTCGCAATAAGCCCATTTAGAGATGATGGGTCACATGCTGGAGCATAAATAAGGGTGGTATATAACCCCATAGGTACTCACCGCATCAGTGCATCCGGGTGACAACTTGTAGCTTCTGCAGCTCTCTGAACAAGGTGTTTTCTCTCTGGGAGACCTCAGACCCGGAGACCCGGCATCTCAGATGTAAACAAGACAAGCTCCTATTTTTAATGGGCACCTCGGTAACTTCAGAGAGAAACACCAAATTCTTTAAAGAAGCCCCCTCCCCCTAGGATGTCTGTGGCGTGCTAGACACAGTGAATTAGTTGCCTTTCACATAAATTACCCACATTTTCCGCAAAAAAGGGGGGTGGGGTGGGAGGTATTGTACCACCTCCAACGAAAGAGGGGGGAAAAAGTTTGGGAAGTCTTGATCCGAATGACTGTCGAAACACAAAATCACTTGGGTATGTGGGAAAGAAAGGTGGGGAATGTAGGGGTGGAGTGGGATAAAACACCCAAGAGAAAACTATCCTGAATGTAGCCGGGGATCCACCTTTGAAAAATAAAATGGGTTCGACGTACGGAGTTCAGATCAGCCTGAGAACCTGTTCAGCCAATGCTCAGGAAACTAACCCGCTGCCCTTTACTCCTACTAGGACAAGTAGTAAAGATTTTAAAAAGAAAGAAAAAAAACTTAAAAAGCGTCGCCTTTCTCCTTTCTTGCCCCTAATTTTTCTTTAAGAAGAAAAAAAGATAAAGAAACGATGAATCTCTCCCACGTTTCCGTCTCACCTCCCAGAATGTGTCAGGGGCCTCCTCCCGAACACCAGCTACCCCGGTCCTGGTAACCCAGAACTACCCTATGCCCTAAGATACAGTGCAGGTCACATCCTTGTCCCTTTCATCAAAAGTACAGGCGGCCTTAGTAAGTAAGAGGAAAACGAATTTTTTTTTTTCAGATTCCTGGTTGAGGGTGGCCAACACCCGTTCTTCCTAGCCTGACCAAACCACCCCAGAATTTAGGATCGGGTCCTTCCTTCCCTCTTAGGTGATACTATGAGGCACTGGACTGTATTAGCTGGGTCCCGGGTCGGATCATTGTGATCAAGGCCTTCACTGCTCCGGAGCCTGACTCAAAAATGGACGACACCACGTCCTTACTTCTCACGCGGCTCCTGAGAAAACCACAAGTGGTAGGGATAAAGACAAAAAAGACGCACCTATAGATCTGCCTGCCTTGTCAGAAAGCAAGAATCCCTTTATTTTACCCTCTTTTTTTAATGCTCATGTCCTTGTTTGATAGACTGTGGGTTTAATTGTACGTGAGCTTAACGGAGGAGATGGTTATGTTTTCCCTTTCGAATGGTTTATTCTTCAACGGTCCGTTTTTCATTTCTTCGGGACTCACGCCACTTGCAAAAGTCTCTAGTCCTGGAGGCTTGCGTGAGCCCCGGAAATAGCACTCCGCACACGCCTGAGGTGGGCCTTGCTGCACGGTCGTCGGATGTTTGTGCAAATAGGTGTTCGACGGGGGTCACATGCTTTACTCAAGACACCCAGAAGAGGAACTCGAATCTTTTGTCCCCAGATCTTTGCCTCCAGGCGCATCTCACCTAGCAAAGAGGAGCCAAGGCTAAATAGAATCTTAGGACTGAGGCCCAGTAGAGACCGGAGACAGGATTGGAAGGGATCTATTCTATTCCCTGTATATTCTTCTTTCTGCAAGGAAAAGTAGACTGACTTCTCAGAACCCCACATTAGCGATCAGGATGGTTCAAGGTGAATGGGATGTCAACTCATACCTCCAGATATCTGATTCTAGCAAGGACTAGAAGTCAGAGTATCTATAAGTCACTGGGGTGTCAAGAAAAGGGATCTGTACTATATACACACTATTCCGGGCCTCACACAAGCCCCTTCTTACCCAGGATTGGCGTTGTGGGTTACCGAGTTACAGGGAATGTGAACTTAATCTCTAGGGACAACCTTCTACTTCACTGGAAACTTAAGAGAGCGCTCTGGTCTCTGCGTGCGTTCAGGCAGCAACCTGACCCGCGTTCCTTCCCCTTCCTCCCTCCCCATACTGCACGCCCCCTTTTTTCCGCACTGCTCCCCTTGTCACCCCTGAGCTGCAGAACACGGGGGAGCTATTGTGCACTTTGTTTACAAAGTAGCTGTTTCGAATGTTTATTCAGATGTAATTGCATTGTGCAGGAAAAGGCTCCTTCCAAAGACTGAGTGGTTGTATGGTGCGCTCTGCTTGCAGCAGTTCCATGGTCGCACGGACTGAGCCGGGCAGACTTTGGGAGGGAGGGAGCCAGCCAGGCGGGCGGGCGGTACTGCTACTTGGGTAACCGCCACTGACACTACCCCTGGTTTTCTCTAGGGGGAAGCATAACAAGGCGCTGCTACCTCACTGCCCCCAGCCTCAAAGAAGTTGAAGGAGGCCGAAGCTAGGGTACCTAACCTTCACCCAGGGGTCCACTGCCATCAATTACGATTCTTCCGCCAACCAGAAAACAGAGTACCACAGGTCACCTTACCTGCCTCCGGGAACAGCTCTTGTCTTAGGAACCCCTTGGAAAAGGGGAAACTCTGGGATCCTCCCTTGCCAAAGAAAGACAATTCTTGTAAAAGATGAAAAGCTAAGAAGAAAAATGAACGTAGATTCAAAAGAATTTCAGAATTGGAAGGAACCTCGGAGACCCTAGTCCAATCTGCACCTGAACGAGAATGGGAATTCCTACCAAAGCTTGCCGGAGGTCGAACTGTGTGGTGGAAGGTAGAAAGAGGATCTGCGTTCAGATTCCCTCTCTGTCATTTACTTGTGTGACCTTAGGCAAGTCACCACCTCTCTGTGCCTTAGTTTACTCACCGGTAAAAAAGAGGACATTGGATTAGAAAGCATTTAAGATTCCTTCTAGCACTTAATCTGAGACTGTTAACCCCAGAAGTGGTCTTGGACAAAAGGAAAGAGAGTGCTAGTCATATTTGTGGATGACATAAAGTGAAAGAGATAGTCGATTCAAAAATATTTAAGCTAGGACTATGAGCCAAATAGAATAAGATGACATTTGATTCTTTCAAAAAGACTGTCATGGGCAGAAGAAATCAGTAGACCATCTTCCCTGGCCACATCCAAAGAAGAAAAAGATTTCTTTGGTTCAGAACTGCATTCTCGCCCTCAACTTGTTTTGTATCTATAGTTGGGGAGATAATTTTCCTTTTTGTTACTAACAATAACTCATTTATATAGTGACTTAAAGTTGTGAAAACACTTTCCTCATAACAACTGTGTCAAGTAGATAGACCCATTTCACACAAGAGGAAAGGGGGCTTTGAATGATTCATCAATGGTTTCCCAGAAAGTATCTGAGACAGGATTCAAATCCAGATCTATGGACTCCCAGTTCAGTATTCTTCCTGCTATTCAGTCCTGTCTCATTATATATTCCATAGATTACTATTTCCAAAAACATATATTGTTATAAGCACTCATTAAAGCATGAACTAGTTTTTACCATGTAATCGAGCCTTAGGATCATAGATTTAAAATTGGAATCAAAGTTTGGGGGTCGTCATGGATTTAAAAGTGTAAGGAAGTTTGGAGATCATTTAGTCCAAATCTCTCCATTTAAACATGAGGAAAAAGAGGCTTAGAAAGATGAAATGATTTGTCCTAAATGATATAGGCAAAGATTCAAAATGAGGCCCCTTAATTTCAAATACATCACTTCTAATGCTATATCATATTTATACTGTTATATCCCCAAATGCATTGCTCTCTGCACAAATGCCACTATAATTCTAGTAGTTCCACAAATAAATTCTCTTTCCTGATAGCATAAGCCAGGGGTGGATTCAGAAACTTTCAACCTTCAGCTTTATATAATTTATATGTATTTTTATCCCAAATGTATGGTTGATTAGCCCAGGCACTGAAAAGAAGGCGCTAATAATGACAAGGGCATATGTATGATCTCTGTGGCCATAACTTTTACTCTGTATACATAGGCTATATCATTATTGTTTGGTAAGTTGTTCTGTTGATCCTAAAGGATTTCCTGTGTGACTGACCAGGCCTTTGCAAGAGAATTCAAGATGAGTGCAAATCATCACTAATGGGGAAAGACTTAAAAGGATAGTTCTGTTGCTGGGATATTCACTGATATATATATATAT
>CM053582.1:272597895-272686056 GCA_028627135.1 Pseudochirops cupreus | reverse complement strand
TCATGGGCTGGTAAGTGTTGTCAACCATCTCTCCAAAAGGGGTGGTGGTGGAAATGCACACTTTTAAGCTTAATATGTATTATTAACATTTTCTCTAACACTTTAAGTCTAGAAAAGTCAACAAAACAATAAATCAAATCCTGTTTTGTAGCATTTTCCTGCTTCTAAGGTATAAATGATCACACTGAAAATTTCACAATTGAGCAGTCTGTAGCATACCCTGTATATATTATACCATATAAATGTCATTGGGGGGAGAGAGGAGAGAAAGTTGGACCTGTAGTTTCACTTGTATAGGGAATTCCTAATGAAGAAGCCTCATCTGCCAACATGATCAGTAACAATTCACAATTTATATTCTTAGAGAATGTTTAGAGGCACTAAAAAAATTAATGGGCTTGACAGACAACCTGCACAACCATTTTTTAATGAGAAGGTCAATTGGATTGATCAATCACACTTACTTAGACCTTAGATTTTTGTAATCATGTCATGCAAAGTGAAAAGATCACTGGGGCAGTTAGGTGGCACAGTATAGAGCACCTGCCCTGGAGTCAGGAGGACTGGTGTTCAAAGCTGGCCTGAGATATTTAATAGCTGTGTGACCTTTGGCAAGGAAAAGGAAGAAAGAAAGAAAGAAAAAATAAATCCCTGGTCATGAGTTAGAAGAACTAGGTTTCAATTCCAGCTCTGGCATTTAGCAGCCATGTCACTTTGGATAAATGACCAAATTCTCTATGAATCTCTGCTTTATCACCTAAGATGCAATATGCTTGTTCTCCCTCCTTAACAAGGCTGTTGTCTCCAAAGTATTCTGGCAAGGCAGCTTTGGACTTGGAGTCAGAAGGCTTGGGTTCACATTCTGTCTCTGCTATTTCTTATTGGCTTCATGATTTTAGGCAATTCTCTCAACCTCTTGGCCACTAAATTTCATAATGTAAAATGAGAATTAAAATTCTTATGTAAGCCTTTTAGGGTTTTGTGAGGCAAGCATTTTGTAAATCTTAAAGTATTATATAAATATGAGATAGTAATAGCTAAAAGACTCTCCTTACCCTATCACTATCAGCAGCAAAGGATCAACATGGTTTAGTGGATAGAGAGATGATCTTGGAATCAGGAAAACATGAGTTAATATGAATCCTTTAGCACAGAGCAGCTGTGTGACCCCTAGCAAATCACATAACCTCTATATGCTTCAGTTTTCTTATCTGTAAAATGGGGATAAAAATAGCACCTACCTCCCAGAGTTGTAGTGAGGACAAAATGAGATAATATTTGTAAAGGGCTTAGCACAGTGCCAAACACACAGTAGGTGTTTAATAAATTATTTAGTAATAAAATGTCAAAATTTCAAATATCAAAACTATGTTCCCCCTTTATTCTCCTTCCCTCCCTCTTCCTTCACATATATACACATGTATGTCTCTACATATGTACATATATGTGCAAGTTTATATGTATTTATGTGTGTATTGTACACACAGACACACATATATGTAAAAGTTTTCTGGGTTCAGGCTTTTTAAAAAATGTTATTTATGAAGACACTCAAAGATTTCATGGGCTTTTGTTGTATGATAGTAAAAACGGATAAAGCTGTCAAATGCTTCAGTCTCTTTCCATAATGAACAACAATTCTTTAGAAAAAGGGCTGTGATATTACCGGGGTAGGTATGAGACAAGTTCCTGGTCAATTTATTGACTTCCACTTCTCCGAAGTCCTTTGGGAATGGGATAGAAGAGGAAAAAACGCAATCCTGGCTGAGATGTGCAATACTTATCCTATCAGTCAAAATTACATTTGATTGATAAAACTGAAGGCTCAGAAGTCCTTGTTATACAAGTGCATTATGGGGTGGGATTGGAGCATGTCATATCCTCTAGTGGTCTTCCCCCCTACTCAGACCATTTTATTTCTCTATCTAATTTCGTTCCTGTCAAAATAAGTAAATAGTCAAGTAGTCATTCAGCAGAAAAAAATCATCATGTTTCTAGGAACTTTGTTATACTTCAATGAAGGGAGAAAGAGACAGTTTTATTTGCAAGAGGAAAGGGGTTATCCCCATTGTTTGCAAATAGACTCCCATAAATCCTGTTGCTTAGCCAAACCATAAGACTCAGTTTAATTGGAGAGCTACAGTGACTTTCCCAAGCATAGACTTGAAAGGTCAAGAGATGGACTTCCCAACTGGGAGGTCCCCAACAACCTCCTCTGTCCCAAACCTGTGATGGTTCAGAGCTGATTTGTGGGAACAAAGAAAATTAAAGCTTCTCTGATTGTCTCTAGTTTTTAGGAGACAACTTCAAAGCAGAGCTGCTGTCAGCCCCAATCATTAAATATTTTTTTTTTCCTTTTAGGGGGGAAGAGAAAGACTTTTAATCCAAGTCCTATAAAAAAAATTCCAACTCACTAAACTTCCCAGAGAAACTGCATTGTAATATCTGCCTTGGAATTACCACATACTCAACAGTATCTACAGCAAAACTACAAATAAATGAATAAAAACAAACCTCAGACTTCCTCTCCCTTAAAATTCTGTATGGGTGAGCTGGACTGAATAACAGAAAATTTACTATAATATATTCTAAATACAACTTCACATTAGCTATTTTGTTTTTCCTGCTTTGCTTAAAACAAAACAAAACAAAAAAGGATGTAAATATCTTTTCCCTACAGAGCCTTCCATTCAATTAGCTCAATCCTTTGGGCTTAGTACCATGATCTAGGAAAACCCCACTCACCATGGTAAGTTCCGACCTTATTCTGCCTTCTTGCCAGATACTCATCTCAGAGTCTGTATTATGGAAAGAGTCTGGAAACACTGTCATGGAGAGGAGGTTCAACCCAGCAGGGGAGGTGTATGTTTCCATGGCATGTGGTGCACTTTACCCCAATCATGGATCCCTACTTGGTGCTAGTTTCCGCCTTTCTTCTGGAGAGACTAGATGAGTGACGCCTAGAATAGAGGAACTTGGGACCAGCCTGAGAATTGATTTTCTGACTAAAAGGTTATCATATTGATCATCGCTCCTCCTTGTCCCCCAAATATTTTCTTAAAAAGGGCCAGAGAGCAGGTAGACAGTGATCATAGTAAAGGGGATGGGGACTTTTTGGAATCTAGTGGAGGCTTATCCCTAGTTATGGTTGTTGGAAACTTGTAATTGTTTTCAAGGGAAGGGAGCACTAAATGTTGTTGTTTGTGTTGTTTTGTTTTGTTTTTTGCGTCCTGGGAGGTTTTTTTGTTGTTGTTTTAAGATTAGCATATATAAGGTTCGAAAAATAAAATATTATTTGTGGTAAATTCTTGATGAAGATAACTTAAATGGTAATTAAGAGTTTTTCTTTTTATTATTTTATAATTATGAGAGTAAGGAAGCCTCCTGCTTTGAATTTCTTAGCTTAAGCACACTGTTGTGTAGGATAATAAGGCCATAGTTTTCATGAATGGACTTTTCTTCTTCTTAAGAGTCACACACTAAACCATGAATGAGGAGGTGGACATTTTGCTTGAGATGGTAAGAAAAAAAAAAAAGCTTGGTTTCCTTAGAACAAATAGCTGAAGAGCTGTGCTATTTGAGTATCTGGCAGAATGGTGAATATTTGTTATGCCTAATCCTCCTCAAATCTTCCCCAGCACCCTACTCTTATTCCTTTGGTCAGGGGTCCCTCCCTGGAGTAAAGTGGGCTAGTTATGAAGTAGCAGGCATTTTTCTAAGGATAGTATGCTGATTACACATAGCAAATACCCCTAGTAGTGTTGGAGCAAGGGCAAAATTTAGGTGCATATAACTTCTCATCATCCAATTGTGGAGATCAATCCTAATATGTTTTTTTTTTTCTCTTGGCATAGGGTAGGTAGTAATTCTTGGGCAAGCTGTTAACTGGCTTAAATTTCCCTGTCCTGTTATAGGGAGCCAGAATATTATCCAGTGCTTGTCCTTAGCCTTCACCTATACATTGAGCAACTCTTTAAGAATGATCACTGTTATAGGTGGCATAGTGGATAGAGTGCTGGCTTTGAATCCAGAAAGACCTGAATTCAAATCCAGCCTTTGACGCTTATAAGCTACGTGACCCTGGGCAAGTCACATAACCTTTATTTGCCTTACCTTAAAATGAACATAATAATAGCCCTTACCTCCCAGGGTTGTCTTGAGAATCAAATAAAATAAAAATTGTGAAGTGCTTAGCATAGTAACTAGCACATAGATAGCTCTATATAAATGTTAGTTATCATTATTATTCAGAATATTAATTTTAGAAAACTGGGGAAGGAGGTATTTCTTTTTGTAACAACCAACTGGCTTTCTTTAAAAAGGAACTAGTCACAACAGGTAGGGATAGGTAGCAGGCTCCAACAACTAAAACAACCTTTCTCAGTTATATTTCTCTGCTTCTTCCAGAGTAAGGACAGTCCATTAAAGAGAAGACCGGGAAAACACAGAGTAGCCCAGAAAGTAGCTAATGCTCTGATCTTGCTCACCAGAAACAACACATTTAAGGTCATGGGTCTCCAACAAGAAAATCAACTTTGAGCCACCCAAAGACTTGACTGCCTGGCACCAAGTGGAAGCCACTCCAACTTTACAGGTTATGGTTTAAAGCCCATTGTGTTCATTCTCCTTTGGCATCCTTCCATTTCTCAGAATTCACACAAAAAGACAAGCCACCTTTCACTTACCTCATCTCATACCTTCCTACTATTTGCTGGAACTGGACTGGGAGCATAGGAACTTGATGGATAGAAATTCTGGGGTCCAGAGCTAAAACACCAAGAAAGAAAAACCCAAGGCACTGTTTGGTCAGTTTCTCACTTTGATTCATTGCTTATCCTTTTATGAGCTCAGTCGACATGTTTACATCAGGTCAGACAATAAAATTTCAATGAACTCCCAGATCTTGTTCACGCCCACAAACCAAATGCCTAGTATTGTTTTGCCTACTGAGGTGATATTGTATACCAGTAAATAATGTATTGAATAGGAAGAGAACATGCCAGTAAAAGGTCAGGAATACATACACTAAAGTGAAAATTGCTGGGTTATTGTAGGCCAATAGGGTTGTTATATATTTTCTGAGGCAATAACACACTGTTCTTCTCTCCCTTCCACTCCTGAAAAACAATCATCTGTTTTATTATGAACATGCATGTTCTCATTTGGTGGGAAAAGAGAGAGAGTGAACAGAAACAAAGACAAAGAGAAAACAGAGGCAGAGGGGGAGTCACCTACAAATGACTCTGTCTTCCAGAAAGTCGAATTACCACATAGAAAGAGGAGCATTAAAGACTCTTTGAATGCATCCTGGAAAGAGCAAGGAACTTAGAATCAGGAGAGACCTGGGCTGCAGTCCCACCTCTGGCACTTACTAGCTTAGCTAGCTTTCTGACTATTTAACTTAGCGCTTAAAGGCTGGGAGTCTAAATTTCCTCATTGTTAAATGGGAACAATAATACCTGTAGCCTTTATCCATTAGAGTTGTTCTGAATGATAAGATGTATGTAAAATATTTGCAAATCTGAAAGTGCTCTGTGAAAGTCACTTATTGTTACGTAGGTGACTAGGTGACTCTACTGCTAGAGCACTGAGGCTGGATTCAGGAAGCCTTGAGTTTAAATCTAGCTTCAGACACTCACATTCAGACATCTACTGTGTAACTGTAATTCATTTTAGTCCTAAGAATGTAGGATGGTCTGAGTAAAGCAATGGACAGAATATCTAGAAAAACAAAATACACAGTAAGTCTAACAACATATATAGAATGGAAAATAAAATGAAACTTACTGTGCAATTCTGATGACTAAGTTTGAACCAAGGAAGAAGATAGAAAAATGGACCTCCCTCCTTTCATTGCAGAGGTGGGGTTATTACTGTTGTTTGTCTTTCCTTCTTGAAGAGGACCATGACATCAGGAAGATGATGCCATGACTTACACGTGAATTGGATTTAAGTGAAAGAAAGCTGTGCGAGGTTAACAGCCTCATTTTCTCCTCCAGAGTCATCTGGGTCCAGTGGCAAGATAGAGATCAAGATGACTGGAGATAGCCCTTGGAGGTAGGAGACTATGGTTATATTGTATATAGCATAGGACATGGTCAATGTGTTGGTAAGTTTTGCTGAGCTGATTTTTTCTTCTTTCTTTAAAAAACATTAAAACAGATGTTTTGTTGGGGAGGGGAAATGGGAGGAATATGTTTAGAAATGAAGGTGATATGATAATACTTCTACTAACAACAACTAACATTTTATAGTACTTATTACATGCCGTATTAGGCACTGTGTTAAGTGCTTTACCATTATTATCTCATTTTAGCCTTAACGTCAATCTTGGGAGATAGGTGTTATTACTATCCTTATTTTATTGATGAGGAAACTGAGGCAAACAGAGGTTAAGTGACTTCCCCAGGGTCCCATAACTATTAAAAATCTGAAGCTGGATTTGAATGCTAGTCTTCCTGATTTCAGGTCCTGGGCTCATCCACTATACCACCTAGCTGTCCCTGGAAAAACAAAGGTCATTAATAAAAAGAAACTTGTTTTCAAAGAAAATGTTATTTTGAAATAATAGCTTGGCACTAGTTTGTAGAAAAGATTAGAGGAAAGAGAGATCGAAAATAGAGATAATGTGTTAGAATTTAAATAAAAATTAATGAGGATCTGGACTAGGAAGGCAGTAGTGGCATAGTGGGAAAAGGAAGCAAAAGTAAGAGATGCACCAGAGGAAGAATTGCTAGACGTGATGACAGATTAAATAGAAGGCTTGTAAAAGTGGAAAGAATCCACATGGTGGCTGTGGCCTGGGAAGCTCAAATAGTGATAGTTCCATTGATGGTGTAACAGGGCAGCAGAATTAGCTTGGTGCAGAAAATGCATTAGCACCAAACAGTGGAAAGTAGGCTGGGAGTGAGAAGACTTGAAGTCAAGTAGCATCCCTATCATTAACTGTTGATGCAGTATTGCACTTTAGTTTACTTATCTATCAAAACAAGGTAACCGAGACTAGATTATACTTTAATTATATTTCTAGTTCTAAATATTGAATGGTTCTATGATTTTAGTTTTAGAGATGTTGAATTTGAGGTAATGACAGGACATCCAAATTGAAGAATCCTATATATAGCTGGAAAGAGAACTGGAAACACAGCTAAGAGATTAGGGCTGGCTTTGGGAGTGATCTGCATTGGAGGGATGTTAAAAAGCATCATTTAATAAAAAAGGGAATTACATTTGGAATTAGAAGACCCATGACTTTATTATTCACCACTTGAGTAAGCCTGCACAATTGGTTTCAGTTCTCTGGGTCTCAGTTTCCTCATTTGTAAAATGAAAGGGTTGAACAAGATGATTTCATTCTAAGCTCTAACTTATTTGATTATTCAAAACCATGAGAAAAGATGAACTCTAAGAGATCATATACAAAGAGAAAGCTTTGACATTTAATAAATGCTTATTAATTCATTGATTGAGCGAAGGGTTTTAAAGAAGGAGGAAGAAGAGGATGAAAAGAAGAAGAAGATGATGATGATGATGATGATGACACAATATAGAAGAAAGGAGTGGTTAGGGAATTAGGAGATGTTCCAGTGCTATAAAACCTAAAAGAGGAGAGGTTTGTTTTTTTTTTTTTTTAAGTCTAGGTGGGTCAATAGTTTCAATTACTATAGAGAAGTTAAATAGGATAATGGCTAAGAAATGGCTACAAGAATGGAGATCTTTCAGAGAACAGTTTCACTTAGTGGTAGAAAGAGACATTAGTTGTAAAAGAAGTGAAAAAATATTGCAAATAGGTATAGACCACAAACGGAAAGATATTGCTGAATTTTTCAATTGGAAAAATCCATAGAGATAATTAATTTTAGGGGTTTTTAACCATACTTTGTGTTATGGACCCCTTTGGCATTTAGTGATGACTGTGGATCCCATCTAAATTCAGAGAAAACAAACTGCTTTTTTCTTCTCTAAAGATAGGAAGGAAGCTAGGTGGCAATGGATGCTTAACACAGTGCCTGGAACATAATAGGTATTTAATAAATGCTTGTTCCCTCCCTTTCAGCCTCTAAAACTAACTTTTTTCACCTCTTCTTTAGTTCTTATTTATTTTCACTTCCTTTAAGTAATTGCTTCCATAACCGTCTTATTTTTCTTTCCTAAATCCTTTGCTCAATCAACCAACCAGTAAGAATTTATTAAACTGAGGAAGGAGAGCACTGAGAACCAGGGTGAATGAGATGTGGGAGAAGGAATGTTAAAAACAGTATGAAAGGAGAAAAAGAAAGGTAAGGGACACCAAAGACAAATTTCAGTTGCTTTTCAATTTTACTTAGGTTGACAAACCTGGCAGGGACTGTCGACCTGAAGAGGAAGGGATGGATTCAGGGAATATAAAGATGAAAAGAGTAGGATATAAAGTAGCCACAGTGCTGTGAAGTAAAATCCAGGCAAGTTTGTTAAATATGTCTATAGTAAAAGACAATGAGGACAAAAAAATACCTCAGTGTTTCCGACATCCATTTATATTTATCTATTGTGATAGGAAAACTGAGTCTGGGAGAATGTTATGGAGGGATGATGAGTAGTTTTATCTCTCGTCTAGTTTTACTGTTCTCTACCAGTATTCAACATCTAGATGGACATTCACTGAAATGTGCATTTTGAGAAGTCATAGATTCAATGTTTTGAAGAACCTGGTTATGGGGATAATATAAATAACAGTGAAAGACATTAAAATTGTGATTAATGCATTGACTAATCTTGGCTCCTGGGTACTGATGATGAAATGTGTCTCCCTCCTATTGGCAAAAAGTGATAAGACTTTAAGTTCATAATGAGGTATACATTAATGGCCTGGCCAGTGTACTAGTTTGTTTTGTACACATATATTTCCTTGGTCTAAAGAAAAGCTCTATGATGGGTCAGGAATCATTGGGAAGTGATGATGATCTAAAAAATAATAAAATATTACTTCTTTTAAAAAAAATCAATTTGTGGGAGAAAGTTTTTAAAGAGTTAGCTTTGTGTGTCATCTACATATACATATGGCAGGGGAACATGAAGTAGAGAATGACTAATTAAAACCTCCACTGTAGAAGAGTAGGTTTGCTTCACTACTCATGTCACAAGTTTCAATCATCTTAAAAGTGACCATTCAGTGACATATACAACATGACAGCTGTGTCTTCTTATCCCTTCGTTTCTAAAATACTAGCTTGAAAAACTATAACCAGAAAACCTTTTTAACTTTTAAAGCACAGTCATCATCAAGAACAATGACTACTACAACAACAAAATCATAAAGCATTAACAAAATACACTAGAATGAAAGATAGATTCTGTCAGCTCAAGACCAAAACTTATCCTCTCTCTCCCCATTAATTGTGATCAAGAATTACTACATTTTAGAATGATTTAGAGCAGTCCTATTAAAATGTCCTCATCCCAGATCAGGAAGAAATGACCTAAATAGCTGTTGTAATCAGACCCAAACCACAATGTCTTGCGGCCCATTACAAAAATCAAGGCCAAGTTAGAGAAGCAAATCTTTAAACAAGCAGCCAAAAGGACTGTCAGCTCATTGGGTCTGGATGTTTTTCATCTCCATGGGAAGGATAGTGCCAGGGCCAGCCCCAAATAAAATTATGAATCAGACAAAGTCTATCTTTATATCAATATTAGTAATAGTTCACATCTATATAGCACTTTATAATTCATAATGGAATTTCTATTATCTTATTTTATTATTTGCAGTAAACCTCTATGGTTGGTATTGCAAATATCATCTCCTTCTGATAAATGACAAATGAAATACTTGAGGCTGAGAGATAGTAAGTGACTTGACTGAAGTCACACAGTAAATGACCAAGCTAGGATTTGAAATGTGGTGCATTTGAATTTAAATGCAGTACCCTTTTCATTCAATAGAACTCCTTCTTTGTTGTCCTTGTTAATCCTTAGACACTCAAGTCACTCTGGCTTCCCCAGATCAGTATCCTCTATTCCAAAAGACTGAAACCCCTCTATTCCTTAGTAAACAATCAGTGAGTTGCTGTGAACAAACAACATGCCTTATGGGGATGAATCTATCTAAATATAGATAGGCTGGTCCTCAGACAATAAAATACAGACCTTGCTTGGCTAGGGAATGCACATGTTTCTAGATTACAGGGGTCAGCAAACTACAACCCACAGACCAAACCCGCTGCCTGTTTTTCTAGAGCCCATGAGCTAAGAATGTTTTTTTTAATTTAATTTTAAAATGTAAAAAACATTTTTAGCTCACTAGCTATACAAAAACAGGTGGCAGGGCTGGCCTTGACCCTCGGGCTGTAGTTTGCTGATCCTGGATTTAGAAATACCTTGGTGAAAGATAATAACGATATGAATTTTTGGCATCATGGCAAGTGAAGGTAAGTATTTTTTGCAGAATTAGAGAATCATAGAGTTGAAAGGAACCTCAGTGGTAATTTCATTCAATCCCTCTTCTTTACAATATTATTCATCGTCTTCTTGAATACCTCTCAGAATGTGGCCACACTCCCTCCTGAAGCAGTCCATATGCAGAAACTCTAATTGTTAGAAGTTCTTCCTTACATGGAGCTAGAATCTGCTTCCCTAGAATCTCTACTCTTTGATCCTAGTTTTGCCTTCTGGGACCCATCCTCATTCTACCCGACAACTCTTTAGATATTTGGAGACAAGGGTCATGGCCACTATAACTCTTTCCTCAGGTCATTTAAGGGATCTGTGCTAAATAGTTTATCAACCATGTGACTTGGGCATGTTAGACCCTTTTCCTAGGCTTCTGTTTTCTCATAGGCAATGTGATGAATTGGACTACAGCTATCCCTTCTACATCACGGCTTTCTAGTCTACACAAGAAATTACCACCCATATGCTGGTGTCTATACTTCTACCACTTCCACCTCCTACCACTAGAGGCATAGCTCTGCATGTTCATCTCCTCTTCCTTGAACACTTTTAATTTTCATATTTATTTTGTATTCTTAAGAATTTCTTTTTATATGATATTTTTACTTAAATTTGACCTTCATATAGCTTATGACCAAATACCTAACCCAAATTTTATGATAAGGTATTGTACACACCACGTAAAAGAAAAAAGCAGTCAGGCTTCTTCTCTGGTAGAAAGAGAGGGTCAACAAATTTTACTCAGATTTTCCAGGTCACTGTCTCTCACTCCCATGATGCTGAAGTATAACTGTAGATTTCTCAGGTCCCAGGCAGCTTTCACATTCTGTGATTGTGTTGCCATTATTGTTGGTGAGGTCAGTTGTTTTATTCTTTCTTTTTACCAACCTTTAAATCATCATGTATGTAATAACTTCATTTATGGGGACTAAACTTTGTCTTCTTTAAATTTGTGGGGGAGATAAATAAGCTTTAATTTTTAGCAATGAACTGACCACTGAGTATTGTTAACAGATACCCCAGTGGCCTAGGATCTGATTCTGGAAAATGCAGCATGTGTGCACAGATATCATGTGCTCAGCATTTGCGCACCTTTACCCAACCCCATCCCTTAATGGGCTATTATGGCATCTTCAGAGCTAGTCTTGCCTTGGTCAAGCAGGCACCAAGTCATTTAAAACTATGCAGGGAATTAGGGATTAGTGTTTGCAGAGAGGGAGTAATGGGGTTACTGATTTAGTCCGGGGACTCTGATTAGATCCAGAATCCCACTGATTCTTGAAATCACCCTGTCCTTTTTAGGGAATTTTAGATTCAACCTCACTGAATTTCTTGGAAGCATCTGTGGAATGAAATGGATCTCTTAAAAGAACTGGTTCCTGAGTTTTAGACCCAGTCCCTAGACCCCAGAGCCCTGGCATATGTTAAAACAGCAAGGTAGCATAACGACTAGATACTAGACCTGGAATCAGGAAGAACTGAGCTCAAATCCAGCCTCAGATACTAACTAGCAGGGTAACCCTCAGTAAGTCACTTAACCTCTGTCTGCCTCAGTTTCCTCCCCCTGTAAAGTGGAGTAGCTGAAAAGATTAAATGAGATAGTTATTGTTAAGCATGTTGCAAATCTTAAAATGCTATATAAATGATATTATTATTAATTGTTGGCATTATTGGTTATTATATGTTGGACTGGTCCTTTTTACAGGGTCATAGCATCTCCAATGCTTTGTAAATTGCCTCCTGGTTTTTCACCTGAATATTACACCAAAATGGCTTTAATTAGTTAGACATCCAATAATCATACTAAAACAGTGGTCCCTTTCCTTATGTTCTTTCATTCCCTGAGAAGGGTTTGGAAAACAAGTAAGATAATATTTATAAAAGTACATTGTGTCTTTAGGGAAACAAACAGTGTATACCACTCAGGACTTATTGAGACTACATCTACTGGGAAGTTTTGTCTTCCTACTATTCTATTTGCCTTTTGTGCACCCCTCTTGACCCCCTGGCACTAGCTTTTGACTACCAAAAGGGCCCCTTTTATGAATCTCCATTTGAGGAGTAATTCATGTCGTAAATCTCATTCTTCCCCTTTTTCCCCCGCAACAAAATATGGTAGGGTTTTGCTTCATTCTCTAAAGGGGCTCTTACAAATGACAGTTGTAATCTGATAAGGAAATAACAACAAATACTATCTCATTCATTTATCTGTTCATTTGCTTATTCATTCATGGGCATTCAAATTTCAACTCTGATGATTATTTAAATTTCAACAGAGAATTTCTAGAGAGTGTGATGATTTAATTGAAAGGACTGACACTCCAATGATGGAATGGCAAGCTAGTGGAAATATATAGGTATGTGTGTGTGTGTGTGTGTGTGTGTGTGTGTGTATCTGTCTGTACACACACACACACAATTTCCAGAAAGGAGTCACTTTTTTTTTATAAAGTAGCAAGAAATCTGAATTTGGTCAGGAGACCTTTCTTTGGATCCCAGCTCTGATACACACTGAGCCACTTTGTCTTTCTCTAAGCTTCAGTTTCCTTACCTGTAAGATGGGGACAATATGTACACTTCCCAATCTCACAGAATTTTGTAAGGAAGGGGATTTTTAAACTCTATAGACATGTGAGCTATCCTTAAATCATACTCTATGGGCACATGCCTGCTTCACCATCACAAAGCTGGCCATAGTTACGACCATTAATGTTCACATGAATGTTATTTTTATGAGCTATCTTTCCCAAACTCTGAACTCATAAACTGAGGAAATGGACTCTTATCAAGGTAGCTTCATTAGTGTTGCCTCCTCTACCTTGCCTCCCAGCATGCCCTGGGGACAGTTGCCGAGGAGTTTAGAATTCTCTGCCAGCATTTTCCTACTGTAGGTTCCCAGCACCCTCTGCTGGGCTCTCCTTGTAGCTAAAAAGCTCCTTCGTTGACTTCCCTGACCAGAAATAGCATTGGTAACTCCATGTGATGCAACGCAGAACAGCTCTGAAATTTAGAAGTATGCCCCCAAAGTTACTAGACTATGCCTGTTCTTTGACCCAGCCATGCCACTATTAGGCCTTTACCCCAAAGAGATCAAAGAAGAAAGAAAAAGAAAATGCACAAAAATATTAATAGTACCTCTGTAGTGGTGGCAAAGTACTGGAAACTAAGGGCGTGCCCATCAATTGGACAATTTCTGAATAAATTATGGTACATGAATATAATGGAATACTATTGCAGTGTATGTGGGCAGTGCTAGGCAGTGCAATACATAGAGGGCAGAGCCTGGAGTTAGGTAGATCCGAGTTCAAATGTGACCTCAGACATTTGATAGCTGTGTGACCCTGGGCAGATCATCTAACTTCTGTTTGCCTTAGTTGCCTCATCTGTAAAGTGGGGATAATAATAGCTCTTATCTCCCAGGGTTATTGTAAGGATCAAATGAAATAATAACTGCAAAGCTCTTAGCACAATGCCTGAAACATAGTATGCTTTGTATAAATGCTAGCTATTTTTATACTTTTGTGCTACAGGAAATAATGGGGATAGTTTTAGAGAAACTGGGGAAGAATTGTATGAACTGATACAGAGTGAAGTGAGCAAAATCAAGAGAATGATTTGTACAAGAAAAACAATATTACAAAGAAAAACAGCTTTGAAAGACTTAAAAACTCTGATCAACACTATGACCAACCAAGATTCCACAGAATCGACAATACTACCTACCTCCTTACAGAAAAGTGAAGAACTAAGGGTTCAGAATGAGATGTATTTTTTTGGACATGGACAATGAAGCAATTTATTTTCCTTGGTTTTATTTGTTACAAGGGATCTGTTTTCTTTATTTTTTTTTCCACTGGGGAGATACATAAGTAGGAGGAAGAGAAAATAGATTTTTGTTCATTAAAAAAATTAAATGAAAAAACCCAAGTAAACCTTAAATATATATAATTTATATATAAATTTAAACATATGAATATATTTATAAAATATATTAAAATGTAAACATATGAAATATGTTTATATATGTTATAAAAATTTTTTAATGGAAATACAACTAGAAAGTAATCTCCAGTGAGAATACCAGCAACTGGGGGATTAAGATAGACCTGGGGTCAGATGTAGAACTGGAGCTGAGCCCTGGGGGAAAGGAGGGATTCAAAAAGGTGAAATCCAAAAGGGAATGAGTTTCAGACAGAAGGACCAACCTGTTCAAAGGTATAGAGAAGGGAAATTCTCTACACAGGGAGTGGAACTGGGCTAGGTTTCTGTAGGGGCAGTTAGGTGGCACAGTGGATAGAGGGCTGAGTCAGGAAAACTCATCTTCTTGAGTTCAAATCTGGTTTCAGACACTTACTAACTGGGTCCCTGGGTGAGTCACTTAACCCTGTTTGCCTTAGTTCTCTCAACTGTAAAACGAGTTGGAGAAGGAAATGGAAAATCACTCTAGTATCTTTGCTAAGAAAACACCAAATGGGGTCATACAGAGTCGGATATGACTGAAACAGCTGAACAACAAAAGCTTGCTATAACAGAAAGTGCATGAAGGAGAGTAATGTGCATTAAGTCTGGATATGTAGCCTGGTGCTGGCTTGTAAAGGGCTTTAAATGACAAGAAGGAATTTTATATTCAATCCTAGTGGCAATTAGGAACCACTGGTGATTTTCTAACAGGAGAGTAACAGGGTCAGACCTGTTCTTTCAGAATAGTCATTTGGTCACTGTTTGGATGAGGGGTAGGAGAGGGAAGACTACAGGTAGGGACCCCAGTAAGGACATTATTGCCATAGTCAGGAGACAGGTCATAAGGGACTGAATTAGGGTAGTAGTCCCATGGCTGGAAAGAAGAAAACATGTGCAAGAATGTTGTAAAAGTAGAACTGAGGAGACATGTCAACTGTTGGAGGGGAGGTGAAGGAGATCATGTGAGGATGATTCTGATGTTCCAAACCTAGTGACTTTTTCCTTGTTGGATCCCTCTGACTGTTAGAAGATTCTGCCACGTGTTGACCCAAAATTCATTTCCCCGTCACTTCCACATACTCCCAGTTCTACCTTCTGGAATTACATATATTACATTGGCTCCTTCTTGTACATGACAGTCTTTCAAAGAGTAGAAGACAGCAGTTGGTCAGTCGGTCAACAAGTATTTATTAAGGGCTTATGTTTCAGGCACTGTGGTTAGCACCGGGGATACAAAAAAAGGCAAAAACACAAGCTCTGCCCTCAAGGAGCTCACATTCTAATGAAGGAGACAATGTACAATTATGTATATTCAAAATACATATTTTGTAAATGGAAGGTAGTCTCAGAGAGAAGGTATTGGGAGGGTAGAGAAGAGATGGAGAAAGTCTCTTGTGCCAGCTAAGTGGCACAGTGGATAGAGTGCTGGGCCTGGAATCAAAAAGACTTAGCTTCATAAGCCCAAGTTTGACCTCTAACACTTGCTAGCTATGTGACCCTGGGTAAGTCACTTAACCCTGTTTGCCTCCATTACTCATCTGTAAAAGGAGCTGGAGAAGGAAATGGCAAAATACTCCAGTATCTTTGCCAAGAAAACTCCAAATGGCATCCAGAGAGTTGGACATGACTGAACAACAACAGAAGATGGGAATCAGTGGTAGGTCTTTTTAGTTTTCTATTCTCTAAACAACAGGAAGGAAATAAACATTTATTAAGCACCTACTAAATTCCAGGCGCTATGCTAAGTGCTTTATAAATATGATCTCATTTGATCCTCACAATAACCTGGTGAATTACATGCTGTTATTCCCATTTTACAGTTGAAGAAACTGAGGCAGACAGAAGTTAAGTGACTTGCTCACAGTCACACAGCTGTTAAATATAACTAGATACCTGGTTCCTTTAGCTCCTTTTTCTTATGGCAAAATTTCCACATCCTTCTCCTCTGATCATTCTTCCCTGCACACAATCCAGTTTCTCAATCTCCTTTTTAAAATAAGGCACCCAAACTGAAAACAATACTGAAAATAGGATCTGATAAGTAAAATCTACATTTGGACTTCTGCCTCTCTTGCTTGGATACTTTACTTCTATTAATGTAGTCTCAAATGTCATTACATTTTTTTTAAAGCAATCAGCTCACTCTGTTGTCTCATGTTGAACTCACAATCAACCAGGTATTTTTCCCATGGCTTGCTTGAATGCCAGATCTCCTCTCATCCTATACTTGACTAACTGATATTTTTAACCTTAATTTAAGATTGTTGAAAAGCTTCCAAATATTCATTTTGTCATCGGAGTGTGAATGAGTCCTCTGACTTCTATGTTATTGTCATATTTGATAAGCAAGTCACTGACAAAATTGTTTAAGGGGACAGAGATGAGGGCAGAGCCTTCAGATATGGCATGGTAACCTCCCTCTGATCAATAATCAGTTTAATAATCAGGACTCTTTGAACTCATTTCTTTAAGTTTAGAGTGTCCCCAAAGTCTTATTGTCCCTTTTTTCTTTTAGCTTTAATAGTTTAAAATAATAGCTTAAAAATAGCTTAAGTAGTTATAAAAGTTTAAATTTGAAATAAGACTTTTGCAACTACCTGTATAGCATGATTTGCAAGGCAATTAAAAAAACACAAAATACAAACAAACCAACCCCCCAAAAATAACAAATTGCCACTGCTTTCAAGAAATTCAGTCTAATGGAAGAAACAACATGCAAGTATATACAAACTGTATATATATATATATATATATATATATATATATATATATATATATATATTTGCGTGTATATGTATATGTATGTGTGTGTTTATACACATATATCTATATATGTGCATATATATGCATATATGTATATACATACATAGACACAAGATAAATTGAGAATGGTCTCAGAGAGAAGGTACTAAGATTAAGGAGGGCTGGGAAAGATTTCCTCCAGAAATTGGGACTTAACTGAGCCTTAAAGAAAGCCAGGAAAACTAGGAAGCAGAGATGAGGAAGGGAAATATTCCTGACCTAGGGTCCCACCACTGAAAACATTCATTTTTCATAGCCATTATCAGTGTCCAATAAGATCTAGATAGTCTAGATAGAACAAATATTGTGCCAAATCCAAGAAGATTACATAAACTAGGGGTGTATATATATATGTATATGTATACATATATATAAAATTTATAATATATAATAAGGACACATTACAGAGAGAGAGAGAGAAAAAGAGAGAGAGAGAGAGAGAGTCTCCCACATGGATTAAAAAATTTAAAAAAAAAACCTTAAAAGTACAAGACTGGGAAGTATGACTAGATAGATTTTCTTTTAAAAAAAGATCTTAAGAGATTAAATGGACTACAAGCTCAATATGGATCAACAGTGTGCAGTCAAAAAAAGTAAGCTAATATAATCTTGAGATTCCATTAAGAGAGTATAGTACCCAGGGATAGGAAAGCAAAAGACCTGCTGTGCTCTGTCTTGGTCAGAACATACCTGGAGGACTATGTTCAGTTCTAAAAATGTTTAACGGGACGATTATTATCTGGGAGAGTCCAGATAATGGTAGGGCCTTGAGTGTCTGCAATATAACAATTGGTTGGAGGAAATAGGAATATTTTGTCTGGAGAAGAGAAGATTTTTGGTGGCAAGAAAGGGATCATGATAAATGTCTTTGTGTATTTGAAGGACTGCTCCATGGAAGAGGAATTTGGCTTGTTCTGTTGGCATGAGAGGTAAGAACCAGAAGCAGTAAGTAGAAGCAGAAACACAAGTTATAAGATTGATATCAGGAAAAACTTTTTGTGTTATCCCAATAATTTGAATGATTCCCAGCAAGGAATGAGATGCCTCAAGAGGTACTGTACTCCCTTTCAACTAGAAATCTTCAAGCTAAGTATGGAAGACTATTATTAGGTAGTGGATGGACCGCTGGACTAGGAATCAGAAAGACATGTCTTCCTGAGTTCAGATCTGGCCTCAGAAACTTACCAGTTGTGGGTCCCTGGGCAAGTCACTTAACCCTGCTTGCTTCAGAGAGTAAATGAGCCAGAGAAGTAAATGAAAAACCACTCCAGTATCTTTGCCAAGAAACCCCAAATGGGGTCACAAAGAGTTGAACTTGGCTGAAACAACACAATAAATAGCAACAGAGAAGATGTTCATTTGGGTAAAGGCCTAGTGGCTATTGGAATTGTGTCAAGAGGAAAACTAAGCCCAAAATTCTAAGTGATTTTAGAGACTAATTTCTGTAATCCTTTTTTTAACAGGCTAGGGCAGAAAGTGCTGATTGTGAGCCTTTTGCACATTTGCAGAAAGAGAAGGTTGGGTTGGTTACACCGGGAGGGTGAGTCCACAGAACACTTACCTGTGTGGAGAGGTGTCCAGGCTAAACGGTGTGGCATGGTACAGAATGAACTTTGGTACCACAGGAACACCGAAATGGCAATTGAGTACAAAGCGAACCTGATTCTCCCCCATCAGCCATTTCTTTCTAGGGTTAAGTCCCCGATAGAAAGGCTGAACCTCATTTGGTTGTGAATGAAGCCCAACAGAAAGCAGTGAATGAATGCAGTGAACTGAGAGTAGAGATGGAGGTGGGGTTGCCTAAAGGAAGAAATTAGTTGTATTGACAGGCAAAGCCCAGTCCCAACTGACTAAAGATTCATAGACCACTTGAAAAGCTCTGAGTTCCTAAGTTTCATCCACTGGCTAGGAAGGATTTTCCATGAATGGAAGTACTCTAGGCTGTGAATGCCTGCTATTTCTCCATAAGAATGAGAGAGATAAGGAGCTTAGCTCTTAGGTTTTTTATTTTCTTTAGACTCCATGGTCTAAACTGTCTGGGGAGCATTCATAGACTGGGAAGAGATGCTTCCTCAGGTGGCTTTGAAGAATTTGGTTAGATTCATTTCTAATATGAGTAAAGAGCGGTAGGCAGCAGGCATTTGTGAATGATTTCGAAAGTTGAGTATCATCAATAGGTCAAAGGGTGGAGTTTCTTAGTGAGTGGTGGCATTGAGATCCAAGAATCCAATTGGAGCAGAGTTTCTTATTGAGAAGTGGCTGTGAGATCCAAGAGCCTGATTGGATTCAAATCTCTTAGATACAAGAATTTGCTGGGCCATGACCCAATAGGGGCAGAGCCAAAAGTGAAACTATACAGGCCTGGGAGCTATGGCTGATACCCAACTGTGTCTTCTGATGAGGAGGGGTGTTTGCACAATAACTGGAGTGTTTGATTACATGACAGTAGTCCTTGCTACCAAGGAGAATTAGGCAATGGTCAACAGTGGCCCCACCCACAGTATCCAATTTCAATACCCCCTAACTTTAAAAAAAAAGTAGATGAATGAAAAAAAGTCAGTATTGTAAGAAAGGAAATACAGAAAGTCTTAAAAAAAAATGGAACTTCATGACAAATAGAGTTTAAGGAGGCTTCTATTTTCTCCATCTTCCTTTTCCTTCTTATTCCAAGCTCTTCCTAGGTAGAGGCAGGTGTGAGCTGCCATTGCTGAAGAGGAGAAGAAGAGAAACTTGTCTCTTAGCTGAAATCCCCAAACCCAGAGCAGAGGCATGAGCTTTGGCTAAGCAGGGGAAGTCAAGCAACAAGCTGCTGTTCAGTTTCTCCCTTGCTCTGTGGTGATAATATTGGCTGTCACTTTAGCCTCAGGAAGGAAGAGAGGAAAGGATTAGAAAGAGGGGATGGGCCTTGTGGAGGAGTGGGGAGGGAGGGGCTCTGTCACTAACTCTGGGACTCTGGTCTATCAATTTATTTGGTAAAGTAGTGACAGAAAAGGGATGTGGGAGCAGAAAGAACCCTTGGGAGGATAGAGCAGATGACCACAAGTCATGAGGAAGAAGAGGTGATAATAGGTCAGTAGGTGGGAGATGTAGCAGCATTCGCTCTAATTCATCTAGTTAAGTCTGGTAGGATTAAGACTATTGGCAACAGGCTCTACTTCAAACTCCTAACTGAGAATATTCCTATTTTGGCATGGAATTTTTAAGCTGAAATTCTGATGAGGTTATTTATCTCCTCCGGGCTCTGGTGTCCAAGTTTGCTAGCCTTTTCAGTTTTTGTTGTTTTTTTTTAATCTCACGCTTCGAAAGGAGAGAAGAGTCAGTCAATTGCCTTCAGTTGTAAATGGTTTTTTGTTTCTTTATAATGTTCCTGTATTTTCAAAAACAATTAAAACAGGGGTGGTGAGAATAACACAAAAGGCATGGGAAGAATTTAGCCTAGTCTCGGACTGACAGACCAGTCTGGCACACCAAGAAAAGAAAAAAATTCTCTTCTGGGCATTATGCCAAGCAAAATTTCTTACATTTATTCAGTTAAACTTGTGATTTTCTGTAATGATATATGGGTGTGTGTAACACACATACATAACACATATACATTCATTTTTTTCTTTCTATCACCAGCACCTGGCAGAATGCCTGGAGCATAGTAGGTGCTTAATAAGTACTTGCTGATTGATTGATAATGCATAAAAATAATGATTGCTTGCATTTATATATTGCTTTCAGATTCGAGAAACATTTTACCTATGTTAATTCACTTGCTCCTCACAAAGATCCTATGAGACAAGTGCTATTATTAGTCTCATTTTACAGAGGAGGAAACCAAGGCAGGTTGAGATGAAGTGACTTGCACAGGATCACACAGATAGTAAATGTTTGAGGTGGGGATTTGAACACAGGTCTTCCTGACTCCAAGTCTGCATTCTAACCACTGCACGACCTAGCAGCTTCCAGACAAATCTTACAGAACACTGTCTGAGACGCAGAATTAAGGGCTCAGAGCTGGAGTACATGTTGATTCATAACTTTGGCTTCTGCTCTCTTGGACGATTTTGTTTTAATTGATCAGTGTGAATCATTTAGAGCAAATGATAGCAGCCTCATCTCACTTTAACCTTGAGACCAATGGCTTTGGCATCCTGTTAGTTGAAGTCAAACTTGAAGGTATTATTATTATTATTATTATTACTCCAGTTTGACCTGTACCCCAGCTTTGGTGCATATGCAGGTCACCTCTGTGGTAGATGCTAGCAGCCCACTTCTGGGAGAAGACTTTCTACATTAGCCTATTATATTTGGGAGTGGCCTCTTTCCATCATCTACTTAGCCTGAGCTGCCCGCTCTTTAATTTGCCTCATTAAGAGGAAGCTGTTCTCTCTTTCATTCATTCATAGCTGAGGCAGTAAAGTAAAGGAGGGGGGTTACAGAGGGAGTGGGGACTTTCCCTTCTCCTTAGGCCCTGCAGCAAGGAGAAATAGGCTTCAGATTTTGGTCTGTTTTGTTTGTTTGTTTTTCAGTTCCATGTTGAGGAAATCAAGTCCCTAACCTAGGATCTCAAGCTACCGGGGGTCTTGGAGCCCAGGATTCCAAAGCTCGATGTTGCAACCAGTCCAGCAGCAAAGCTCTAACAAGTCACGGCCCTGGGAAACAAACCCCTTCTGGGCTTTGGACTTGGAATTTTGGTGGGACTAACATTATGAAGGAATTGAGCGAAGCAGTGAACCCAAGCTCCCTCTTCTCCCCAGAGACTCAGGTGGTGTAGGGTGTATGCCCCTGAGACATTGGGGGAGGGGACATATTTGCTTTCATTATATCTTTGAAGTAGATGTTCCTATCTAAAAGCTAATCTATTAAGTGGCTTAATATAGAGTGCTTGGATACCTAAAACTGGGGGAATAAATCAATGGGAGCTTGAACCATTGGCAGAGATGAGAGACCTCTCTCTCAGGGTACTGTAAAACCCTGGAGGTAGAGTGAAATGTAACAAAACTGGCCTTCAGATAGTGGAAGACAGAGAGTCATTGTCACAGACCCAGGTCCTGTCCAGTAGACCTTAAAATTGAGCCACACCCTCCTAAATGCATCAACTAGAGCTTGGAAATCACTTTTTAAAAGCTCATTAACTCTTTCAGGCCACTAAGGTACACTTTCTGGAGTAATTGATTGAGTAAGAAGTCAGTAGACTCCAGACTGAACTAGAATTGATCAGTAGAAGTTATTTCTCAAGCCTTCGGGAAGAAGAGAAATAACTCAGAATTTCACTGGGAAATGACTCCCAACCTTGTAGATGAGGGTGTGGTTGGTTTCTGCAGAGTGACAGGAAGCAGGTGTCTCACAGTTTCTTCTTGTCCTGTGTGTGAAGGTTGGGAGGTAAGGAGTATATATGAAGAAACGGGAGAGGAGAAAGTAGATCCCTAACTTTGCCAATTTTTGTTTTGTTTTGTTTAATCAGACCTACGATTTCTCAGATGTAGGGAACCAAAAAACAAAACAAAACAAAACGCTCTACCAATGTACATCAGCTCTGCAATACTTACTGCCCATTGTCCCATGATCTTTACGTGTCAGTCAGGACTTGAACTCAGATCTTCCTGTTGCCATTGCTCTACTTACTGTACACAATGCTTCTTGATCAAGTTCTAAATGGAACCTCTACTCTGTACCCAAGCTTCAGTTTTCATCTCAAATTTAAGGGTTCAAGCCCTGAAGCAAACTGGTCTACCATTCTTTTTATTATCATTTTAATAGGAATTTAATAAATATCAACAAAAACATTTCACTACACAAAGAACAATAGAAAAAGAGAATTGTATGTGTATATGTTGTGTGTACTCTAATTATAGCCTTCCATTTTTCAAAGGTTGCTTCCTGACTTCTGTACTAAATATATTCTTGACCTGAAAGAGTTAACTAATGAAGTTTTCCAAAGTATCCAACGCCCAGGAAACCGTTTATAAACCGGGAGAATCTGACTCATGGACAAATGTAATAAATATCATACATTAAATGCACCTAGTTATCTGTAATATAATAATAATCCTATTGATTTAACAGCTGATAATACTTGGATTGTGGATTTATGCCATGTTACAACTGAGTTTGAAAAGAATTTTAAACTAACCCTACTGTGGGCAGGGCCCTGGTGGGCTTGTGAGTGCCAGTTTGAAAGGAAAAAATGTGTGTGAGAAGCATGTGATGTTTGTGCAGTGGTTTGAGGGCTGGGCTTGGTAATTATACTCTCGAATGAGAAAATCCAATATGGCATAATGAAAAACACACCTCTGATCGGCTTCCAAAAGGAAGCCCCAATACAGGATGGACTTTGCCCAGCTGATTATATTCCATAAAGCACAGGCTTTCTCCACCCTCAAACCTATAAAAATTACAAGGACACAAACAAGAGACTACAGACAGCCATGTCTCCTCCTTCTGTTTTTATTAAGGACTCTCCCCTTCTAAGCAACTCTCTTTATTATGTTTATTGCCCAATCTGCGTATTAGACAACTGTACAAAAGCGACCAGGAATGGAAAGAAGAAAGGTTGTGTGGGGAACCAAATCAATAGCATAGTTTAAATCATCTTCCTAAAACAGTGTTCATTAAGTGACCAACTGAGTCTATGCTTACAAGGATGAAGCCATTAAGAGCTAATGCAAGAAATGAAGTTGCTGATTTCTGATATGCTATTTCTTCAGACTCAAAATTAAGCTCAGTCAAGAGAGAGAAAGACAGAGACAGAGACAGAGAGACAGAGACAAAGAGAGAAAGATATGTGAGGTGATGGAGTGAGAGGGGACGAGGGAGACTCAAGGCTAGTTTCTGATGGCCATCTTCCCCAGAGGATTATAGATTTAAAGCAGATTTTAAAGGTATTTTAGCCCAGATTCTTTTTTTTTTTTTACAGATATGGAAATGAAATCCCAGATATTGGATGATTTGCCCAGGGTTACATAGCATTAATGGCAGAACTGAGGTTCAAAATCATTTCCTTTGACACCAAATCTGACAGCATCGTGGGGCGTCCCAACTGTCCAAAATGTCCAAATGTCCAAATGTCCAAAAGTTGTCATAATGCCTATCATTAGAGTGCCTCAGAAATATAGCACAAAAGCTGAAGGACACAGCCTGTAAGATTAGATACTGAAATTTAGATATGTTTGAATCTGTAGGTCCTGATAATTTCAGTACTAGGATTTATAAAGAACAAATAAAAAATGGCAAAACCCAATAGCAATGATTATGGATAACTTATAGAACACCAATGGAGTCACCAATGACTGGAAAAAAGTCAGTGGCAATATGGATTTTTTTTTTTAAGGAGATGGAGGGGGTGGGCCTAGAAATTAGAGACTAATCATATTAGCTTCCATTCCTGGAAAAATGCTAATGTGTGTAGCATTATAAAAAAATTGATTTGCAGATGGAATCTCTCTCTTTAATTCATTTCAGACCCTTATTACCTCTTGCTTAGACTATGGCAATAGCCTTTTAACTTGTTTTCCTGCTTCTAGTCTCTCCCTTCCTTCAAACTATCCTTTAAGCCACCAGCCACCAGCTCTGTCACTTTCTGACTATGTGACCTTGGGAGAGTCACTAAACTTTTCTGACCAAGTTTCCTCACATGTAAAAATGAGAGGAATTGGATTAAATTATTTTAAGGTTTTTTTCCAGCTTCAACATTTTGTGATTCTGATCATCCTAAGGCCCAGATCTGACCAATTCAACTCAATTCTACATTTTTCAAATGTCTATTATCCACAAAGCACTAGGAATATAAAAAGTTTTGTTTGTTTGTTTTTAATGGCATAGTCCCTACTCTTAATGAATTTATATTCTACTGGAACTGGTGGAGAGTATATGGCACATATCCAGATTAATTTAATATAAGGTAGAGGATGATAGAGGCAGAGAGCTCCAGGAAAAACAATGAGAAGAGAGAGAACACTTTATAGTGGGAGGATTGGAACATATGAAGCTACAGACTTGGCTTAAACATAGGAGGTAGCACTTGAGCAGATCCTTGATAGAGATTTCAAAAAATTCTGCAAGTGAATGAGAAAGGAATGTATTCTAGGCAGAACTCTGTGTGTGTGTGTGTGTGTGTGTGTGTGTATGTGTGTGTGCGCCATCATTAAAGGCACAGAGGCAAAAGATTCTTAGCTCCTTTTGCTTGAAAATCTTAAATATCTTTTTATTACCTAGTGAATAAAATGAAAACTCACCCATCATTTCAAAGCACTTCATGATTTAGTTAAAAAGGATTCCAACTCATTCTTTAAACTGCTAATAGAAACCCTTGTCTTCTCAAGTCAAGGACACAAGCATTTAGTAAGGGCTTATCAGGCACAGTGCTAAAGCCCAGAGAATACAAGTACAAGTGAAAAGAACAATAGTTCCTCAAGGAACTTAAATTCTAATTGTGGATACCCAAGACATAGAAGGAAGCTAAAATGCATAAGTGAATGGGAGGGGAGAAGGTACTCACCCACTAGGTGGGAAAAAAGTCAGGAGAGTCATTGAATAGAACCTAGAGGGGAATGAAGGAGTGAACGAGACTGATTTGAGTCCTTCCTTAAAATGGAGATTCCAGGAAGAATCCACCAGTCAGAGGAAAGGGTTACATGGTGCAGCTATCTTCCAAGGGGTGAAGGCTACTGGAACATGGTAGAGAAAGGAGCTTTCTCTGATTCCTTCAGTTGATAATGACTTTTCTCCTTTGCTTATACCTCTCTTATGCACCTACAGTATTATGGTAGAGGTAGTGAGTTTAACAGAAAGAAGAAGTCAGAAGACCTGAGCTTGAGTACTGTGTAAGACATGCACTTCAAACACCAAAGCTACAGTTTAGTTTTTTAGCTTCTTAGATCTTCATTTTCTTTACCTGTAAAAGGGAGTAATAACACTTGTACTCCTGCCTCATAAAATTGTTGGGAGAAAAGTGCTTTGCAAGTCATAAGGTACTATCCAAATATGAGTTGAGATTTATAGCATAGTTCTTTGTGCATTTATCCTAATGTTCTATTAGATGGTTATCTCAAGGTGGGCCACTCCTAAGTTAGGATCATGTGACCCTAAGTCAGGTAGGTCCTCAGCACTACCTGACAACTGTTTTACTTTACCATTATTGACTTCCTATCTCATTCCCTGTAGTGACTGTTGGAAATTGCGACTTTTGGTCTCTCATCCCCTTCTCCCCGCAGGAAAAAAAACATATTAAATAGGTAGCCTAAACCCCGACTTCACTAAGAAGATTAAGGCCATCTGGTATGAGCTCCCTCAGCTCCCTTCTTTCCTTAATCAAATCTTCTTATCATATTTACCTACTCCTTTTTCCTTCTCTTTAGTTAAAAAAAAAAAAGGTGTATCCCTAACCCTCAATAACTAGATCATTTCCTTTCTCTCAAACATCTTCATTGCTTCCCTTTCCACTGGCTTGTCCCTATCTGTCTACAGGCATGTCTATGTACCCCCAATCCTAAAAACAGCCTTCCCTTCAGCTTCTTTCCTAATCCATGTATTACCTCTTTTCTCCTCCCTTTCACTGTTTAACTGCTTTAAAATATATTGTTAATTGATGCCTCTACTTCATGAGCTACTTTTTCTGAATCTTTTATAATCTAGCTTTTGTCCTCATTACTCTAAACAGCTTTTTCAAAAGTCACAAGTGACCTTTTATCACCAAATCTAATGCCCTCCCCCACCCCAGTTCTCAAAAGTTTTTACCTCTCTGCAGCTTTTGACATACTGACGTACTATTCCAACTGGACACTCTCTTTTCTCAGTTTCAGAGATTCCATTCTTTCCTGGTTCTTCTCCTACCTTTTAACCATTCTTGTTTCCTTCCCTGGTGTCTCATTCTATTCCTAAAGCATTCCCCAAGGGTCCCTCCAGACTTCACCTTCTCTTCTCTTTTTACACTTTGCAATTGCACTTGCTGTCATGGTGTTAACTATATCTCTAGGCAGGTGAATCCCAAATCTTTAACGCTAGCCCTGACCACTCTTTCCATTTCCACACTAGAAATCTTCAAATGCCTACAAAATACCTCTACTTTTGCTGCCAGTCCCTCAAACTCCAAATGTCTAATAGTGCTTATCACCTTTCCTACTAATCCTTTTGGCTTCTCCATTTCTGCGTCACCACAGAAATTGACCTACCACAAAAATCTCAGGCTACTTGTAATTTCTCCTTCTCTTTCGCCTCTTCGTTCCAATCATTTTCTGAGTGCTATTAAGTTCCAACTTCTCAGCATCTTTTTCATCTACCCTTCTTGTCTATTCCCATTTCTACCACCCATCTAGATTATTGCAAGTCTTCTTACAGGTTTTCATAAGGTTTTCTCTCTCTCTTCTAATCCATAATGTGGTCAAAATGTTCTCTCTTATAATCTGGTCATATCAATCCTTCTCCTTCATTAGGTCTTTATTTCCTACCAAGTAAGTTCAGATTTCTTAATTGGACATTCAATGTACTTTACAATCAGAAACCACTTTATTTTTCCAACTTTCTTTCATGATATACTTATATACAGGATATAAGCTTTAATAGCTTAAAAATGCACTGAGACTTTTGGGATGCTGTGTATTCCAGTCAAATTTGGCTACCTTGCACTTTTCTGCCTCTGTCTTTGTTCACAGTATTTCTTCCCACTCTTTACCTCTAAATTCCTGCCCATCCTTTACAGACCCAATCAGATGATCCTGTCTCCCAAAACCGTGCCTCCTCTACCTGGTCAGAAATGATCTTGCCCTTTAGTCTTCACATAGTGCTTGTTTTGCAGGACTAATATAGTTATTATTTAATATCATGCATTAAGACCATCTTTCCTTGTGTCTACTCTCCCCTCCCCTGACCCTCCACTTTAAATCTTGGAGTGGCACAGACCTTGTCTTATCCCAACTTTATTTCTCACCTAAGGTCTACCACAGTGCTTAGTACAAAGTAATGGCCTAATATGTGTTTGTTCAATGAATGAATGTGGAATGGAATGCCTGCCTCGCATCATAACCTCCAATCCTCTCTCTTTCTTTCTCTCTCATTCTTTTTAAATACCTATCTTTAGACTCAGGTTGTCCAGCCTCCTCCTCTCCCACCCCAAACACATACTTCTTCTGTCCCTCCAGTATATGACCCAGGCTCTGGCCCTACTTTCCTCTCTTCATGGTCCTGACCCATCGAATTCCTCTATTCACTGTCCTCTGACCTTGAGTTTCTTGACGACTTGTCCTATTGAAGCTCATAACTTGCCAAACTTCAGTCCTCCTACACCCACCATCTGCCTTTTGGCTCCTGCTTTTCAGAGGTACAATACTTCTAGAGTCACACAATTGTGTTGATGGGTTTCCACTGTAACTTTATTATCTAATCTCAATTAAGCCTTCACTGCTGCAAGTTCTTCCCTATTACACTCCTCACAGTGACTGTCTTAAAACTTGTCTCTCTTAAAGACCACCACACCACCTCCTCACTTCCTTTCCCCTAAGCAGAAGACCTTGGTTCCTCCTACTTTATGAAGAGAGGTCATCTGTTCTGAGATCTTTCTTCTCCCTATTCCATACCTGAAAACCCAACTAAAATATCCCCTATTCTATTCACCTTTACTCTGGTTTCTAAGAAGAGGTGACTCTTTTTTCCTACCAATATCAGCCCCTTTACTTGTGTGCTCAAGTAACAGACACAAGTAAAGGGGCTAATATTGGTAGAAAAAAGTCTGTTGGACTGTGGGCTCCTTGAGAGTGGCTAGCGAGTTTTGTTTTATTTTATTTTTCTTTGTATCTCTAGGGCTTTACACAAGTCCTGACCCACAGGTAGGAACTTAATAAAAAAAAAGTAGTTGACTGACTGACTTGATGCCTTACTTTTTGAGGTAATTTTCCACCTTCTATTATTATTCATTCACTTCCTCTCTTCAATCTTTACTAAGCTACAAGTTTTTTCCCTTCTGACTAAATATATCCGGGTTTTCTTATCCTTAAAACAAAACAAAAAAATCCCTTCACTTGGTTTTGTCATTCCCTGAAATTCTCATCTGTCTTTCACATTGCAAACATTTGGAGAAAGTCCCCTACCCATTTTGCATTTCTGTCCTTGCCTTGCCTTTACAGAATCATAGAACTTCAGATTTGGAAGGGACCTTAGAAGTCACCTAATTCAACCCATCTTGAAAAAAGGGCCTCTAGCCTTTGCTGGAAGATCTCCAATATAAGAGAACCCACCACTGCTTAAAGCAGCTGATTTGGCTTTTGAATAGTTCAATTAGGGGAGTTTTTCCTGACATCAGATCTAAATTTGTCTCTTGTAGTTTTCAGTTATTGCTTTTTGTTTTAACCTGTGGGGTCAAAGAGAAGAAGTCTAATCCCTCTTCCATAGGCTAGCTCTTCAAATTCTTGAAGACAGTCATCCTGACCCCGCTCTCCATCAATTTTATTTTCTATGTCCTAAATACCCTCACTTCCTGAAATCAGTCCTCAGATGGGGTGAATGCTAAACCCTTTATCATCCTGAGGATTCACCTTAGGACACATTCTATCAATTTATCAATGTCCTTCCAAAAATGCGGGGTCCAGAACAGAGCACAATACTCCAGGTATGATCTGACCAAGGCAGAGTATAGAAAACGACTAATATTAGTTCCTTATTCCTGGAAGTGTTGGCAAAGAGAAAGGCCTTCTCTTCATCAAAGGCTGTAGTGAAGGGGAAGATAGTGGGAAACGGTGACAAAGTGTTAACAGAGGAGAAAAAATAGAAGAAGGAAGTCATCGATACAGTGTTTGTAGGAACGTGCTCAGGAATTGTTTGGGGATTATGTAAGGGCTTTTGTCAAACAGCATGTATAAATGTATCTATGACTTATGACTATAAGGTGACAAGTTTTTGTTTTTTGTTTTTTGAGAATGGCATATGGAATCAGTCTTTTACAGTCATGCCTTTGATGGAGGTATTTATATTTTGCATCAATAGAAATCATTTTCAGCATTTTTTTTCTTTGCTTTACTGTCATGTGTTTTATTCCCTGGGAACTCAGAGGAACGAGCTTTCCATCACCATGTAGAAGATCACAGGCTTGAGATAAATATTAACATTATTTGATAAAGGTCAAAACATATCAGAAAACTAACTTCCTTCCTTAACTGATAAGCTCATTCACTTAGGAACATTATATGCACACACACACACATATATAAGTATATATACACATATGCGCACATACATATGTGTACTTATGTCTATATCTACATGTATATTGACTTTCAAAAGGTGGGGATTGGATAAAGAATGCTTATCAACAACCTGAAGTCAATTTGAAAATCACTCAAAAGTTTACCATTCACATGAATTAACTCAACAATTATTGCTGATGCATGATGCTTTATGCCAGGAGCGGGAAGGAATACAAAGAAGTATGAGACATTATCACTGACTGCAAAATGTTTACAATCTAGAAGGAGAGATACAATGTGGATACAACCCCTTACTTCCCAAATTAAGGTATAAATATGGTACAAGTCATGCCACTTGGGTGGTAGAAGGAAGCACTTCTAATAGGATTGATCACTGAAGATTTCTTTGAAAGAGAAAAATGTCTTGAAAAATAGTTGAGCTTTCCCCTCAAAGAAGTACAGAGACAAGAAAAACAAAATAAGCATTATTTTCTCTTCACTTTCTCTTCACTTTATACAAAACAAAGCCATCTACATTTATAGATTACTTCAGTAGGTTTACTATGGTAGGAGCAGATATAGAATGTGATATGAAGTAAGAGTACATTAATGTCAAAGGAGAGAGCCACATAAAGTGTTCTAAGAAACTTTCAAGAGGACCACAGATTTAGAGGGCAGCTAGGTGGTACAGTGGATAGAGTGCCAGGCCTGGAGCGAGAAACACTTGAGCTCAAAAACATATAGGAGAAGGGAATGGGAACCTACTCTAATATTTTTGCAAAGAAAACCCCAAATGGGGTCACAAAGACTTGGACATGACTGAAATTGACTAACTATAAAAATAAAATGATATGGATTTAGAGTGCCTCACATATTTTACAAATAAAGAAATGGACTCAAATGAAGGCAGGGACTGTTTCCTTTTTTTTTCCTTTGTATCCTCAGGTCTAGCATAGTACCCACAATTTAGCAGGAACTCAATGTATTTGTTGAATTGCATTTCTTCGCATTCTATTACAATATGAAAGTTTAGGAGAAGTATGGTTTTAAGGGGGAAGATAATGAATTCCATTCTGAACATACTGAGTTTTATATAAGGAATTTTCCAACTGGTCATGAAGAACTGGAACTCAGGAGAGATATTAGGGCTGGAAAGAATAATTTACCTAGTAATAATAACAAAAAAAGGCTTGAGGACAAAGAACATCCAATATCTTAATCCTAAATTTACAGGCATTCAAATCTAACACAACTGTAAAGGCTTCCAGCTGTGAGGTTAGTGTTACTCCACTCATTCAAACTAATCATGTATGTTTTCTAAGGAGGCCCCTACCAAAATTCCTTTGTAATCTGGGAAAGCAGGTTCAAAATCCAAGCTAGAATCCAAACTCTGGCATATTAATTTGCTTTTTGGATTCCTACATAAACTTTCCATGTTTAGAATCTTTTTGAATTGTCCCTTGGGATATAAATATTTGTATTACACATATTCTATGTCTTTTAATAGTAACATCTAGTAATTCAGTAGGAAAAAAAATAATGCCCTTGTAAATTCAATCTCTTCTGCAAACATAAAACATTCTTTGGATTACCTTCCCCTATCCCTTTAACTAGATTGATATTACTAAACCATGAGCTCCATTCCAGACACTTATATCCAAAGAAACTTCCAATTTACATCTTGCGCCACTGTATATGCTTTGCTGAACACTTAACAAAGAATTAAGACGCAATATATTTTTAACTAAAACATCAATAGCAAAATGCATTCTAAGGGAAAATTTTTGGAAGGATTACTCACTTTAAACATGGTTTCAATAGAATTTATTTATAGCAATGAGCAGTGAGAAATAGCACATTTTAAAAAATATCCAACAACCTCTTCTTTTTCACATAGATAATTAGCAGACCAAACCCCACCCCCATCCCTCAAAAAATATAGGAATACATTTTGAAAGCCTTGAATTCATTCTCAAGTGGCAACTTTTTTTCTTTGCTCATTGAGTGTTCAGGAAACCACTCACACAACATGTCTGCCCATTTCCTGGGCAGGGGTAACTATGTCCAGGGAAATAGGATCACTGCCATAGATTCTATTGCAATAACTGTGTTCCACTGAAGTCTTTCAGGCACCCCTGAAACTTCCGTAATGGGCCTTTAAATAGCAGGACTTAAAGATTCTAATAGTTTTCTATCACCTCCACTGTTTATATAGCACAAAGCAAAGCAAAGATAGTAAAAGAGATACTGAAAATCTCTGAATCTACTCTTGAGGCCAGACAATTAATCAGTTCAATTTAATTCATGCATGGTGTGTGCAAGGTCCTATATTAAGGTGTTAGGAACAATAGAAATCCATGATCTCATTCACAGGAACCTAGGAAGATAGTTAGCACAATGAGAATTTTCCTTTATTTGCAGATGAAGAAACTGTAATTTGAGAGATGTGACTTTTCCAAAGCTATGCTTCCTTCCACTAGACAGGGGAGGTTGGAGTCAGCTCATTTTTAGTGTGAACATTTATACCTCCAAAATTAGCAAATGCTCCCAGTCCAGGCTTAATTTATTTTTTTGTTGGTTGTCTAGTCTTAAGAAAGTAAGGAGAAAATGTTAATAATGTACATTGAAGTTACAAGTATGTCCCACCTTTTCTCAGAGCTAGATATTAAACATTTACCAGCACACCCCTGCCTCCATATCCAGTACTCCTTCCATTATACCAACCAAAGACCTCTATCTATATTCACAATTGTAAGTACCTTAACAGTGTTTGTTGAATGAGAGACGACCATATGACAAAAAATGAGCAAATTTCTTCACAAATGGAATCAGATGTGATCAGTATTCTTATCCAAAATTGATATGCAGGCCCTAAGGTCGATTTTGGAGATGGGATTGTCATCATTGACTGGCTACTCAAAAAAGTCCATTTTGAGACCTGAAATATAAATGACAACTAAATCTCTTTAGTTTATATTGTACAGATACAATCTCGGGCGTGGAAGTATGACTAATGGATAGAGAATCAATTACAGAAATTAAGACTTAGATTCAGTTCTATTCTATATTCTAGTTCCTTATACCAGTGAAATCACAGGGAGGATCTAAACTAAAAATGATACAACCTCAAACCATCTACCAGCACTGAGAGTGGGTAGAAATAGTTTAGCTTCTAAGATTATGTTCTTATTCAACCTTCTAGGGCAAATCTAGCAGAGCAGTCCCCTTCATGACTAAACATTCTTTCAGAGCCTATTGGGTTGGTTACTGGTGTGACTGAATCAGGAGAAGGCACATCAGCATAGCAAAGTGTAAATATACATACCACTAGTTTTTTTTTTTTTGGAAGTTTAAGGTCTGAAACATTGAATCAGGTAAACAGTAAACTAACTTACAGTCTATTCCTATGTCCTGTCACCTACTCAGGAACTGGCCTCTCAGACCAAGCCTCCACTTCTGTATAGGATCTTTGGCTTTTGTCTCTCCTTGGGTTTAAGTCCCACGAAAAAACTCTAAGGCTGGCACAGCTCAGCTCTTTGGTTTTTGCTTTATGGAATTTTAATTTAACCCCTTGTCCCTCTTTCCTGGGAGAGGATTTCATACTCCTCAGTCATGGTCCTTTTTTCTTTATCCCTGTCACTAGCTGATTCTTCTTTCCCCCATTCCTAATTCCCTTGGTGGAATGTGACACAATCCTTCATATTAAGCATGTCCCATAGGAACCCGTCTAAGATCCCTAACTCCTAACAGCATTATCCTTCAATGACATAGCCAGCCCTTGAGTGCCCCACTTTTACTCACTAAAGCTTGCAGAGCAGAGAGGAGAAATTCAGCAGGCTGCCTGCCAGGGCAAACACTTGGCTATCCTTGCTGTTACCCACTCCTTTGCCCTGATTCCAGCTGCTTCCCTGTGCAGAGAATGTGAACCTTGTTGACAGTTGGGGTCTGGCCACACACACATAATTATTGGATCCATGTTAAACTGTGACACTCTTGTTCATCTCAAAACATGTGTGCCCCAAGCAAGTTGACTTTGGTGATAGAGACTGATTGAGAATATCAAGGCTGAGTTTAGCCATCCTACCAACACATCCAATTCTTCCTCCCATTCCTGCCTCCTTGAGTCACTGTTTAGCATCAGCAAGATGGGGCCAGGCCACAGAAACCCAGACTGAGTGGGTAAAGGTGGTGAAAAGCAAACCAGAGACAGTAAAGAGACAGTATTGAATGATACAGTGTCTGACACATTAGAGATGCTTAATAAATGCTAGCTGATTGATTGACTGACTGATTGAGGAAATATGAAGTCTAGAAACTTTGGTACTGTTTTGAATAAATTTTAGGCATGACTGTTACGAACATTCCTATTTTGTGGTTTTAGAACCCAACTCAGAGCTAAACAACTTGTTTGGAAAGATGTCTTAGTATTGGTAAGTTAGAAAGAGTAAGGGTCAATCTACTAATGTTTTCAAATTGAAATGCTTTGTGGGTAAGCTAAAGCTCTCCTAATCACAATGAGTAGATAGTGGGGGAGATGGAGAGACTATAATAGAGTAAAGATTCTTAACTTTTTTTTTAATGACATGACCCTCCTTCTGACTAGGGACCCCTTCTCAGAAATCATATAACTTTTTCAGTTCATAAAATAAAATAAATAGGAATTAAAAGAAAACTAGCTATATTGACAGTTATCAAATTTTTTTTTAATTCAAATTATGGACTCCAGTTCAAGAACTCTTGCCATAGAAGAAACCTTGGGAAGCATTGGAATTAAAGTCATAAAAACCTGCCTTTGAGTCCTGATTCAAATAGTTTGCTGCATAACCTTGGTTAAGTGATTTCATTTCTCTGAGTCCCAGTTTCCTAATGCGAATGAAACAAGTATGATACTCTCCCTATGAAGTGGGAGAGTTGTGAAGAAGATCATACATATATAAATATATATGTATGTATATATGTATATATATGTATGTATCATATATATAGAAAATCATATATATACATACATATATACATATATGTGTGTGTGTGTGTGTGTGTAAATGGCAATGAACTTGAAACTATTTAGCAAATATTTTGCATTTACTTATCTGTCTATACATTACTTCCCTCAGTGGATTGTAAATTCCTTAAAAGCAGGAACATTTTTTTTATATGCTCAATACCCTAGCACACAGTAGGCACTCAATAAATGCTTACTGAATTGAACTAAATTTGTAACCCTTATGTAAATAAATTTTTTTTTTAATTATTCCTATAGCAGTACATCAAGGGTTAATTTAAATTAGTCTGGACATTTTGGGTCTCCTACTGCAAGACTGACTATGAGCTTGTAATTCCTCCCCTAACTTGCCCCCACTGTATCATTTGCATGAAAGAACAACCTAGAAGGATCTTTGTCAAAATTTTGACAAATAAAATGTAGCAACTCCTAGTTGGTTCAACAGGAGGTTGACTATTTCTCCCTTCAGGGTTTTCAAGCAATCCTGAGAGATTTGGGTTTCTAGTACTATTGCTCATAAGCCCTTATTGGTGCATTCTCCATTATTATCAGAATTAATTATCTTTTAGAAAAGGTATTTGCTAAGTAGGTATAGCAATCACAGTTGTTGCAGGAACAGCTCCCCAAACTGAGGGCTCACTCTCCCCTTGTGCACACAAGCTCCCTGGACAGAGTGAGCTGAAACTTAAATGCATAGCTCCTGGGGATTGGAAGCTCTTCTTATCTTTTGTGGAGTCCTCATGATTAGGTTTTAGCTCTCCGATGAGCTCCAAGGGCTGGTGCCCCTGTAGAGGCCTAAAGCTGCCTTTACCTGGTATGTCTGGTGTGTCTCTCAGCTCCTGATAAAGACGTTGCCATCAGACATTACAACTCTGGAGGCATTGTTACTGACTTAAACTCAGGTAGGAAACTCTAGATCTTCTTACATTTTGATGTTTACAAGGTCATTACCTGGTCAATTTGGGGGGAAATGGTTTGAGAGAAACTCAGTCCATTCTCCCTAAAGGAAATCTCCACCTCAAGAATTCTTCACTATTGGCCTGTTGCTACAATGTTCAACTCTGAACTAGCTTTCTGGACTCCTAGAAGTATGTCTGATTGTTTCAGCTAATCATATGATATTTCTGGAGTGACATCATCTGTCTTTATCCAACCAAAGCACTTTATTCCAAAGGACTTTTTTTTTTTAAATAACTGCTATACACCTTTAATGGGCTGATTTAATCCAGCTGTCTGCGTCTTCTGTGGTTTCATTAATCAGAGCAGTGATTACAAAAGGAACAAAGATGTCAAGCAGTGCCTGAGTATGTAGCAAACTGGTAGTCACTTGCTTGGACCTGAATCAAGGATATGAGCTATTTTCTTTTGCTCTAATGAGAGACAAAGTGGTGCAGAGAGGTAATGGAAAGAACACTGGCTCTGGAGTCAGAGGACCTGCCTCTCATGCTTGGCTATTTGTGGGGTGAGAGTAAGTCATTTAACCTCACCTGGGCCTGGTTTCCCCATCTTTAAGATGAGTGGGTTGGACTAGACTGCCTCTGATATCCTTTAATCTATGAGCCTATGAGTCCACAGGGTCACAGTCAGAGACAATGAAATGTCTCTGCAATCGTGAGAGGGAGAAGCACCAGAACCACCTCATAAGCCGCTGCTGCTCTGCCCTCAGACTCAGTGACACTGAGGATGGAACCAGTGGCTGGAGATTTGCCAAGAATTTCATAATTTCTCTGTTGAAGAGAGTCCTAAATTATTTCATGGAAGAAAAACCTCTTAGTGAGTCCAGTGGCCCCAGTGTAACTGGCGGGTTCATGGACTGTTTGTTTTGGATTAATTAGATTAGTCTTTCATATGCCATCCTGGGAAAGAGGAGTGAACAACAAGACCAGGGAACCTCTTCAGATTCCAAATCTCTGTCCCCCAAGGTCCAACCTGTCCTTAGAAGTGTAACACAGAGCTTCAGTGTCACATCACCAATTGCCTTTTGGATGTCTTGAACTGGATGTCTTGGAAATATCTTATGTTCAACATGTCCAAAAACAGAGCTCATTGTCTTTTCCACAAACCTCTTCTTCAGAATTTTTATAGAAGGTGCCACCAACCTCTGGGTCACCCAGGCTCACAACCTTAGCATCATCCTTGACTCCTCATTCTCACTCACTCTACATACATGAGCCGTTGTCAGATCTTGTTTCTACCTTTACATCTCTCCCATCCATCCATCTCAGATATATTCCCTTCTTTCCATTCACAGAACAACTATGTCTCACCTGAACTACTACAATAGCCTTCTGATTTGTTTCCCTACTCCAATCAGCTGCTAGGGATGTTTCTGAAGCATAAGATTAACCAAGTCATTCCCCCATTTAACAACATTCATTGACTCCCTATTATGTCTGAGATCAAAGATAAATTTCTCTGTTTGATAGTTAACATTCTTTTTTACCTGGCCCCTTCTAGGTGGCACAGTGGCTATTGCATAGGATAGATCTGAGTACAAATCCAACCTTGGATTCTTACTGGCTGTATGACTTTGTGCAAGTCACTTAACCTCCATTTGCCTCAATTTCCTCACCTGTAAAATGGAGATAATTATAGTACCTGTCCCCTAGGGTTTTTGTGGAGATCAAATGAGTTCGTAATTATAAAGTGCTGAGCACATTGCCTGGCATACAGTAAGTGCTGTATAAATGCTAGTTTTTGTTGTTGTTGTTATGATTAGTATTATTATCTTCTTACAATTTACTTCCCTTCACACCTTCCATACTCCAGCTCCACTGACTCTTCCCTCTGTTCCTCACATACAACACAGTCTTCCATCTCCACTCCTTTGCTCTGGCTATTTCTCCATGCCTCAAATGTTCTCCCTCCTTATTTCTGCTTCTGTCAGTACTCACTTCAAAGCAGATTTTCTATGAGAGCTCTCTCCTGGTTCCCCCAGCATCTAATTTCTTCCTTTCTAAGACTCCCTTCTCTCTACTTTGTGGATAACTTTCCAGACTTAGTTATTTAAATGGTTTTCCCATTGGAATCTGAGCTCCTTGAGACAGGAACCGTTTCTGGCTTTTTATAAAATCTGATTATTAACATAGTGTCTGGCACTGAATGAGCACTTAATAAATGCTGGTTGACTGACTGACTGCCTGAACACAGTTCCTCCTTTGAGATGATTTAACTTTTATAGTCAGATTCTAAAGGGAAATGTAACAGGTGACCCAACACAGGATTGACAACATAGGTGGGGAAGGAAGTTAGGAATCATTTTACTAATTTTTTTTTCTATTAACCACCTTTGTCTCTGCCTAATACAAAGGCAGAGACAAAGAAGTTTCTAGAAACAAAAAAATTCTGTCTCAGTAGAAACGAAGAAAATTCCGGTCATAATATTCAGGTGCCTAAAACAGTACCAGGCAAGAAGAGTCCTTTTGTTTTGTTTCCATTTATGGCTACAATCCTTTCACTGGCTGAGAGGTCTTCTCTACTGCTGCGCCATGCAGTCCAAATATTAGGCATTTGAAGAAGAAAATTACGGGGCAAATCTCCATACTCAATATAACTGGGTGGAAACTTGAGCTCTGAATTTCTAGTTCTTTTTTTTTAAAAAAACTCTATTTTTTATTTTTAACATTCATTTTAGAAAAATTTTTCTTTTCCAAATTTTTCCCTCCCTCCTGCCTTTGCCCCACCCATTGAGAAGGCAAGCAACATGTTATCAATTGTACGTGTGATATCATGCAAAATATTTAAATATTTATTTATATATTTTATATATAATATTACATTTCCATGGTAGCCACATGTTACAATAAAAGGCAAGAAAAATAAAGATAGTGAAAAATTTATGCTTCAATCTGCACTCAGACTTTATTAGTTTTGTTTCTGGAGGTGGATGGCATTTTTCATCTGTCTCTAAAAGAGTATTTTCTGAATAGCCAGGAAAGTGAATTTTCGGACTTTCTTTGCCAGGGTTGCTAAAAGAAAAACAGAGTTGCTCTACTGAGCGCTCTCATTTATCCTTCCACCCCCTATGAGTTGGATTTGATGCCCTCTTAGGACATTTCCAATGCTGAGATTCTGAGATTCTCTTACCCCCAAGGGATCTTAGAGTATTAGGCCTACAGACTTATCCTGCCTAAATGCCCTAATAGCACTTTGTTCACATGCCCTTTGTCCCTTGGTTCAGATGAATCAATAAGTCCTAGTGAGACTAAAAAAAATTTAGGAGAATGAAAATATACATACTACATGCATATGAATGATCTCAAGCTGAGCCAGTGTAGTTTTAAGTTGCCAAAACTATTAAAACTTAAAATTGCACTAAGATATTTGGGACACCATATATATTAGTTACATGTTTAAATATTAAGAGGGAAACAACACATACAACTGGATACTAGACTAGATTGTGACTACTTTATAATTCTGAGACTGATTTAATATAACTAATTAAAACACAAAATACATTCATTCTGCCATCATTCTGTTGGACCTCTCTAAACAGCAGTCATATTCAAGTCTCCAGTTCTCCAGTATTCGTTACACTCATTCAATCATAAAAATCATGCTATTCCTATTTTTAAAATCTACTGGGACTGTCCCTTCCTCTCCAGCTCTGCTGCCACAGTTTTCATCCAGGCATCTATTTTATCTCACTTGGATTACTGTAATCTCGTCCTCATGGGTTGCTGCCATTTGTCCACTGTAATTCATTTAAACCACAGCTACCAAAATAATTTTCATCAAGTGCCACTCAGACCTCATTCTTGCCCTACTTATATATTCCAGTATCTCCCTATGACCCCCTAAATCCAAAGAAAACTTTTCATCATTGGTTTCAAGGTTTTATGTACACTGACCTCATCTTAAATGACCAGTCTTATTTCAGATGATTTTATTGGTCTCAATTCATGATATGACTATTAATATTATTATTAAAAATAATGCAATTCATTACCATATGTGATACTTAAAACATTTCCTGAATTTGCCATTGTCTTCATTTTCAGACCTGTAACTAGTGGTGACTGAACTTTGATTAAGTAGAATATAGAGAGAGACCAAAGCAAAGAGGACATTCCAAATGGTGTTGAAATAGCATCAGAAGAGCGGATGGTTCATTCATCCTCTTATGAATCTACCCATTGCCAGACTATTACCACCATGGCCTCTCTCACCCCCAACCCACCTGACTCCTGTCCCTAACTGCAATATTAGCACTCTCGGAGAAAAATCCCATTTATTCAGGAAGTTAGGAAGGTTTTAAGTTCTGTCTCGATATGAGCCTGGGCAGGTCACTCAACTTCAGTGCCCCAGACAGTTCTCTATGACTAGAAGTTAGAGAACAATTGCCAATCAATATTAGTAGAAGGAATTTCTTCAACAATGAGTTGCTGTACTAATGTCTGGACCCTCTCCCTCAAATGAATGAATGAATAAGCAAGTATATAAATACTGAAATGAATGAATGGATAGATGAATGAATGAGTGAATAAATAAATGACTACGTAAATAGATAGATAGATAAACAAATTGATTAATTATTGCTGTAAATATACTGTGTTGTACGAGGCCCTCAAGGACTTTACAATTTACCTAGGGAAGATGATAAGGCCTAAATGAGCCATAATACAACACGGAATACGAGGAGGCAGAGTTAACCTCTGTCCTACTCCAATTCATCAAGTGACAACATTTTAACTGTCTTGCTTTCTCCACCTCTGCCTCTGCCTCCTCATTCTCCTATTTCTCCAGTTCACCTGCACAGACTATCCATGAATTAAGGTTCAGGAACAGGATTCTTTTGACCTTCTCCCACAATTTTAGTTTTTTAAGCCCCTTCAAGTTACCTTCTCTATGAGGCTGTCCACAAATATTATCACTTAATCTCATACAATATGCTTAGTTCTATTTATTTTTTTTATCCAATCTACTTAGTTATATTTATTTTTTTTACCCTATGCTGCCTGGTGGTCTGTCCTTAGCCTCCCTACCATTGACTTAGCTGACAGGAAAGATTCCCTGAGAATCATTGGACACCTGAACCTGCTTTCACCCTACTGGCTCCCAATAATCACTGTTACATTAAATGATATTAACTAATGATTTTTCCATTATTCCTCACTATATTTACAGCCTCTTCAACAGAAACTCTACCTTAGTGCCATTTTTATCCTTCCTTTACTCTTTCCAGTCCATTAGGGCACAGCCTGACAGGATACATTTATATAGTACTTTATACCACTTAAAACTGAAGGCCAGTGGCCTAGAGATGATTACATTGGAAGTGAGAGACCTGAATTGCAGGTCCAATTTTGCCATTATTTGCTACCTGTGTGAACTTGAGTTAGTCCTTTAAACTTAAGGTGATTCAATTTCCTCATCTACAAAATGGAATTGTTGGTAGCTGTACTATGACCTCACAGAGTTTGTCAGTTGGGATGATGTTTAGGTAATGTGAGTCTCTTCTGAATAAATATGACTCTGTGTTTCTCTGAATAGCATGCACACACACACACACACACACACACACACACACACACACACACACACTGCTAAGAGTGATTTGCTTTTGATTAACTTTATGTGTCCATTCTTCCTGGAATTCTTGGTGCCTGGGATGCAGGATAGGTACAGGACTGTTAAGCTAAGGAGGAAGGAAGTGATGAAATCAGGGAGAAAATAAAGGATGAAGAGATTGACATGGTTATGACCATGTGTAATAAGCCATGGCTCTCTCCTAAGGTCCAGTAGTCCTTTATGTATGTGTGAGGCATCAAATTCACCAGATGGAATTTCAGTCTTTTTCTGCAACACCAATCCAATCCAATAAACACTTTTTAAGAGTTTCCTATGTGTCAAGTGCCATGCTAAGCTCTCAGGATACAATAAATAAAGAAAAAGGCAGTCCCTGCCCTCAAGGAGTTTACAATCTAATGGAGGGGAAGGGGGAGGGGTGGAGAACAACACACAAAAGGCCGGGGAATCAGTACAGAATGAATAACCAATGTACTCCAGGAACTGCTATCAGTTTCTTAACCTTCTGAAGGGTCTGAGATATTCCTCTCTCCTACTAAATAGGAAATTTATACAGAAATTATGAGGATGTCATGTGCCTACCTTTCTTAACTATATGCACAAAGGGAATGTGGGAAGTGAAGTCAGACTCTAGCCTGGGAGTATATGAAATACTACCAGGTTTTCCCTAATTTTGTTAAATTATCTTGCTTTATTACACTTTGAGGTCTAACTGATTTTGAATGGTTGGATCTAAATAGGAAGAGTTTCCAGTAGATAAGGACTTGAGATAAGAGCAGATGGAACCCAAGCCCCAAGTAGACTCTGGGAGTAACAAAAAAAGCAGTGCTGGGGATATTAATACTCCAGCCCTAGTCTACCCCATACCTATTAAACTTGTAAAGCACTGTGTAAATTATACAGTGTCATTTAATTATGATAAATATTTATTATAACAATAAATCACATTTTAATAATGCATTGTTACTTACAAAGCAGTATGTTATTATTATTTCTTTCCCTTTTAGAAACATTAGGTAACCACAAAAGAAAGTAACTAAAGGAAAAGGATCATAAACTTGCCATTCTACAAAGAAAAAAATGTAGAACACACAGAATGTGAGTTAACTTGAAGAAATTAGTCCTTAACTTATATTCAACCCATCTGCTTCTCTTAAGAGTGTCTAAGGTGAATGTGAAACAATAAAAATTTTGTCAGTGAATAGACTGGGGCATAGTCAAGAAAATGGACAAGTAGAGTTTTAGTCCTATGAGAAATAATGTTGAATAAGGAAAAGGGAGAAGGCCCACATTGTGCCATTTAACTTTTGTGCTTGAGTTAATGTGGTCAAAATTGGAAATTATACCGAAATGGGATTGAGTTAAGTAGATTGTGAGCCAGGAGACTTAATCTTCAAAGTTTAAAACTTAGCATCAAACTTCTAGGCTTCCTCCCACTTCATTGCTTAGCTTTATAAAAGTTATTCAATCTTTTGGAACCCTATTTTCTCCATCTGCTAATATGGTAAAACACACTCACTCACACACACACACACACACACACACACACACACACACACACAATTTTCCAATGGAAAGAAAACCCACTGGGCCACTGTAACTCTGGGTAATCATGTGAAAAATGCCATGGGATCTCTGGTAGAAAGGGAATAGAAAAGCCAAAAAACTGGTGGTGATTTTTTTTTTAATTGTTGGAGTCGATAAGGATAGAAACGCTCCTGTCAGGATCAATTCATGAGATTTTCTGGTGAAGTCAACATTTTTAATTTCCTTCTATCTTTGCCATGTTGATTTTGATGTGGTAGGCATTCCCATCTGTGGATCTTGGTGTCCTTTTTCAGTCCTCAGCAGTATACAAACTGCATGGTTTTTGGAAGTGCCTTGCTGTTAGTTACATTTGCTGACTTAGGGTTAGGAATCTCTGGACAGATGGCTATATACTCAACTCAAACGAGGCTATAATTATTCAAAATCATTTTTTAAATTTTTGGTTGTTTATAGGTTGTTTTTTTTCCTTTTGGAGGAGAGGGTGGGAGTCATACATATGTGTGTATTTGTGCACATATGTGTATGTATGTTTTAATGCCATTGACCTGGAAGTCAATTTTATAGAAATAAGGCAGATAAGCCTAGACTACTTCTCATGAGAGAAGAATAAGAATAGGTCCAGTTGATCTCTTCATTTTCTGGGTCCCAGGATCCTTGTCAATAGAATAAGGAGGCTTGACTAACAGCCTCCTTAAGGTTCCTTTGAGATCTAAATCCTATAACCCCATAGTCTTCAACTTTTTCTAGACTGGCACCATTTGTGAGAATTTCATTTTTTAACATGGCTTCAGTTTCATGTTTGCTGTACATTTCAAGACTGATGCCAGCTTAAATGATTTCATATGAAAAGTGGAAGCCTCCTTACCTCTGTTAAAACAAAACCATAAGAGTTCGTAATTCCTAATTTCCTGTATACACCCTGTATATCTCCACAAACAAACATATCCATATAATCTGACCACACATCCTCCCACAGAGAAAACCCCATGGATTCCATACATATATGGACATAAACAGAGAAACACATAGCAAGCTAGTCATAGAATTACAGTGGCTACATAAATAGAGAAAAACATACACTCTGTCCTATCTGCTTTCGTGCACAAGTATATTAGTTAGGAAAAGTTCCTTCATATAGCTTCCCCCTTCTTTCAATCCTCAAATGTTTATTCTTTAATTTTATTTTTCTGTCCTGATTTGTTTTATTCCAAACATCTTTTACATCAAAGATTGGTTGAAAGGGGAGAAAGTTTTGAAATCAGAGACAGAATGTTTTTGTCTTAAGTCATCAGTGAGGTAGGGAAGCAGGACTTTTGATTAGGGTGCTGATGAACAGACTAAAAAAAAGAGAGATCATTGGAAAAGGAAACAAAAAGCACCACAAGTTGAAGATAGCAAATAATCTATATCAAGTGTCGTAGAGGATATCAGAAGATTAGGCAGGAATGGATTCTCTAAGAAGCAGAAGACTAGAATTCAACATCAGCTGGAGGATAATAATTTGTTCTTATAAAACTCAAAGTGGATATGGAAACATCTAAATGAAAAAAGAGGATTAAAATAAAAAATATATTTTCCAACTTAGTAGGATGATTCAGTATGATTAATGAACATTTGTCCGCTATTCTATAATACTGAAATATGAGGGTCACTTGATATAACCATGCATTGCTCTTTGTTCTTGCCCTAAATTATTTTCTCCTAAAATATACTACCAATAGACTTACTCAATCAAGGTTACAATAACTCCAGTGAAAAGGTCAGACCAACACACAAAGCTATGCTTGGCAACAAGGCCAAGCCACAAGTCTAGTTTATATCTACTTTGCTCTAACACAGGACTCCAGAGACCAAAAAAAAAAAAAATGTCATGTCATCAAAGTCTGACAGATTAACCTCAATGACCTCCAAAATGCCACAGTTCTGAGTGGAGTAAGAAAATAGAGGTGCTCAACAAGACCCTGCATGTTAGTCAGGGTTATGTTATCATGTTATCATGTTAATGATAATCCCATTGATTCAATGATGAGATCTTTGTAGATCACTGAACATCTTTGTGCTTCAATTTCATAGCTGTTAACTGGGGTCCAGAATATGGAACAAAATAAAAGACATTTGAGTCTTGAAATAACCCTCTAAGATAGGTGGTACAAGTATTCTTATCCCCATCTTACAAATGAGGAAACCGAGGTGCAGAGAGATCCAGTGATTTGCTGGTCTCATAGTAAGAATAGAAATGGATGGGAATAAAAAGAGGAAAGGGCACTGACTTCCTGACAGGGTCTCATATCGTTATAAATTCTTGGCAGTGTCTCATGGTATCAAGCATCAGGCTTTCTGTCTTTTTGAAGTATGCAACACTGTAAAGGTAGCCTGAATTTCCACACGGGAAAAGCAAAGTGGATGATTTTTAGACCTCAAAGTCCTGATCATTTCCTTTAAAGGAAATCAATAATTCTTCCACAAAATGTGGTGGTAAAAAAAAAAGATTCATTATTAGGATAGAAACTTCAAACTTTATTAAGATTACAACAACAAGGCCATAGAAGTACAGTTTATCCTCTTTCCCCTAAAGCCATGTTTATTGGCATCTTGAGTGAAAAAGAAAAAAAAACAACAACAAAGGGGAGGGGGCTTTGGAAAGCCCCAAATGTATCTAAATTAGAAGTTAAAAATCCACAATGTGCATATGCCGCATCAAAAGAAGTATTGTAATTTAAGGACTGTGGGGGTAAAAATAAAACCCAAATCTGCCACAGTCACAGAGAAATGTGTTTAATCCTCTGTCAGAGCTATTTGGTAGGAAACATTACCCCACCCCCACATCCTTTTATACAGGGCTGGGTGGAAAGTCAGCTGGGCCACTGTGTTCCTACAGGGTCTGTGGTAGGGTTGGCCAGTTTTCCAACTCCCCTCCCACCCACACCCTGGGTCTACCACATTTTAAATAAACTAATCTGCCTTTTAAAGGATGCTCTACAGACAGGCAACTTGTTTGTTTTCTCTTGTACTTCTAAAAAGAAAAAACTGCTGCTAATAGAAAAGTTGCAGGAGGAAACTTCTCCACAGGTCAAGAATCATGTAGGGAAATCCAGTTTAGCACCACTTCCAATGTGCCCTGGAAGGACATGCAGCTTTCTCTCACTTAGGTATATGGCTGCTCTTCAGAACCTCAGGGTGCCTAGAGTTTTCACTTGTAGGTCTTTTTTACTCTTGTATGACATACCTAATCTTTACCTTACTGAGTCTTTGTAGGGAAGAAGCTTTTACAAATGAGGTGGGTACCTTCAAAGGCATTTTCAAGGTGACATTAGTGTTTTGTTTTGAGTTTCAGTGCCCATTCTTCAGACCTGAGATACTATATATCTCATAGGACTGTTGTCATTCATGATACTATAACCTCTACTCCTTCATCCTACCTCTGCTCTCTAGGACCAGCAGAACAAGAATATTATGTCTCCTGCATGAGATCTCTTAAAATATTTGAAAATATCTGCCATATACCCTATAGCATCTCGTCTCCAGACTAAATGTCTCTAGTTCTTTCAAGAGTTACTCCTCCGATAATTTTGAGTTCCCTCACCATTTGGACACACTATAATTTGTCAATGTTCCTTCTGGTTGTCCCCCTCTGGCCATGTTCCAGTTTGCCAATGTTCCCTCTAAAATTCTGTGCCTGGAACTGAACATAAATTCTCCAGATATAATCTAGATATGGCAGAGAACAATGGAAATGTCACCTGCACATTGAACATTTTAGCACTATTAATGCTGTCCAAGATCTGGTTAGCTTTTTAAAACTTAATGTTTTTTTGTTGCCATATCACACAATTGATTCACATTGAATTTTAAGTTCACTACATCCCTTGAACAATAGTATGCTGGTAAATGTCTAACAAATGACTCTCTGGAAAAAAATAATATACCCAACACACTTTTAGTTTTAATACACATTACTAATCTTTTGTCCATTACTTTCTTAAATCTAGATAATCTATGGAAAAAACCAAGCCCTCATTTATAATATTTGCCAATGGCCAACTGATAATTTAACTATTAGCTCTTATGAGCCTGTTTGAGCTGGCTCCAGCACATGCCTACCCCGTGGTCTTTTTCATATGAAAAAGCCATAATCAGCCTCATTTTGTACTTTTGCCAGTTCTTTTTTCTAACCCCCAAGTTTGAGGTGTTACATTTATCCCTATTGAATTATCTCTGTCTTTCCATATTTATATTCTTATTGTCCTCTTGGGAGTTTTCCAATCCAAGAGGAAGTACTTTCCTGCAGAAGATCTTCACTTGTACTGTAAACCTGATTTTTACCTAACGGAGCATTAGAAGTCTTTATACTGAGAATTTTGACTTGCTTTCATGCCAAATGGTTAGACTTTTCTTTCCTTAAGTTTATTATATTCTTTCTCTCCATTTTCTCTATGATATCTCTCTATTGCCTTTCCTTTTTATTGTGAGTTTAAGATTAAGAGACATGCTTGAAAAATCTTGGCAGTTCTTGTCTGAACCAGCTATGCACATTTTTATCCAATATTCCTACTGTAAAGTGAAATGGCTAGTCTGAACTCAGAATTCTTTTGTGTTACCATTTTATGTAAAGATATAAAGGACTTGAGATTTTGTCAGAAAGGGAAGTTGCTGGAATTCCCTCCACCCAGTCACTTATAATTTATTAGATTAAATCCCAAAAAGTTGCCTGATGCTCAGAAAAGCTAAGTGACTTACACATAATCCACAATAATTAAGTTTCAAAAGTAAAATTCGGATTCAGATTCTGACTGTAAGCCTAGGACTTGATTCAATTATATTTCACTAACTCTCTTTACATAATTTTTAATATTCCCCCCAAAATCTACTTTTACTTGTGAATCACATTCTAAGCAATGTTGGTTCATTTCTAGATCATGGGTAAAAGACAAAAGTATATGTGAGGGAAATAGTGGTGTCAAAGGGATTGGTGATTGAAAACCCTACCTCGCTTTGAAGAATAAGGCATTTATGGCAGACAAGATGGAGATCTAGAGCTTAGTATTTTAGCAAGAAGAATAAAATGAGGGTCAAAAGCCTTTGTTAGTCATTTAATTATCCTATAGTATTTTCATTTAAAAAAACACCTTTTTGTAGTTGTTCAATTTTGCTTGAATTTTAAGTGTGTCATTTCTGTTTGTTTGCTGTGTAATGATTCTTTTCTAACATGATAGTAAATCCTTGAGGTTTAAGATTTAGAGATTTGAATTTGTGAATATAATCTGAGGGAGAAGAAAAATCAATAAAAATCTATCCTATCTATCTCAAGTAGCTCACTGATAAGAAGAAAGCACCCAGATAATTATAGCAGCATAGATGCCCATTGATTAGGGAAAGGCTAAACAAATTGTTGTACATGAATGTAATGGAATATTACTGTGAAAATGCCACATGGAGCTGTGTGGCCCTGAGCAAGTCACTTAACCTCTGTTTGCCCTCTTGAGAAGGAAGTTACAAACCACTCTAGAATCCTTGCCAAGAAAGCCCCATGGACCGTATTGGTGTACCATTGTCCATGGGGGTCATAAAAGAGTCAGGTATGACTGAACAGCAGCAACAAATCAAAAAAGCCAAATGTGATAAATACAGAGATGCATGGAAAGATCCAAATGAACTGATGCACGGCAAAGAAAGCAGAAATGGGGCAGTGAGGGGGTTGGGAGGAGGAGCAGGAAATACACACAATGACTTCAACTATGTAAATGAAAAGAGCAACAAGCCCAAAACAATGAAAGGTGGACATTAGAAAGTTACAAAGAACAAGTGCGGCCTTGAAGATGAGAAGACGCCCCCGCCCCGTGTTTTTGCAGAGGTGGGAAGTCTACTGCTACGGGACATCACATCTGCTTCCAGGCTTTTTGGGTGTATTGATTGGTTCTGCCGATTTTTTCTTTTCTTCCTTAAAATACTTTTTTATTACGTGGAATGTATCTATGGGAGGAGGAAGGATGCTGGGAAAAATTTTGGAGATGTAAAAACAAAAGATATCAATAAAATTTATTTTAAAAATCTAGTCCGCCATTCCAACCGATTAAACTTTAAATTAGCTACATAGAATGTATGGATAACCATATCTGTGTTCCTTACTTTATATAAAGCTATGTATATGGATACTGCAAATGTAAGTTACGTTGGGCTCAGAATACAACAGAAGGAAGAAAGTGTGCTAGATTGCCTTTGATAAGTTGTAAGGTTCTTTTAATGACCTCAAGCAAAGGCTCAGCTTTTCAGTACCAGTGTTCTTTCAGCGTTACTGTGTGGCTCCAAGGCACGAATCCACAGAGACCGAGAGGACTGAAAAGTGGTTATCATCTAGAGGGCAACAGAGAGGTGCGTGGTGGGTGTGGCACAGCTGAAGGTCATTATGAAGTAGGGAATTATAATAAAGAAGGAGGAGGAGGAGGAGGAGAGGGGGAAGAGGAGGAGGAGACAGAGGAGAAGAAGAAGAAGAAGAAGAAGAGGAAGAAGAAGAAGAAGAAGAAGAAGAAGAAGAAGAAGAAGAAGAAGAAGAAGAACAAGAAGAAGAACAAGAAAGCAAAGTAAGAATTTTATCAGAGAAATATTTGAATGAATAAGATGGCAAGGCTGAGAATGAAGGGTGAGTGATGGAGAGCCTTTGGTAATGTGATACAGAGGAAAATTGTGGAAGGCCTTCAGCAAATTGGGTGGGATCTCCTGTGGAAAAAAGGGATAAGAATTGCACAGAATGGGCATGAATGGATGAATTGTGAACTGTATCTTGGAGAGAATCTTCTCATCAATGAGAGTATACTCTCAGCTACCTTCTTGCTCTAGAACTTCCACCATGTCAGCCCTTTTCTCCCATTAGCAGATTTCTTTTCCTTTCTTTCTTTCTTTCTTTCTTTCTTTCTTTCTTTCTTTCTTTCTTTCTTTCTTTCTTTCTTTCTTCCTCCCTCTCTCCCTCCCTTCCTTTCCTTCTTTCTTTCTTTCTTTCTTTCTTTCTTTCTTTCTTTCTTTCTTTCTTTCTTTCTTCCTTTCTTTCTTGTTATTCAGTTATTTCAGTTGTGTTCAACTCTTCCTAGCCTCATTTGGGGTTTTCTTGTCAAAGATACCACAGATACCACTTGTCATTTCCTTCTCCAACTCATTTAACAGATGATGAAGCTGAGGTAAACAGGCTTGTAATTTTCCCAGGATCACACAGCTAGTTAATGTCTGAGGCCAGGTTTGAACTCCTGAAGTTGAGTCTTCCTGACTCCAAGCCCAGCACTCTATCTCCTGTGCCACCTAGCTGCCCTGAGTTCCTTCTAGGACCTCAGTTTGGGGACAAGCCCAGGTTGGCCACACTTCATTTCTTTCTAGGTTGTGCTTTTAATTCCCTAGACTTCATTATCATGCCTCAGACAGGTACTCCCTGCCTCCCCACCACCCCTTCCCACAAGCTCCCACCTGCTGCATGCTTTCCACCTCCCTTTGTGTATTATCTTTCCCGTTATACTGTGAGTGAAGTCTTTTCCTTTCTGTTTGTATTTGTATCCCTAGTGTTTAGCCCAGGTCCTGGTTCATAGTAAACACTTAATTTTTTAAGTTGTAAACACAATTTAAACTTTACATACTTTAAGTTTTAAATAGTAAACAATTTAATAAGCATTAATGAATGCTTGGTGTCTGCTTCCCCATTGAGTAATTGAATATATGTATTAAGATAAATGAATAAATGTGCATGCTATAGATATATTTATGCAAAAGCATAAAGAATCTGGGTTTTTGTCAGGGTAGGGAGTTCCTGGAAATCCTTCAACCAAGCAGACCACAACTATCTATGATTTAGTAGATTAAGTCTTGCATGAGCCTTAGAGAAGTTAAGTAACTTACTTATGTTTACACAGCTGAGTAGCAGAAGAATTGGAATCAAGGGTCTTCCTGCCTCCAAGATACAGAATTCTATCCACTAGAATCCATTGCCTGTATTTGTATCATTTTACTGTTCTCAACAATCCATTTGAGATCTCAAATTCATAGTCCAAGTAGGATCAATTCATTACTAGAAGATAGAAAAAAGACAAAGTATTGAGGAAGAATAGTGATGGTGACCATAGGACTGGTGATTAAAAATGTTGTGTACGCAGATATATAGATAGTTCTATACAGATAGAAAAAAGTTTGGGGGAAGGGGGAAGAAAAGAAAAGAATGAAGGAGAGGGAGAATAAGGAGGAGAGTGAGGGGAGGAAGATAAAGAGAAAAAGATGGAGAGGGGAAGATTGAGAGAGCAAGAGAGAGAGAGAGACAGAGAGAGGGAGAGAGAGAGACAGAGAGAGACAAAGAGACAGAGAAAGACAGAGACAGAGGACAAAGAGAGAGAGAAACAGAGACAGAGACAGAGACAGAGACAGAGAGAGACAGAGAGAAAGACAGAGAGAGAGAGAGATGTATCACAGGTCTTCCTCAAATGGATGAAATAACAGGTCTTAATCACCCATATGTGTATGTGTATATATGAAGTGTATGCATGTGTATGTGTGTACAAATGCCTACATGCATATACATAGGATATAATTATAGAATAGTAGAATAGAAATTTGAGATGCGTAAATTTAGAGATATCTCCATTTTAAATGTGTCCATTGGTAGAGCCTTCCAAGCTTGTATTGGTCTGATCAGCCACAGTCAGACATTGTACCTTGACCCCGACACAGTGATACCATTTTGGTCTTCGAGCACAGAAACCAACAACCAACCAAAAAAAGTGGGGAAATAATTTTCTGGGATTAAATAACATTTGTTTTCAATTCCTTGCTTCTGATTTATGTTTGTCCTGTGTACGTGCATGTGTGTGTGTGTGTGTGTGTGTGTGTGTGTGTGTGTGTGGTATGTGTTCTACACCTATAATTTTATCCATCTGGAGAAGTATTGCTGTGACAACTCCCTCAACTGTTGTAGATCAATAACTATTATGGCATTGTAGAATCTTAGAGAGTTAGCAGGGATTCATAGAGGTAAGTGGTTAGCCATGGTCACACGGCTATATGTGTTAGAACTATGATTCGAACCCAGGTCTTCCTGATTCTAAGGTTGACTTTCTATCTATTTTGTCATATTGACTCATCTGTACGTATGTATACATGCATGTATTATGCATTTTTCTGGTATATTCCATTCAAAATGAAATTAATCCCTATGTTTATGCTACTGCTTTCCAGGTCATTAATGATTTCTGTTAAGAATAACAAAAATGATCATATGTGACATTAAGTTGTAGAAGCACCTAGTATTGCTGAATAATGAACTATTTTGTCAAGGTTTCTTTAATAACCTCTCATCTTAGGGTTTGGAATCTAAGGCAATTTGCTTGAGGCTAAAATTAGTCATTTATTTATTCCCCTGATTATTGCGATACTAAGGAGAGCCTTGTCTTTGAATTCTAAGTCACTTATTTCTGCAGAATTACACTGAAAAACAATTCCTATCCAAGCATCATAGAAAATTTAGTCAACAGGCAATCCTGTCAGGGGCAATTCTAGTAATAAATAATTATTCTCCCTAAAGAAACAAATCAAAGATGGCTAAGAATACATATGACAGCTATCTTCTTCCCAGGGGGGAACAAATAAATCGAGAGCAAAAGCACTTTCTATTGTATTGTCAGAGAATTAGTGTTTATCATTTTCTTCTGGTCCCAAAGTCTCAATATCACTGAAATCCAAAAGACATGCTTAACCCCATTAAGCACAATGCTACATTTGACAGGAGTAAGGACTTTAGTAACTATGCTACATGTGAATAAGATCATCCTATAATGATTGAAAATGACATTGTCTTACTTGCACAACATACGCCAAATCACAAAATTATATATCCTCCAAATGCAACCATCTTGAGACAAGGCCAATTTTTATTTTCATCATTTTAGAAAGAATTTGTCCTGGGTCCCAAGTAAAAATACAAACCACAATCAGGGTACAATACGTACTTGGCATATTCCAGTTTGGTAGGACATCTGTAGAAATGTCCAGGATCTGCCCAAGAACTGCATATTCAAAAAGAGGGATCAAGTTTGTGGCCAAATTCTCATTAAAAAAAATAACACATATGAAAAGAAACGAGCTGAAAACATATGAACACAAATGCAAAGTCCTCATGATGCATCTGGCCCTTTGGCACCATGATCTGTGGGCATCCAATTGCAAAATGTGGCAAGACCTACTGAAGATATGGTGGGATTGGCCAAGTGATGGCCACTGGGCAAGCCCATGCTTGGGTCAGTCCAGAAAGGTGTGGTAGGTTTTTTTGTTTTGTTTTGTTTTTTTGTTTTGTCTCCAGATAAATGCCAACTCCAGATTTTTTTTTCCTCAATGGATTCCATATACACCCCACCCCCCACCACCCCTCAGTTTCCTTTCTAACGCCAGAAGTTGGCCTGGTTTTCCAACATTTCAATATTCCTAATTAAAAGGGGATTGTCTTTATCAGACTGGCAGATGGTGCTGTGGCAGAGTCTGTCTCAAATTGAAATGCCTCTTGTAAAGCACTCTCTGTCAGATATATAATGGTAGAAACGAATGTACTCGATGCTGTGTCCCTTCTAGGCACCAAACTGCTTACAATTCCAAACTTAGGCCCACCAAAAAGAAACGCTAGCAGGCCTGAAATCTGGCCTGCTTAAAGCCCTGCTCACAGTCCATAAATACTCTTGGGAGTTTAATGCTGAGGATCGTCCCCACACGGACATCAGATAGTTGGGAAGATTCAAGATGTTACTATTCTCATTTTTACAAATCAAGAAACTGGGACAATAAAATTAAGTGGTTTGCTTCAAGTCACGCAGCAAATAAGTAGCTGTCAGGGCTAAAACCTGGCTGTTCAGTCTTCTTACATGTTACTCTTTCTACTACATTGTCTCTCTTGATTATGTATTGCCTTGCCTTGTGTTTTAATAGTTTCATATAATGTAGGATCTTACAGAGGATCATAGATCTGGAGCTAAGAAGGACCTTAAAGATCATTTAGTTCAACTGCCTCATTTTTATAGATGAAGAAACTGAGACCTAGAGAGGTTAAGGCTTGTTCAAGGTGAGTAAGTAGCAAAGCTGCGATGTGAATTCAAGTCTTTTGTCTCTATGTTCCTTAGTCTTTCTTCTGTACTGGGCTGGGAATACATGTACCTAAAGAATAAAAGTAACATCTATTGGGTGTCTTTCATCTGTCAAAGTGCCTAGCACAGTGACACACAATAGATATTCAAGAAATACTTGGTGAATTATTAACTAATGGTACTGTCAGCAGTGTATATGCTTTAACTTATGCTTCCAGGGGAACTATCGACATCCTAGGGTTGTTATGAGGATTTTGTTGTTGTTCAGTCTCATCTGACTCTCATTTGAGGTTTTCTTGGCAAAGATACTGGAGTGGTTTGCCGTTTCCTTCTCCAGATCATTTTGCAGATGAGGAAACTGAGGCAGACCAGGTTACCTGACTTTCTCATGGTTCCATAGCTAGTTAGTGTCTGAGGCCAGATTTGAATTGAGGAAGATGAGTTTTCCTGACTCCAGGCCTGGCACCCTATCCCACTGTGCCACCTAGCTGCCTCCTGGTTCAAGGCTCAAATGAGATAATGTTTGTAAAGCATTTAAGATAATCCCTGGTCTATAGTAGATGCTTAATAAATCTTTTTCCCTTCCCTTCCCCATTCCATCTATATTCCTTGGTTCTGTTTTAAGAGCAAATGTTTACAATGATGGATACATTCGGGATGTCTTATAGAGGTGAGAAACTAATCTGCTCTGGGCAACCTATCCAGTTCCTCTCAGGATCATCTAAGTTTGAATGTGATCTTGAAAAGCTTACTAAGTCTCCCTGCTGCACTCTATGCATATCGCAATCACAAATAGAAATTCATGGCTCCTTACACTAGGTCATTTTTGTCCATTTCCATTTCTTTCCACAAATCCTCTATAAAAGACCTACCCTATATGCAAGAATTCTCTCATGAAATCAAATACATATTTTTAAAAGCATCTATTACAGAAGAGACAGAGTAGTACGGTGGATAGAGATTCAGTCTTAGACTGAATAAACAGGAAGACGTGGGTATGAGTACCATGTGGTACACAGACTGACTATGTGAACTTAGACAATTCTCTTAAACTCTCTGAGCTCAAAATTAGACAATTCTCTAAAACCAGACAGTGAAGAGAAGGTGCTAGCTGGCAGTTTATTTGTCTGAGGGGGAAGATGACTCATCTAAGAGTACCCTAATACCAATGAAATCCTGAGTTGAAAGAATACCTCTTCTTTTCTGAAAATGGGCAAAGATAACAAAAGATCGGAATGGTTGTGTTGTAGGGGTTGTGGAAACACAAACACACACTAACATTGGTGGTGGAGCTGTGAATTGGTCTAACAAATCTGGAAAGCAACTTGGAATTACGTGATGAAAGTAACTAAAATATTCCTACCCTTTGACCCAGAGATTCCATTACTAGAAAGGTGATGAGAAAAAGAAAGTCTCTTTATATCACAAGATATTTATAATTGCTCCTCTTGCAGAAGCAAAGAAATGGAAAGAAATGAATTTCCACAGATTGGACAAGAAATAATAACTCTGATGAATACAGAGAAGTCAACTTTCTCCCCTCAAACAAATAAACTGCCAGTTAGCACCTTTTCTTCATTATATGAGAGAAGCATGGGAAAACTTAGATGAAATGAAGCAAAATGAAGTAAACAAAATCATGAAAACAATATACACAGTGACTTCTATACCGTAAAAGGAAAGAACAACAAAATAAAAATAAACAACAAGCTTAGGCCCAAAATACAGATGTAAAAAAAAAATATTCCCTACTCTGCTTACTCGTAGATGAAGGATATTTTAGGTGTGGAATATTACACAGAATATAATTTTTTTTATGTATTACTTAGTTTTGCTGAACTGTTTTTCCTTTTAAAAATTATTCATTATGATGGTTGGCTCTCTGGGATGTGTAGAATGGATGTATACATTAGGAAATGTAAGCAATATTAAAAAAAAGAGTCAAAATTTATTTTTTTAAAAAAAGGCATTTTCTACTACTCATTAAAATACAATGGAATAATTTCAGACCAGATTATTCACTCTCTGGAGAAAATCTTCTCATAGTGGGACTGACCAATTATATTTGAAATATATTTTTATTTTACTTTCCCCCCAATTTACTAAATTATTTATTTGTAGTTTTCAACATTCACTTCCATGAGTTTTAAATTTTCTCCTCCTCCCCTTCCCACCTTCCTCCCCAAGACAGTTTGCAATCTGATATGGGCTCTACACATACATTCCTATTAAACACATTTTCACATTAGTCATGTTGCATAGAAGAATGATAACGAATGGGAAAAACCATCAAAAAGGAAAAAGAAAACAAAACTAAAAGAAAACAGTCTGCTTCTTTCTACATTCTGACTCCACAGTCTTTCTCTGTATGTGGCTGGCATTTTCTATCACATGCCTTTTGGAATTGTTTTAGGTCCTTGCATTGCTGAGAAGGGCTAAGTCTATCAAAGTCAGTCATCACACACTGTGGCTGTTACTGTGTAAAATGTACTCCTTGTTCTACTCACTTCACTGAGCATCAGTTCATATAAGTCTTTCCAAGTTTTTCTGAAGTCTGCCTGTTCATCATTTCTTATAGCACAATAGTATTCCGTTACATTCACATACCACAACTTGTTTGGCCATTCCCCATTTGATGGGCAATTTCCAGTTCTTGGCCACCACAAAAAGAATTGTTATAAATATTTTTGTACACATGGGTTCTTTTCCCACTTTTATGATCTCTTTGGGTTACAGCCCTAGAAGTGGTATTGCTGGGTCAAAGGGTATGCACATTTTTATAGTCCTTTGGGCATAGTTCTAAACTGTTCTCCAGAATGGTTGAATCAGCTCACAATTCCACTAACAATGAATTAGTGTTGCAACATTCCCATATCCTCTCCAACATTTATCATTTTTCTGTTTTGCCATGTTAGCCAATCTGATAGGTGTGATGTGGTACCTCAGAGTTGTTTTGATTTGTATCTCTCTAATCAATAATGTTTTAGAGCATTTTTTCATATAACTATAGATAGTTTTAATTTCTTCCTCTAAAAACTGCTTGTTCATATCCTTTGACCATTTATCAATTGAGGAATGACTTGTATTCTTGTAAATTTGACTCAGTTCTTTACATACTCTAGAAATAAGGCCTTTATCAGAGATACTGGTTGTAAAAAAAATCTTTCCGAGTTTTCTGTTTCCCCCCTAATCTTGGTTGCATTGACTTTGTGCAAAAACCTTTCGATCTAATATAATCAAAATTATCTATTTTGCATTTCATAATGTTCTCTATCTCTTTTTTGGTCATAAATTCCTCCATTCTCCAAAAATTTGAAAGGTAAACTATTTTTTGCTTCCCTAATTTGTTTATAGTGTCAGTCTTTATACCTAGATTGTATATTCATTTGAACTTTATTCTGGTCTACAGTGTCAGATATTGATCTATTCTCAGTTTCTGCCATACTATTTTACAGTTTTTGTCAAAAAGTGTTGAAAATATTTTTAAAAAGTAATTTTTAAAATCTAAGAAGGGTAAATGAAACAGGAAAACCCCTAGGCCAATGCTGATGCCCCAATGGAAAATGATCTTGATGAAGAAGAAAAGGAGGTGTCCAAAGAGGTTAATGTCCTTGCTTGAGGAGCTCTCAAATGGGTTCAGAATTTTAAAGGACAAGTATAATTCAAACAGGGAAATACAGGACAAAGAAAAGGTACTATTAATATTATAAAAGATATGTATTTACTTACTTTTCTATCTAAATAGAAATGAATTGAAGAAATAAAAAACTGGAATCTCAGCAGAGTACTCATTCTCAAATACTGTTGCAGAGGGGGAAAATCAGCTTCTGCTTTCAGTGATCTGTGGGTCTTGCCTAATCAAGGAAAATTTATTTTTCATCATTCCATGTTGAATTGCAGCATATGCAAGTAATTACTGAGGTTAGGGATGGAAAATATTTATTAGGTCAGTTTGATCATCCTCTAATGATGAAAGGGGTTGCTCAGTAGCACCTATGATTAGAAATTTACTTTTACAGTTTGATATGCCATTACACATCGGTCTCAAGACAAATTACAGAGAAGTACTATTGTCTTCTTTTAGTTTCTTCCTCCCCTATACCCTATCAGGATGGATATTCTAGGAAGCTCAGTGGATAGAGTGATGGACTTGGAGTTAGGAAGACCTGAGTTCAAGCCTCAGACATTAATTGCTCTTTAAGCCCTCTGCCTCAGTTTCTTCATCTACAACAGAGGTTCCCAAACTTATTTGGCCTACCACCCCCTTTGCAAAAAGATACTCAATACCCTCCTGGAAATCTTTAACACTACAATGTTTTTTTTTTTTTTAATTTGTGTCATTTCAAAAAATATAAAATATTTTTAAATGGTATATCTTAAATTTATTTAATAATTTATTGCAAATTTGTGGGGGTTTTTCCTGCATTGATATTTTGATGATGCAATATTGCATCATGTAACCTTTTAGTATTGTATTGTAAACAAGTCATTACATGTGCCTGCATATGCATGCTGGACTTCCTGACAATGGGTGACACGCTCACTTGCTAACACTTGCTTGTTAAGACCTCTCAATGGACTTAACCACTGGTCAGTTTAACTTGCATTTTGTGTGTTTATTTGGAAAATAATTTAATCACCATGACTTTAAAGATGAAACATGTACTATTGGTGTTTCAAAATTTTCTTCTCTTCTTTCTTTTTGCTTTCACAGCCCCCTTATTTTTATTCAATGCTCCCCAATTGCAACTGAGACTACTACTGCCCCCCTTGATCATTCTAGTGCCCCTCCAAGGGGTGGTATTGCCTAATTTGGGAACCTCTGAATAAGATGGGAATAATAATAGCACCCACCTATCAAAGCTGTTGTGAGGACTGGATGAGACATTTGAGGTGATTTGTATACCTTCAAGTGCAAGATAATGCTAATCAGTGTCATCATTATTTCTATGTTCTTAAGACTAAAAGAAGAAAAGGACTTGAGAGGGTATTGAAAAATAAGATAATTGATTAAATAGTAAGAAGTCAGTAGGTCCAGAAGTGTTATATACCAGGGCATCAAAATAACTGTTAGATATGACAGAGGAACAGTTCTTGATGATTTTTTTTTTTAATTCCAGATGGCAGGGAAAGTACTGCAGTAATAAAAAGTGGTAAAGATTGTTCTAATATTCGAGAGAAGGAAGAGGAGGGCATATTCCACAAACTATTAATTGGTGATTTTGACACAGATTCCTAGCAAAAATATAGAATGAATTATGAGCCCCAGGAAAAGGAAATGGAGATCACCAGAAGCTAACTTATTTCCATCGAGAATACGTAATGCTAAAATTATGTAACTTCTTTATTTTGATAAAGTTACAAAATCAGTTGATAAGAGAAATGCCATAGGTAACGCAGATCTGATTTTTCACAGACAGACAAACTTTTATTATGCCTTTGTGGACAAGACAGAAAGATGTGGCCTGAATATCTGCAGGTTTCTTCCTTAATGCCCACCACAAACAAGCCAAAGATTTCCTCATCGTTAGAAAAAAACACAACCTCTTTTTTATGTCTCTCTTTTCTTTCACAGCCAAACTCCTTTCACAGCCAAAAATTGTCTTACATTCCCTCTGTATTCTTCAGCTGGAGGGAGCTGGGCAGTACAGTGGAGAGAATGCTGGGCTGGGAGTCAGGAAAACCTGAGTTCAAATTCGGCCTCACTCTTATTAGCTGTTTAGCCCTGGGCAAGTCACTCAATCACTGTTTGTCTCAGTCTCCTCAACTGTAAAATGGAGACAATAACATTTCCTTACCTTGCAAGGTTGTTGTGAGGATCAAGTGAGATATTTATAAAAACACTTATCACAATTTCTGGCAAACAGTTGGAGGTGAATAAATGCTTATTTCTTCTCCCCCCCCCATCCATCTTTTTATTCATTTCTCAGTCCTTATAATTTGATTTTTGATCTCATCACCCTCTCCAATGACCTCTTAATTGCTACTTCTTAGTCTCTTCTCATCCCTCATTCTTTTGACACCTTTACTGATGACTTGCCTAGGGTCACACAGCTAGTTCCTTTACTACATTTGACGCTGCTGATCACCTTGTTTTATTGGATACTCTGTCCATTCTAGGTTTCATGCCTCTCCTCAGTTACCTTCATAACTGTCACTCATGTACCTTCCCTTTATATGTGGTTGTTCCCCCAGAGACTTTGCACTGGGCCACCTTCTTGTCTCTCCACACTCCTTCTCTTGGTGATCTCATCAGCTCCCATTGATTCATTTCTTATCTCTATTGAAATGTCTCCCAGATCTTATTCACAGCAATCACTTGTGTCTGGAGATCCAGTCCTCCACTGCTGCTTATTAAGTATTTCTGACTCAAACTATTAAAAGCATTTTAAATTTGACAGGCCTTAATTCATTAAGTGCCCCCCCCCAAAACACTCTTTTCTTAGAAACTTTCCTCTTTCTGTCCAGTTGATCAATAAACATTTATTTAATTCTTCTTATGCTTTAGGGGCTATACTTAGCAACGGAAATACATAGACAAAAGTGAATAGTCGCTGATGTCAAGGAGTTTACATTTCAGTGGGGTAGACAACATGCACATGGATAAGTCAAAATATAACATGCAAAATGAGTATTTTGAGAAGGAAATGTATTATATGCTGGGGGAGACCAATAAAGGCTTCATGTAAAAGGTATCATATCTTGAATGAAAAGGTGTGGATGAGGGAGTGCATTTGAGGCATGAAGGACAGTCACTGCAAAGGCTCAGAGATGGGAAATGGTAGAGTGTGTGTGGAATGGTGAGTCAGTCAACATGACTGGATTGCAGAATTTGAAGAGAGTAGTAATGTGTAAGAAGACTAGAAGGGTAGAATGAGGCCAAGTTTCGAAGACAGTTAAATGTCTAAGAATTTCTTTTTGCTTTGTGAGACAACAGAGCCATTTCAACTTCTTGGGTAGTTTTGGGGGTAGGGATGATTAGACTGGCACTGCAGGGAAATCACTTTGGTGGTTGAGTGGAGGATGATTTGGAATGGGAAGAGGTTTGTCAAACAGGAGACCATTGTCCAGGTAAGAAGTGATGAGAGCCTAATGTAGGGTCTTGGCTGCATGAATGAAGATGAAGGAATGTATAAGAGAGATGCTGTGGAGGCAAACATAACAAGATTGGGCAATTAATTGTCTTTGTGGTATAGAAGAAAGTAAAGGGGAAAAGATGACACAGATTTCTGTCAAGGGCATCACTATCCTTCCAGTCATCCAAGTTTGCAAACTCATTCATCCTCAACCCTTCTCTTTTCATTCTTTTTAATCCCCCAGCCCCACCCCAATATCCAATCAAGTCAAATCTTGATAATTCTGCCTGTTAACATCTCTTATATACCCTTCTTTCCATTCCCACAACCATTCCTATTTCAGGTTCTCCTGAGTTCAATCCTGGACTATTGTAATAGAGGCTCTCAACCTCTACCCAGTTGCCAAGCTGATCATCCTAAAGCCCAGGTCTGACCAGGTCACTCTCTCATTGGTGAACTTTCCGTGGCTCCCAGGTACCTTTGGAATCATACACAATTTCTTCTATTTGGCATTTAAAATCCTTCACAGTCAAGCCTCAGTTTACATTTCTAGGTTTTTTGTATATTACTTTCCTTCCTGTACTTTTTTTCATAGCCGCACTGACCAACTTCTCTCTATCTGACTTTCCATCTCCTGTCTCTATATGATTGGAATGCACTTTTTCCTTGCCTCTGTCTAATAATAATAATGAAAATATTTATACATTGCCTTAAGGCAATATTATTCCATTTTGTCCTCAAAAACACCCCTGAGAAACAGGTACTTTCACAATTCCAATTTTATAGATGAGGAAATTGGGGGCAGACAGAGTTTTCCTTGACAACTTAGCTCAGGTTGAACCTCCCATATTAGGTGTGTCCTGATAACCCCAGTTGCTAGTGCTCTCCCCTCTTGGTAATTACTTTTATATGTTTTGTATTCTCTTGTCTGTGTTCATGATATTTCATCCAAATATAAATTACTTGAGTGCAGGGACTATTTCTTTTTTGTCTTTGTACCCCTTGCACCTAGTACACATGTCTGGCATGTAGTAAGCTATACCTGTTGATTGCTTGATGACCTGCTAAATGCTTAAAGACAATTCCTCTGGTTGCCTTACAAATATCCCTTCCACCTTTCACAAATCTTCTCTTCTCTGGGAAAACTATCTCAGGATGCTTCAAATGATCCTTCCATATAGCATGGACCCAAATTCTTTCAGTATCCTGCTCACCTTTCTCCAGGTATACTCCAGCTGTGAGTGGGCATGAGCACAATACCCCTGACATGATCTGAAGGTGGAATGGTAATAAAGCTCATATCTATATTGTACTTTATAGAGCACTTTATTGCATTAATGTTGCACATATGGTATATGTGCACTCCCTCCCAATAATATATCAGGTGGTTAGTACAAATAACATTAAATTCCATTATCCTGATGAGGTAGCTGTGGGAGTAAAGAGGAGTCAGATGCAAAATGTACTACGGGGATAGAAGTAAAAGTAGACAACTGGTTGGCTATGTGGGGTGAGAGAGAGGAAGGAGTCTAAGAGAATGCCAGGGAGTAGAAGGAGGATGGTATCCTCTATAGAAATAGAGCAGTTAGAAAATACAGGAGATGAGACTTATTCGACATGACAACAGAAAGCAGAACTGCAACCAATGGGTAGAAATTACAAGGGGACAAATCTCGACTCAGTATAAGTACACAGTTCCTAATGATTAGAATGGTTCAGAAGTAAAGACATCCAGGTGTTACTGCAAATGGAGTGCAGGACTTAGAGTCAGGAAGACCTGAGTTCAAATCCTGCCTCGATACGCATTAGCTGTGTGACCCTGAACAAGTCATTTCACCTTCCTCAGCCTTGATTTTCTCATCTGTGAAATGGGGACAATAAGAACACTTACCTCACAGGGTTGTTGTGAAGATCAGATGTAAAGTGTTAGATAAATTACTGCCATTTATTGTTGTTGTTTTTGCTATAGAATGGGCTGCCTCATAAGATAATAAATGAGATGCTTGTCAATAGAAGTATTCAAGAAGAGACTTTTCAGTGACATTGTAGAGTTCTGTTCATTGCTGAGATGACATCTAAGGCCTTGGGACAGGGAACCTGTGACCTCAAGATCACATGTGGCCCTCTAGGTCCTCAAATGCAGCCCTTTTACTATTAAATTCAGTCAAAGGGCTTCCCTTGATAACCTAGAGGGTCACATGTAACCTCTAGGCCACAGGTTCCTCAGCCTTGCCCTGAACAATGTTGAAATTCTTAAAAATTAGAGCTCAAGTCTAGGATTTCCTAGACCAGGGTTATGTCCACTGACTCTCTCATTTATATTGGTTTTTCCTAGGCAATTTTTCTCCTTGGAGTTTAGAATCTTTTTAGACTTGTAGAAGGTCATACTATGCTCCAGTGATTGTCCTTTAGCCAAAGAAGACAGAGTTCCCTTAAAGCTTTCCTGTTTGAATAAATCATCTCTCCAGCCTTCATTTTTATTAGTTTTACCCTGAATATTTTCCAGTTTGTTGATTTTTAACTAGCCCTATAATGAGGAAGGCAGTGTTTAGTGGTGTGAAGATATTCTCAGAAGTCCCATGTAGACAGGACTCCTTGGTATGTTAGCTCTCTGAGCTAAGGTTCTCCTCAGAGACACTCTAACTTAGTTCTATTCACTCTTGTTTCATGAGGGAGTCTATTGCATATTTCCTCAAGCTCTCAGCCCATGAAAAGCATTTAATACACATTGAGTAGTATTACCTGCTTTGAGTCATTGCCCTGCTTTGAGTACACAGATCAGAGAGTAATGGGGGTGGGAAAACCACGGTCTTTTCAAAATACTGTCATACACTGACTGAGCTGAAAAGCTCCAACCAGAACTGGACACAGGTCCTTAGCCAAGCCTTAGAGCCACTAAGGGCAGCATGGAACAAATGTAGCAGGGAAAATTAAGGAAAAAAAAATGTGGGGCTGATGAATAGTCAATGATAGTTCCTTACTTTGCAGTATTGGAGCTGCTGGCACAGGTGGTTCAGTGACAAGGATTAGTGTTGGTGAAAACGCTTTTCGGTCCAAAAAATGTATATTATGTGCAAGGCTCTGTAATGGGAATGGGAATTTAAAGATCTTCCCTGACCTTTAATAGGTCAAATGTAATCACAAGGAGCCTGTGGTGGGAGAAGTTTGCTAAAAGAGTAGAGCAGGAAGGGCAAAGCAGAGCCCACAGGAAGTTGGGAGTTAGAACAGTTAGAACAGAGGGAGGACAGAGGATGCAGGCAAGCAGACAGCTAGGCTTATGCTTGTTTGTGGGAAGGCTTTGGGATGCTGTTGCTCTCTGCAGTGTTATTGTGTATAGAATTCTTTGTTGCTATGATGAATTTGGTTTTCTAGTATTTAGATTTGGCCTTCTGGTGTCTGAATAAATGTTTTACTTCTGTCTTCTGTATGAAGAGTCTGTTGTGTTTTGCAATTCAGAACTGTGCCAGCTTATTCATAGTCCCCATTGGTGCTGTGAATATTGTGTTGGTGCTATAGGCTCTGACTTTGCAAAGACAAAAATAATATAGTCCCTAACCTCAAGGAACTTCTGTTCTACTGTGGAAGGAACAACACACACAGAAGAGCAAATGCTCAGTATAGTCAAAGTAATTATTAGAGGGAGAGAGTTCAAAGAACTGTGGGGAGCAGGAAAAGCCTTGGACAATAACTGAACTGTGACATCTGAATAAAGCCCATAAGGGCTGGTTTGAAGATAATTGAGAATCTCCCATCATTCTAATGGGCAATACCATGGATCAATGGAGGAAAAATATCATTTTATGTGATCTTAAGATTTCAAATATCATCATCACTATTATTACCATGTCAGTCAGGAACATTAATTCAAGCACAAGATGTGAAGAAATTAAGAAAATGTACTGAGCTACTTTTAAAATAAAATGAATTTTCTTTTTGAGTACTTTACATATACTGAATTTTGACAGAATTATGCTATTGGATAACAAGGAATGTCTTATCATCTTTTGTGTTACATTCAACGCCCTTTACTCACAATGTTGCAAACAGAAAAGCTCAAAGACCTTCATGCACTTACTGATCAACATAATATCCCTAAGAAGGTAGTAACAAGTGTCATTCATTCCTTTGTTCTAATGAGGAAATTGAGGTAAATAAGAGTATGAGACAGTTTCTCTAAATTAGACCCAAACAATGGGGCAATTTAGTCCCCAAACTGCTAATTCACTATCTCTCCCCACTCCCATCTCCCTCAAAAAAAAGATCAATCAGATCAGTAATTTAACTTAACTCGCTTGATATCAGTCCAAATGTGTGGTCATTTCTAGTCAGAGATTTCCAGTAAAAGCTCATCATAATGTCCCTATCCTGTGCTCTGATGAGTTGTCATGGGACCACATGTAAAAAAAATGAATAAAATAAGTCTAAGGACCAATAGCCTCAATCACTCTATCTCTTAACTAAAGCTGAATCCTTTATGACATGATATCTTAGGAATAAAGAAGTAACAGTGTGTAAATCTTCACACCAAAATTGCTCTGAAGGATGGGGGTTTTTTAACCTATAGTAAGTAAACTTGTAGATAGATATATAGATTGATTGACAGGTAGATAAATAAACTATTTCAACATAGCTGGTTTCTCTTTAGTCATCTGTATTTTATTCAGACATTTAAAAAAATTCTGAAGAGAAATCCACAGAATTCATCAAACTGCCAAAGTGGTCCACACAAAAATGACATAAGAATTCAGGTTAGTAATCTTATCTCTGGGACCATATTGTCATACTGAGCCAAAGTAAGCAAGAAAGTTGCATGATATAATAGATGGATTGCTGGACTTTGAGTCTGTGAGGCCTGAATTCTAATCCTCCCTCAGACATTTAGAAGCCATCTGATCCCAAGCCGCTCACTCGACCACTGAGAAACCATGGTTTCCTGATCTGTAAAATGGGGATAGTAATAGCAGTTACGTCACAAGATTATTGTAAGGATAATAAGAGATGATATATTTAAAGCATTCAGTCAGCCAATAAATATTTATTAAGAATTGTGCAAGATGGGGTGGCTAGGTGGTACAGTGAATAGAGCACTGGCTCTGGAGTCAGGAGGACCTGAGTTCAAATCTAGCCTCAGATACTTGATACACTTACTAGCAATGTGACTTTGGGCAAGTCCCTTAACCTCAATTGCCCTCCCAAAAGCAAAAAAAAAAAAAAAAAGATTAAAAAAAAGAACTATGCAAGGCACAGTGCTTACATACTATCGGGGGAGACAATATGTAAAAAAAAAAAGAAAAAATAGATACATAGTAGGTGAAAGCTAATCTTAGAGGGAAAGACTCTACCTTTAGATAACCTTGTCTCACTTCATGTAAGAGGGAGGTAGGGTGAGATGTAGAACACTTCTTATCCTAATGTAGACATAGATTAAACTTTTCTCTCCCCTTTCTCCATAATTTTAAAAGTTATTTGGCTTCATTTTTTGATTACAAAATAAACCAGAAGTCTAATAAAGTATTCTAGATGAGAATGCACCCCTGATATTATAGGGTGAGCTCCCGTGGCATTCTCTTTTCCATGGTTTATACTGTCTTCTTCTTAATAAGGACTAACATCTGTATTCATGTAAATTGTTCTGGCTCTCCAGAAGAGAATGATGCATTCCTTTGGAAACCCAGGGCTCTGCTGCAGTAATAGCCCAAAAGACAGAAATGGAAATAATGGGCACTGGCAATCAAACTCTCATTATAGGTACATTATGTGCGGGTGCTCAATTGGTGGGAGCCCTTTATTTTTAATTTCTGCTCATCTGTTCACCATTATTAAACGAGCTCAGACACCAGAGGAGATTTAAGAGTGACAGAGGGTAATTATACACTTTAGGAAAAGATATTTTTCTTCATGGGGTTAGGATAGCAGCAAGAGAATAACCTATTCAGAATGCAAGATAAGGGCTCTCTGTCCGTGCTTAGATTCATCCATATCCATTTCTGTTTTAGACTCTAGGTTCCCTTTTCAGATTATAATCTTTCTATTAGATTTTTAAATTTTAACAGAACACAAATTCATGATGTTGTATTTTTAAAATACAAGATTTCAATTAAATTATTTTTTTCTTTTTACATATTGCCTTTAATTAAAAAAAAAACAAGCTGTTTTACAAATCATTTCTAATGCAGCTTAATGAATTTTCAACCTTTCCAATAGGGTTGCTGCCATTTGATCCACATGTTGAGTTTATAAAATTAAATCAGATAATCTGACATGTTTGAAAGGTGTGAAGTATAAGAAGATGGCCCATACAGTGTTTTTAAAATGATGTCTTGATCTTATAATAAAAAAACAAAGGCCTCTGTTACTATTTCTCTCTCTTTGTCTTCTAATGATGGTCTAGAGCTCTAGCAGTGAGCACCACAAAATTGAACACTTAAGTATGTACTATTCATCATTGTTCTCTGTTTGAGCCAGACAAAACTCGGGTTTGACTCTGTGGACTTCCCCTCAGGACTAATTTGAACCTTTTTTGTTAATATCTCTGTTAATTAAAAATATCCTGGAGAAAAACCAAGGAGATGTTAGAATGAAGAGAGGAGGAGAAAAGGGCCGGAAGATAACAGCCTATTGTGATGCCTGAGGTTTCCTCACCAAAAACCCAAATATCTCTCTTTCTGACCTGACCAATGAAGTGGAGGTGCACCCTTCCCTTTCAGGATTTGCTCTACGATTTCAGGCTTGTAATACACTTTGTTTTTAATAACAGTGCACATTCTAATAGAATGTTAAGGCTTACTAAATGTTTTATATCCCTTATCCCATTTGATCCACACAATAGCTCTGTGAGGTACATACTATTATTATCGTCCCCACTTTATAGATGAAGAAACTGAGGTTGAAACATAAAATCACTGTCTAGAGACACATAGTGAAAAAATGTCTGAGGCAGCTTTGAACTTCCAGTCTAGCACTCCGTCACAGCATTTCTCTTATTAAGGACTCATGGACCTTATTAAGAGATCAGAGTTGATTCAAGTTAGGCAGGCATAGCCACAGGGTAACTCACTCAAATGCAAAGGACCTAGAACCATTTTATAGTTGCAATAGAGCCCTGGTTTCAGAATCAGAAAACCTAGATTTGACTCCCAGTTCTTCCAGTTAGAACCTGTGTGATCTCACCTCAGTCTCTTCATTTCAACTCTCTGGAAAGTTTTCTTGATCTATAAAAATGAAGGGCTTAGACTAGGTAACTTTTGAGGTCCTCTTGGATCTTATAATAATAAAATGGCCCTCTTTCAGAAGAAATATTGGGGGGGGGAGGGAGCACAAGAGAAAAAGTAAGATAAGCTGCACCTGAAACTAGAAAGCAAAAATGAAAGCATGGGTACAAAAAATGCACTTAAAAAGCTGGTGCAATGTGATAGGGAGGAAGGAACAGGCCTGTCAGAAGGAGAAAGTCTTCACAACATATCTTGGTTGGAGCAGAAATGCTCTCCCGCAATTATTCAGTTTCATAATTCCCTCCATGGTGCCAGGCTTCCAAGATGTTATCCTTGACCTTCTACAGAAAGCTGTCAGAAAAAAAAGGGGGAATAACTTTTCTCTCTTAAATATCATCTATTCAAAGACTATAGCAAACTATCTCAAATTTACCCTTCTAGGCTTATGTTAGCCTGTTGTTGTTCACTCATTTCAGTCATGTCTGACTCTTTCTGACCTCATTTGTGGTTTTCTTGGAAAAGATACTGAAATGGTTTGCCATTTTCTTCTTCAGCTCATTTTACAGATGTGGAAACTGAGGCAAACAGGATTAAATGGCTTACCCATTTTACCCAGCTAGTATCTAAGGCCAGTTTTGAACTCAGGAAGTAGAATCTTCCTGACTTGAGGCACGACACTCTATCCTACCGGCCCATTATTATCATCAATCTACTTCTATTGAATACCTTCTAGACTACCCAAACAATACTTTAGAAACTCAAAAATCATTTTTAAAAAACACCAAAAACTTTTCATAAGTACAGAATGGAAGAGGGGTTCTTGGATGCTCCTGGAGGGGGAGGTTGAATTGAGAGTGACATAATGTCCAGAACAAGGGAGGCAAGAGATTTGATGTAGTACACCCTGGTCAGACAACACACTGGCTTCGGGTCCAGTTGCTACATTATAGGAAGGACATAGGCAAGTTGGAGCAATGCAATGAGGGTAACCAGGACGATCAGAGGACTGCAGACATGTCACATGAAGATTTCATTATAGAATTGGAGACATTTAGTCTGAAAAGGAAAACACTTGGTGTTAACTTGGAGATGAGGTGTTGTATATCATAATAGAGCATACATAAAGATTATGTGTTTAGCGCAGGCATAAGGAAAAGAGATTAGATCTTGAGGGCAGAACCAGGGGGCAGGGATGTAAGCTACTAGAGCACAGAACTAGGATTTTGATGTAGGGAAAAACCTTCCAAACCAAGCCACCCCAACATGGAATCAGTAGCTTTGGGATGTGGCAACGTCTCCATTGGAGGACTCCAAGTAGTGATTGGGTTGACCACTTTGAAATAATGTTGTAGAGGGAATTATTGACGAAGTATGGGTTGGACAAAGTAGTCTCTTAGTTCCTTTCCAAATCTTAGATTCTGTGATTCTGTTTCTACCTGACAATTAATGGAGATATTTTTGTGTTTTCCCAATTTCATGCATTTATTAGTGCTGTTCCTTGTACTCAGAACACTCTACCATTATTCACCTATTGAAATCTTATTCTTCCTTTGAGATCCAACTCAAATATTATCTCTTTCCTAAAGCCTTCATGGTGTTGCCAGAAGTTATATTTACTGGAATATATGCTCCTTAAGGGCATGGATTTTTTTCTTGTCTAATTATTTTTTAATCTCCCTTAGGGCCTAGCAGAGTATTCTGGGAATAGTTGGTCTTTAGTCATTTGTTTTTGTCTTCGTTTCCATAGTTCACTCAGAATAACTGTGTCTCCCCCCTCCCCAATATCTTGGAGTACCTATATAATCTCATCCTTGTAACTTTGTCATAAAACAACTAATTTTAAATTATGACAGAAACTTTAAAATGGGTATGTCCCTTGTGCCCATGCCTTCTACTGTAGGGACCTTTGGCCCCTGAACTTTATGCAAACACACACACACACACACACACGTACACATGTGTGTGTATGTGTAGATGTGCGTATATATATAATGTATATATATGTATATACATATGTAGAATTGCTAGTTGTATATATTGAAATACAATTATATATGTACATATATATATAATTGCATTTCAATTGGTTGCTTTTGTAATCCTATGTATTTTATTTTATACTTTTAAAAACATTACTCTGAGAAGAGGTTTTTTAAGCTTCCAGAGGGTTAGGAAAACAAAAATGCTTCAGAACCTGTATTCTACTGAATGAAAGATAATAACAGTATCATTGTGGCGTAGCCAGTAGGAGATAAACTTGCGCAACTCATGAAGGACACATTTTACTGCCACAGGGATGCTCTAAGTGAACTAAAAGCTCAAAGGGTAACTGAACTTTGTCACCATCTTTTTTAAAAGCCAGTTCGCTAATAAACACACACAGCTGCTTGCATCCTCTCAGTGGAGAAGGAGCTGCCTTTTAAAACAATATCTCAGAAAACCACTTTGTAACTTCAGGCTCTCAGGTGAAAGTTTATCAGCAGATCTTAATACAGGTCACAACCACATAGTTGTACCACAGATGGGAAAGTTTCTAAAATTATTTAAGCAAATCTCATCCAAAAATCAGATGACAAAAATTCATGTTTAACAAGGAAAGAGATGCCACAAAGAAACTTTCACATTCTATGAATAAAGCCTGGTGTTCTGTCATTGAGCTAGAGGAAATAAAACCATGGTTTCTAGTCTATGATGTGACAAGCTTCAGAGAGGTGTATATATCTGCTCATACATCATATTGGAAAGATGAGATTTCATGTTCTCCTGTCTTTCCTATTAGTGTAAAGGGCAACACGGTCCTCCCAGTCCCTCAAGTACCCAACCTAGGAGTCATTCTGGATTCCTCACTATCTCACCCCACCCCCAATATCCAGTCTGTTTCCCAGGCCTATTGATTTCACCTTTGCAACCTCTCAGATTTGGTCCTTTCTCTTCTCTGACCATGCCACCCTTTAGTTGCAGGCCCTCATCACTTTATACCTAAGAAAAAAAAATTTATGTCCTGCAGACTAACACCAAGGTAGGTTATCTTGCAACACAATCACACACACACACACACACACACACACACACACACACACACACACATCAGTCTGGACTGCTGTCAGTTTCAAATGATCAAGAAAGCAAAAGAACTTTCATGCCAAACCCAGTTCATTCAAAATTAAGGTTTATGAGGATGTGTGGAAACACTAGTGTCCAAACATAGACCACAATACCAATCCAACTTGAAGAGATTTTCACCAAGATTGAAGTTTATTTATATGAGAAGGCTTATAACTGTACTAGTTGTATCCCAATAATATAAATTTTGGGGGCAGCTAGGTGGCAAAGTGCATAGAGTGCTGGGCCCAGAGTCAGGAAGAAGTAAGTTCAAATCTGGTCTCATACACTTACTAGCTGTGTGACTATGGGCAAATCACTTAACTTGAGGCCTGTTTGCCTCAGTTTCCTCATCTGTAAAATGAGCTGGAGAAGGAAATAGTAAACTATGCCAGAATCTTTAAGAAAACACCAAATGTGGTTATGAAGGGTTGGACACAACTGATATGAAGGAAGGGAAAAAGTAAAATTGTAATATCTCTTTGATAACTAAGAAATTTAACAATTCTTATAACCAGGAAATTTTTTTCCTATATCTAACCCAAATTTCTCATGCTACATGTATTCCAGATCATTTCTTCTCATTCTTGCCTTGAGCATTCACTAATCACTAATTTTCATTTATCCATGTGCTCTGTGTGTGTGTATTATTTGTCAGCATCTTCAAGCCTAGAAAGGGCTAATTCCTTTAACTGTGTACTTTATATAACTTTTTCCTCCTGAACCCTTTAATTAACCCTGTAACCTTTTATGAAGCTTCTCCAAAGTTTCCACATCCCTTAAATCAGAGAGTTCATAATTAAGCATAATACTGTGATTGATACTGAGTGTAGCCCAGACTTTACAGGGCAACAGAGTGATGGACTTCTTAGAGAAATTGGGTTTAAAAAAATTATAGAAAACAATGGTTAAAAATCTAAATAATAACACAAAAAATCATTGAGTAACTTTGGGTCATATTATTTGGGGAGAAAGTCTATTATAGTTCATAAAATGAGTGTATTTCTTGGACCTTCAGTCTCTAAGTACTCATACTCATGCCATTTTGCTGTGTAATGAGATATCCAGTATACTTCTCCAGCCTGTAGGAAGGACAAGAATGAGTCCCATATGTACCTTGCTCTGTGTTCCTGATGTAGCACTTGATTAGGCTGTGGGCCACACAAGTTGCACTACCCTGCCTCTCAAAAGATCCTGTTGTATTTCACTCTTCCAACTCCTGTTGGCAGGCTGACGACATGAGCAGTTGTTCCCTCTGTTCCTTCAGCCCCAAGGTTTTAAGTACTTTGAGCTGTTTTCCTTATTCCATTCTAGCTCTCTTAAGTGGTGGTAGCTGTTCAGATCTTCAGAGTATGGATAGACCATCAATCACGTCATTATTGTGGAGTCTTTCTGGAATTAAAAGCTGACTTTGGTTCATCCTAGATCTGGGCCTTGCCAGGTGAATGGATTTGATTGTTTGTCTAGCTTCTTAGGACTATTGCATTGTAGATAATGTGTTTAAAAAATCTATTCTCTGGCTCTTCTTGGGTCAAGATTGGAAGTTCTGAGGGAATAAACATTTTAATCTTGAGCTAATATCCCTCCCAACTTCATTCTTTTTTCTGTTTTATCTTGAGTGATACCTTAAGATATCTCTGTCTGGGCCCACAGAAACTAGGGTACTTCATTATTCCCTGTTGTATACCCAAGCATGTAGTTTAAACTAGGTTCAATCTTGAAGACTCTAGCCTCTATTGGAGGTGGTAGTGGGTTTCTAACTCTACTCCTTATTTTCCTATTCTACAGCTTATTAAAAATCCTACCCTGGTGCCTTGGGAACCATGTGATTGTCCAAAATTAGGAATGACAACTTTGATCAAGCTCCATGACATAACCTTAATAGTCCAGTTCAGTTTCTATTATACTTATCAATGTGTCTTCTTACCCCATCTGAGTTTTTAATCTTATAGACCAAAGATTATTTCATGAGTTTGTCTTCCAATTATTCCATAAAGATTAGTGGCAACAAGTAAAGTATATTTATACCTACTATATTCAAGTTAAGTATTGACTGGTAGCTTTCTCTGCACTCTGTCTTTACCATTCATGGCCCTCTCTATTCTATATATGCAAGACTATACAAGGATTCTGGAGTCAAGTATACCATTAGTTCACTATTGACTGGGGAGCACTCAAGAATCTTCAATCACATGTGAAACTTAAGACATTTCCCAATTCACATAGTTTGGGATGCCAACAAATTTGTGTGCTTGAATTAAGCTGTGGGCATAAATTATTTTTGAAAAGACTAAAGCATTGCCATTTCATATTTGTTTTCCCCTGATAATCCACTGCAAATAGAATTAACTCATCTCTGTCCTATCTCTACGATCTTCAGAACCCCTTAATCCAAGCTGATAGTGGTGGCAAAAGACCTCCTACATAATTAGATTAAAGCATATGGATTTCTGGATCAAGATTAAGAAAAAAAAATTAAGGCCTTTATTGTGTTGAAATTCTCTCTGCCAATTTTCTGCTAAAAAGGAGGATTCAAAAGGTCAGGGCTTTTGCAGCACAGAGTTAGTGGTATATTCGTTACAGTAATTCAGCCTGAAAATTCCAGCAGAAACAAATACAATGGAATGCGATGAATTACATGCAACCACAGCTTTAATCAGCTCATGGGAAAAGAAAAACATGCATTTGGCTATTGACAGTTGATAAACTGGATCTTGAAGTCTGTGTAAAGACAATGACCACAGAAAGCTAGCATTGCTGTTGGGATATCTAGAGAAACAGAACTTCTTTCTTCTGCAGGCTGTGTTCTAATGAACACTTGAAAGGTACTCCCAGGATTCTACAGAGTCACCAAACAGGAGAAACGGGTCTGCTGGACAATGAGCAAGAGTATGAGCAGAAGAAATGGTATTTGCCTAAACCTAAAATGGCATTGTACATTATAACCTAAACTATGACCATTATGAGTCTGGTGTAGTAGCAGCAGCAGTAACAATGATACTAATTGGAATTTCTATGACACTTGGTAGTTTGCAAAGCACTCTACATTTGTTCTCTTTTGATACAACTCTATTGATCAGTAGATGTGATTATTATGCTTATTTTACACTAAAGAAACTGAGATTGGAGAAATCAACATGCATAGGGTCAACAATTCTGTAAAGTAGGAGCTATTCTTATTCATCTCCCTTTTAATGAGGAGGAATCTGAAGCAGACAGAGGTTAAGTGACTTGCCCAGAGTCAAACAACTAGGAAGCTTCTGCAGCAGAATTCTAATTCAGATCTTCTTGTCTCCACGTCCAGCATTATGTCACTTAGCTGTCATTCAACTATACCAATGAAAGACAATTTTATATACATATGTGTATATAAATATGTATGTTAAAATACAAAAAATTACCTAATTTTACGATTGGAATATTCCATAGACCCTTGACTGTCTACCAAAATAAGCAGATCTACTAAACTTTTGGAATTTTTGAGCCATTAGAGGAGAAACATTGTAGGATTGTAGATCTACAACTAGAAAAGAATCAGAAGCAGTGGCTAGGTGGTACAGTGGCTAGAGTACTAGACTTGGAGTCAGGAAGGCCTGAGTTCAAATCCTGCCTGAGATACTTACTTAGCTGTGTGAGACTGTCTGCCTCAGTTTCTTCTCTTTTAAAAGGAGAATAGATAATGATAGCCCCCTCTTTACAGAGTTGCTGCCAGGATCAAATAAGATTACATATGTAAAACACTTTGCAAAACTTAAAATGCTATATGTATGTATGTACACAGATACACATATGCTCTATATATATGTTCATATACACACATATATATATATATATATACATATACATATACACACACATATTTGTACTAGTTACTGAAAAGAAAGAAAGGAAAAACAGGCTGTAGAGGTCCCTTAGTTCAGTCCTCTTATTTCACATATGAAGAAAGTGAGGCCCTAGGTGGTTAGATGATTTGCCCAAGATTGCAGAGACAGCAAGGGGCAGGTCAGACTTTGAACCTTGATTTTTCTTGAACCTTTGATTTTTTTTTCATAACTAAAACACACAAATTATTTTTTTCAATTCTTTTCTGTGAGGATACTAACGGTAATCATAGAATCATGGTTTTAAAATGGGAAGATATCTTAGAGATAATCCAATTCAACTTTTTCATTTTACAGATGGGGAAACTGAGACCCAGAGAGGATGAATGGCACACCCAAGATTTGCATGGCAATAAGTGGTGGGACTGGAATTCAACTGCAGGCACTCTGATTCCAAATCCATCATTTTTTTCCATTACATTATTCTTTTTCCCCTTTGCAGCTGTGAGCAATAAGAAATACAAGACATTTTATAGCTATAGACTATTATGTGAATTCTTAATCCTATTTAGTAATTATAATTATAAAATTAATATGTAATACACATTTTCTCATTTTATACCATTGTTGTTTAGGTCCTCACAGACTCCTAATTTCCATTGGTTCTAATGACATACTTCTTCCAGAGGACTCTAGATTTTGGCATAAGCCTTTTTAAAAATATGTTTCTTCCTGTGTAAATTACTTTGCAAAAGAATTAATAATTGACTCCATATCTCTGGGTCTCAAAGAAGTGCCTGCAGTGGAATCCAATAAGCTAATGCTTATTTAGGCAGTTAATAAAACATGCCTAGTTGTTACCCAATAGCCCATTAGAGCGCCTTCAAGGCCATTAATGTTGATCTTGTACCTACAGCAGACTGTACTATAAATGTGTGTTATTTCCTTAATAGGCCATAATGATTTCTTTGAATTGTTACAGTCTGTCACTTAAATCTCTACCCAGAGTCTGTTTAAAAAGTAGACATTGAGCTCAGCAGAAGGTAACGGCTTCTATGGTCCATTGTGATCTTGGCATTCCTCCTGTACTTCTAATATGGAGTTAAACTCCTTCCTGACTTTTGGTTCTGAAATGATTATGACAAGTCATGGTTATAAGTCATTATCACCTGACCAGTGAAGGAAGTGTTTCATTGAGTTCCAAATAGGTTGGTGATTTGAGGATACTAACCATCCATTAAATGAAGGTTGAGTTGTACCCTTCTAGAACTAGAAGAGAAAGCCTAAGAGACCAGGCTCCATTAAGAGCCTCATTTTCTAGAGCCCTAATCCTTTCCCAAAGTGGTTGCTATTGTCAAAGACTGAAGCTGCTGATTCGGGGGAGAGAGGGGGCACTTTTTTTTTTTTAGCTATATGGTTGTAAGGCACAGAACAAAGAAGAGGACATGGGAAAGTGGGCTGGTTCTTATTTAAGAAATAACGTATGCAAAGCGCATTGTAAATTTTAAAGTTCTCAATAAATGGGATATGGACATGAGACTGAGAAAGGGACTCAGTGTCTAGGAAGCAAGAACGTAAGGAAGAAGCTATAAGCTGGGGGTAGAAGTGGGTGACACATGGATAAGTAAAAATAGGTTATGAATGTGAATTGTCAAAATGGACAAAATGGACCAATTGTCTTTGTGGGGAATGAAAGCTTACTGAGGTCCATGCCCAGTCTGCTTGGATATCATCAGAAAGACCTGTTCTATTTCATACCCATCAGATTGGCAGAGATTACAAAAAGGGAAAATGACAAATGTTGGAGGGTGTCGGAACATATGTACATTTATATATTGTTTGTGAAATTGTGAAGATGTATAGTCATTTTATAAAATAATTGGAATTATGCACAAAATCATCATACTAAGCAACACTAGCAACTCAATGTAATGGAACTTACATCAGATCTGAAATTTAGAACTATGCCCTTGAACTTACAAAACTGTGCATATACTTTGACCCAGCTACACCACTGCTAAGCCTATACCCATAAGACATCAAAGAAAGAGGAAAAAGTACTATATGTACAAAAAACACCTATAGTAGTTCATCTGTAAAGACAAAAACATGGAAACTAAGGGGATGCCTATCAGTCAGGGAATGGCTGAGCTGAAGTGTTGTACAAATGTGATGGAATGTTATTGTTTGGTAAGAAAATGGTTTCAGAGGAATAGAAAAACATGTGAAATGATGCAGAGTAAAGTGAGTAGCATTAGAAGAAAAATTTATTGCATCAATATTACAAAAATAATTTTGAAGACTTTTGTAAATTGACAAAGATCGAAATGAGCAGAACAAAGAAAATAATTTATGCAGTAACAACATTATGAAAGAAAAACAACTTTAAAAGATATTAGAACTCCAATCAATGCAATGACCATTCATGAGTCTAGAAGACTAAAAATGAAACGTGCTGTCCACCTCCTGGCAAAGAAGTGTGGGATTCAAGGTGCAAATGTTTTTGAACAGGGACAATGAAGGAATTTGTTTTCTTGACTGTGGATATTTGTTGAAGGGAATGTTTCATTTTTTTTCCCTAGTGGGAGGGAGTAAGAGGGAAAGAAAATAGATTTCTGTTCATTAGAAGCTAAGACTTCAATTAAAAAGACCACACTAAACATCAACAGACTCCAGTTGAACACAAAAGACAACACAATGGCACTATCTTGTGAAGCTTAAAAGGCAATCTCCCCTTCTACTGAGAAACAGTTGAATGTACCATCAGAGTTATTTTTTTAGTGTTATTTAATTAATTGTTTTGAGGGGGTTATGTTTTGTAAATTTGTGTTTTTCTGTTGTGTTAAAATTTATTAATAAAAACAAAATTGACTTCAAAACAAGCCAAAAACACATAGTCTGAAAGAGCTGTTTGCTCTTTTGGGATATATTTATGGAAGTGCAAGGATGAGGAAGGTATTTTTAGCCTCTTTCAGTCAGAGACAATATAACCAGACCATCAATCTATATGTATTGAATACCTACTCTGTGCCAGGCTCGGCACTAAGGGCTGGACAATGATATACCCTGAAAAGCTATTTTATGCTCAATGTTGTTTGGTGCCAGGTAAAAGTCATTTGATTTTGATGGGGCTAAATCACTAACTTAGGTTTTTGGTTTCTTTGTTTTTTTGTTTTTTGTTTTTCTTTTCCCATCCTAGAAGCCCAACATTTGATTCTTGCTCTTCAAAGCCAGATGTGGATCAGGAAACTATGAGTCAGCTGGTCATTAGATAGTTATTAAGTGATTGAGTGTGTGCCAGGCTCAGTGCTAAGCCCTGGGGATGTAAAAAAGAGTCAAAAGACAGTCTCTGACCTCAAGGAGTTTACAGTCTAATGGGGGAGAAAACAAGCAAACAAAAACAAATATGTCTGCACTTAACAAATCAAAAAGAGTCCAACAAACATTAAAAAAAATAGTTCCAGAGAGGGACATTTATGACTGGTTTTCTGGCACAATTCTAGTATTGAAGAATGTTTTTCATCAATCAACCAAGCATCTATTAAGGAGTTACTATGTATCAAATACTTTGTTATTTGTAAAAAGAAAAAGATATATATTTGCAACTATAATAGCCTAATTTTTACTTTTTAAATGTGCCTATACCTCTATTAAAAGATTGTGATGTTTTTATCCTTAAAAAGGGTTGGATAAAACAGGCCCTATTGAGGCTTTTCAACTCTTCCAAGGGATGATCAGCTACTATAAAGGTGCATCAGATTTGGATTAGGACAAGGTTTCTAGAACTGGAAGAGATCTCCGAGGTCATCTAATCCAACCACCCTCATTTTGCAGATGAGGAAATTGATAGACTTGCCCAGGGTCATACCCAAGGTGGTAGGCATGAGAGGCAAAACTTGAAGACAGGTCCTTGGGCTCCAGGATCGATGTTGGATTTTTTTGTTATAGTTTTTACTGAACCACAGCCAAAGCACCACAGCTGAATTTTTCAAGCATGGATAACTGAGAGATGAAAGGATGTACATCGTACATAATAATTTAAGTTTAAATATGTACTATTTATACTAATGCAAGGCAGTTAGGATAGAGCATCTGACCTGGAGTCAGGATGACTCATCTTCCTGAGTTCAAATCTGGCCTCAGACACTTATTGGCTGCATGACCCTGGGCAAGTCACTTAACCCTGTTTGCCTTTGTTTCCTCATCTGCAAAATGAGCTAGAGAAGGAAACGATAAAACACTACACTATCTTTGTTATGAAAACCCCAAATGGAGTCACAAAAAGTAGGATATGACAGAATGGATTGAACAACAACAACACTCATATGAATAATGACACATTTGCATATGGTCCTTTCAGCTTTTCCACCCAATAAGCCTGTGAACTACATAATACATATATTATGAAACCATTTTACAGATGGAGAAACAGGCTCAAAGATATTAAGTTATTTGCTCATGATCTCACAGGTAGTAAGTGTCTAATTTAAACCCAGATTTACTGATTCCAAGTCCTGAGTTTTTTCTAGTGTATTGCTACATGCTTATGAATATTTAATAAATTTTAACTAGAATATTAATTAGAATAATTATGATATTTTTCATTTGCACAAGTGTGAATAAAGTGGTTTATTTCTTATTTCTTTATAAATTGTGAAAAATTCTAGTTAGGGCAAACCCTAAATGAAACATAGTCCCTAAATATAAAATTAAGGGCCTTGTCATTAATAACTTACAAGTCAGTATAGTATCATGGAAGAAAATAAAACAGTAAATCTGGAGTCAGAAGACCTATAACTAGGTAGTATAATAAATAGAGTGTTGGACCTGTAGTCAGGAAGGCCTGAATTCAAATCTAGCCTCAGAGGTTTACTCTCTGCCTCAATTTCCTTTACTGAAAAGGGGGCAGGGGGGAGATAAGAGCAGCATCTACCTCCAGAGTTGTGAGGATTAAGTAAGATAATATTTGTAAAGCACTTAGCAAGAATTTAACACATAGTAGGTGCTTATAAATCTAAATACATGAATGAATGAAATGAACAAAAGGTTATTTGAGGAAGGAGTGTATTAATACCTGTAGGGATCTTCAGGAACCAAGAAACCTTTCATATAGAAGGTGGAGTCTGAGCTGCACCTGTAAGGAAACTAGGATTCCTACAGGTGGAGGTAAGGAGGATGTGTCTTCCAAGTATGGGGACAACCAGTGCAAAGTCATGGAGATGGGAGATGGAGTACTAAAGGTGAGGAACAGTAAGTTTCCTTCATGATGTAATAAAACTATCAATTTGTGTCTCTTCTGAGTAAGTGGTGAGTCATAATGTGAGTCTTTTTCCCCCTTCTTGATTACCAAGGGGATCTGAACTTCCTGTAAAAGGGGATGGATATATCATTTTACCACATAGCTTCTTAGAGTTGTATACTCAGTCATTTTTAATATGTGTAAACCAATAATAAAACAAAAATATGAATAAGACCATGTTAAACAAGATTCTTTACAACTATGGATTCTACTGGATCTGGATATTATGATGCCAGTGTCACAGTGGATTACTAATTAGCTTACTAACTTCCTGTCAGCTTCTGACCATCAGTTTGTTAAGTGAATATACTAATCATATTAAAAGATATAGTGAGCAGCAATACTGGATACTGAGTTCTTTCCTCAAGAGAAGAAAATCTGAGTTCAAGTTCTAGTTTTCACACATACTGACTGTAGGACCCTAGGCAAGTCATTTCTCCTCTCTCAAAATTCTAGACAATTGTCTCAGATTATAAATTGTAGAGAACTTGGGGAGGCTAGGTGGTGCAGTGAATAAAGCATGGGCCCTGGTGTCAGGATGATCTGAGTTCAAATCCAGCCTCAGACACTTAACACATACGGCTAGTAAGTGTTATGACCTTGGGCAAATCACTTAACCCCAATTACTCTACCTTCCCCCCTCCAAAAAGCGAAAAAAATACAAACAAAAACACTAAAAAAAAAATTGTAGAGAAGTTGTTGACCTTTATTAGTGGAGGTCTCACCTTGGAGTGAGGACTATTAGGAATTAACATTGGGGTGTTAGGGTTAGGGTTCTTCGCTATCAACTGAAGTTTATTCTCTAGTCTATTAAAAGTGATCCTGTTTCCTTAAAAACATAAACTAGAATATGAATACATCTCAACAATTAACAGGAAGAAACTTGATGTCATAAGTAGACCAGAAAAATTTGAAAAAAGACTATTATCTATAGCATTAGAAGTAGCAATATGATGTGCTGGAAAGTGCACTTGACTACAAGTGGGGAGATGTGGATTCTAGGGTCACCTCTGCCTCAACCAGTTGTATGAACTTGGACAAGTCATTTATTTGCTATGAACCTGATCTGTAAAACATGAGAGGTTTGGACTAAATGATTTTGGAGTCCTGTGAATTGATTCTGTGATTTATTATGCTATTCTTCTCCTCTTGAGAAGTAATAACATTAAGTATTTATATGAGGCATTTTAATTAATTCTTCACCATGTCCCTGGAAATTAGCTGAAGAAAATGCAGCTCAAGTAACAAAATGAGTTAAATCTAAACCTAGAAATTAAATACTAAACCTTTGATTCCCATCCCTCCAAGTGGACTCTTTGATATAGCTTTGCATATTTACAAGAAACACTAAAGATACGAGTAAATTCTGAAAGAAATAATATGGTAGATTTAAACTCTTGATGCTAATACTGGTGTTCTCTTGGCTTCTTACTTTCATTGCCATCCTATTTGACCACTGAGGGGCATGGGAAAGGCTAGTCATTTGGGGCTTGTATCCCCAGTGCCAGGCACAAAGTAAGTACTTAATATTTGCTTAATTGAATTAATCGCACTGAATTGGATTGTGATATCTTTAGTGAAGTTAAAAAGATTTTATTCATGAAACTAACATAATTTTGGAAATGTCATATCATGCCCTGTCCTTAAAAAATGCTGAGCATTAGGGTAGGGTAAGAAAGCACTTTTCCTCTCAAACCTAATGCCATAATTTTTTTTGACCGTTGGAAACCTTCCTTTATTATTCTCTAAGAGAGTCAGTGGGCAGCTCGGTGGTTAAGTATATAGGGCTTGGAGTCAGCAAGACTCATCTTCATGAGGCAAATTCTGCCTTAAACATTTACTAGCTGTGTGACTCTGGACAAGTCAGTTGACCCTATTTGCCTCAGTGTCCCTATCTGTAAAATGAGCTGGAAAAGGAAATGGAAAACCACTCCAGCATTTTTGCTAAGAAGACCCCATGAAGAGTCAGATACAACTAAACAAGAAGAGAGACAGTACAGCATAAAGGGCACAGTACAGTACATCACGGACCTGGTGACAGGGAGGTTTGAGTTCAAATCCTGCCTCTGATAGTTGTTAGCCATATAACCACAAACAAGTCATTTAACCTCTTGGATCCTCAGATTCCTTAATTATAAAGTGGGGGATAATAATACCTACAGCATTTACCTCTGATAGTTATTATGAGACTCAAATTAAATCATAGCTTTAGAATGGGAAGGGCTACAGACACAGAGACACAGAGAGGTTAAGTGACACAGTCAGTAAAACACAGAGGCAGCATTTTAATTCAGATTCCATTATTCCAAATGTTCAAACTTTAAAGAAGTATTAAAATTTTAATTATTGTATCTACCATCTCTATTTCTATGGCATCTCTGATTTCCTGAATGGTTATTTTCTAAGAAAAACAGATATATCAAGTTGGATTGTTGATGAAGCAAACTGGTCAGATGTCTTCTGTAATATTTAACAAATTCAGGGAACATTTCCCATTGAGACAGTGAAGATGCAGAACAATAGAAATCTCTCTCAGTGTGGGAGCCATTTCTTAGGATTTTCCCCAATAGTAAATCATTTAAACTTTGTTTATCTTCATAGGATAATCATTTTAATCCAATTCTAGAGGTTGAAGGCCACCCACTACTTTGGTTAAAGTTGCTTATTTAAAATAATTCTAGTATTTATTCCCCCTGCAGAGCAACTGCCCTGGGAGGGGTGTCCTGATCAGCCTTGTCAAGATGCCAGAAGAATAGATTATCAAAATATTAGCAAAAAATGACATAGAGCAAAGCCATAGACAAGAAAATTACCAATGGCTCCCCCCCATAAGTAATTGCAAGATAGAGAGCTCATGAAAGTTTTTATGGTGTGACAGAAGACTCTCCCATGTTATGCTATTGTGATCCAAACAGTTCGTAAAGCCATGTTATGAAAGGATTAAATGGTTAAAAATATCACAATGGTAAATTCTTGATAGATAAAATTTGGTCATAAGCAGTGATGGCACGAGAATTGCTCATTCCTAGAGTCCTCATGATGATACTGTTAAATCATATGCAAAATAATCAGTTATTTACATGCTGCTGGGATCCATGGGGGTATTAATAACTGAAATTTACATAGTACTTTCCAGGTGCAAAGCACTAAACCACAGTTTGGTGCAATTGAATCCCTTTCCTCTCTGTCTGTTCCCAACTATCATCATCTCCCTAGACCCAAACTGGCAAGCCTTAAACTATTCCTGAGAGGTTGCTGGCTCCTATCCTGAATTGTTAAATGAAGGCAGGAAGGAAAGTGATTAGCTCAAGGTCAAATAAGTCAGGATTGAAATCAGAAATGGATGCAAGATTTTTGCCTATTCATTGTCTGTTCCTTTCTCTAAATGGTTCTTTTAAATCTCTAGGTTTCTTTTTGTTTGTTTTAAAATAAATTAGAAAACACTTATCTCTATTTGAACACATATGTAAGCATATAGAAAGGAGGCATGCTTTGCCTTTCTTATCTATAATTTACTATTGTTTGTATTACTCAAATACATTCAAAGAGCATGTTTCCCTCACTAAAGATTAATCAGTGCAATGAAATCATATAATAATAGCTAATGTTTATATAGCTTTTTAGTCATACAGGCTCATTTGAGGCTCACAACAGTCCTGTGAGGTTGCTAGTGTTATCACACTTGTTTTACAGATAATGGAACTCAGACTTTAGGAGTCATAGAGTTGAAACACAAAACCAGATCTCCAGGAGTCTAATTCCAGTGTTTTTGTCACTAAACCACAATTGAATTTTTAAAATATTATATAAAAATATTCAGCCAAAGTTATGTTGCTTTTATGATTATGCATTATGATGCATTCTTCAACTTTCAGCAGGCTTGTTCTGTGCCTACTAGTATAGGAACACAGTTTTAAAACTTTTTTTTATAACTAGGTTATCATGGTTAGAATGTAACCTTGGGCAATCCTCTTAATCTTTCTTGGACTCAGTTTCCTCATCTGTCAGAATGAGTGAGCTAGACTGGTTGATTTCTGAAATCCCTTCCAAATCTGCCATTCTCTGATTCCAAGCTCCAGTCAGCTGAATTAAGCTCTAGTAAAAACCAGTGAGTGCATAACCTTCCACTTTCAACATTCATTCACAGAAGTTGGAAGCTTGAGCCAGGGCTGCTTTCTAAAGCAGCTTGACAACAATTAAGCTAGCTGTGGTAGGAAATTAGTTCCTGCATGTTTTACTGGCAGCTACAATTTTGGTTAAGAGGATGGAGAGCATAATCTCTGTGATTCCAAAATGGAAGTATTACAGGCCAATTCCAGTCCAGTTTCATCTTATGGCTATTTGCAGAATCACTGATACCCCACATCTGTATACAGCTTCCTATGTAATATGTTAATAGCACAATAATAGCCTGATGAACTGGGGAAGAGGGTGGGGGGAGGGCTTTACTGGGGGAAGAGAGATGGGAGCTGTTCAATGCTAGGAGAGGAATGATGTGCCCTTACTATGATAAACTGATCCCATTCCATTAAATCACAAAGCTGTCTCCACTCTTTTCATCCCATATGAACGGCTGAAGAAAAATCATGGAATTGCTAACACTCACTGCAGCTGTCAGGAAATGATACTAATTAGTTTAATTTGCAATAACACAAGCACTTAACTCTCCAAATAATCTAAGTTAGTAAGTCAGTTTTTATATTATGACAATGACATGTTTAAGAGACTCAGAGCACTGCTTTTTTGACCTTTGACACGCATTTCTGATAAAAGAGCACATCAAGGATGTTTTCGTTTTCCCCCTCTATTATTCTTTCATCTGTTTCTTTGGGAAATTATTTGATAAATGAGACGTTTGGTAGCTTTACATAACAGGGGGGAAGCTGCGATTGAGGCTTTAAAACATACATCAGGAGAATCATTATATTTGTAAAAGAAACCATTACTGTACTATTGTGATGACACCTTCTTTAGATCACTAGAGCCCCTCAGATCTATGAGTTCAAATTGAATTTCACCATTTTCTCTCTATTGGTATTTATCAGCTTGGGACAGGGAAACTTGCCTGCTGAATTATACTTTCCCTTTATGGTTCATTACCTCTTCTGATTCTCACACATACTAGCACATGGCTACTATGGCTAGTCCTCCACTGGATGGGGGAATGTTTAATGTCTCAGTCTTACTCCCTCTCCATACCCTTTCCCTAAAATGGTTTTCATTGAACTAGAAAAAAATGTTAAAGGGAAAAAGAAAATTATTCCTGCTAAATGAGCTTCCCTAGGGAATTGAATTTTTTTTTTTCCAGGGACTTGGAAGGTCACTGGTGAACGAGATTTCTGTGTTTTTCAGTAGTGATTTTAATTTAGTGTCATATTAGGTTTCATTCAAAGTGATGTCCAGGCTTTGTGGCAACCACAAAGTACCTGAACAAAGCCACTATATAATGGAGTTTATGTCTAGTTAATGGTTTAGGTCAGAGGTTCTTAACCTTTTCCAGGTTGTGGACATTTTGGTGTCGGGTGAAGCCTATTGACCCCTCTCAGAATAATAATTATGCATAAAATAAAATATGAAAGATAGCAGAAAAACCTAATTATATTGAAATAAAGTTATCAAAATATGTTTTAAAACTTCATAGGCTCTAGGTTAAGTTCATAGACTCTAAGTTCATAAACTCCTGGCTTTAGATTAAGGGTAAAATGGACTGGGAGCTAGGATTTTTGCTCCAATGTCCCAGTCCTATGATTGACTTTGCATTTGAGATGAAACCAGTTACTTTTGTTCCTTGTGCCTGTGTTTCCCTAATCCAAAGGAATACTTGGTAGTAAGTTTTCACTTTGCATCCTCAGTTCTGCTGGAACATCAGTGCCTCACCCAGGATAAATTGTTCACCTGAAATCTAATCATCACGCTGTTTGAGTGGGTTTTTGATACTCAACAAGCACCTTCTCAACTCCTTCAGTCACCTCTCCTCTCTGATTGGAGGGCTGAAGCACTCTCAAAGCCTTCCTTTATAGATGTCTGGGATCTGAACTCTCTATTTCGCATCTGCAGCTCTGCTTGGTTTTGACTCCACAGAATTACCCCTCGTCCGCCCCCCTTTTATTTCCACCCTCACTTTCTAGCTTCCTTTTGTGTGTTGTCTTACCTTGACTTTTGCCTTGCCACTGGACTTCAATGACTGGAGGAGAGCGTGAGGTCGAAGACTTTGCCAAGATCTGACTCTCTTAAATACAATCATTTGCTAGTCAAGACATCAACCCTGTTATGTCATTGGTCTTTTTTGAGAACAAAGGATGAACAACAACATTGGTCCCCCATGGCAAGCTCCTTGAAGGGCAGGAACTGCCTTTCTCTTATTTCTTTCCCCAGCACTTATATAGTGTTAATTGAATTGAATTGAATAGTGAGGCTTAAGTAGGGCTCATATAGTACGTTGACATTGTGGGATCATAGCATTGAAGAGTTAGAAATGGAAGAAACTTTAGAATCCAGTAGGTTTTTTGTTGTAAACCAAATTAGGAACAAAGTTGAGTGTTGATTGGGAAATTTTGATTTATCTAAGCTAAATTTGGCATAGCTAGGTGGGTACAGTGGATAGAGTGACAGCCTGGAGTCAGGAAGACTCTTTTTCCTGAGTTCAAATGTGACCTTGGACAGTGTTACCCTGGGCAGGTCAGTTAACCCTGTTTGCCTGTTTCTTCACCTGTAAAATGAACTGGAGAAGGAAACGGCAAACCACTCCAGTATCTTTTTCTGAGAAAACCCCAAATTGAGCCATAAATAGCTAGACGTGACAGAAAACCAACTCAACAAGAACCACGAGCTGAGTCTGAGGTAGAATTCTCTAAAAGCAAAGCTTTATCTTTCCTTTCTTTTCAGAAGTGGGGAATTGGGGTAGAAGATTATTGCGTACATAGCCAGACTAGATGAATTCCTGGAATTCTCTCCCTCTGCCTCCATGTTTTCCTGGCTTCCTTCAAATCACAGCTAAAATTGTACCTTGTGTAGGAAGTCTTTTCTGATCCCTCTTAGTTCTAGGGCCTTCCCTCTTTTGACTGTTTCCAATTTATCATATATCGAACTTGGTTAGTACATAGCCGTTTGCACATTGGCTCTCCCTCT
>CM053582.1:272535685-272597795 GCA_028627135.1 Pseudochirops cupreus | reverse complement strand
TTGTCACAAAGGATGGCGGGGGGGGGGGGGAGCAGCTAGGTGGTGCAGTGAATAGAGCACCAACCTTGGAGTCAAGAGGACCTGAGTTCTAATTCAGCCTCAGACACTTGACACTTACTAGTTGTTTGACGTTGTGCAAGTCACTTAACCGCAATTTCCTTGCTTCCAAAAAAGAAAAGAGAGAGAAAACAAGGAATGGGGGAAAGATATATTTACAAATGCAGGAGATATTTTTTTAAAAAAGGAATGACTTTTTTTAAAGTAAAGCTTAGATTTAAGTCTTTTACTCTCTTGTCTCCCTTTACTATTGTGCTGAGAAGCATAAAATGGCAGCTTCTTTCAAAAGATCATGCATGCAAGTTACATTTAGAGTTAAGCAGCAAAAGTCATCAAGAAAGTGGCATATTGCTTTTTTACTTTCTTGAATTAATTATTGGGGAAACCGTGGGACAAATTTCATTTTCAAAAAATACCAAAACATGAAGGCCTCTTTTTCAAATGTGGGTAATGTTGATGTCAGATCTAACTCTCTTCCAAGTATGGCTCCAATGCCCTTATAATGGGGGAACTAGACAGAATGCTGAGACAAGAGTATTAAAATAGATACTAAATAATTTGCCAGATTTGGAAATTCTACCTCGCTGGGGCCAGTATTGCTAAAGCCACTACAGTTAATATTCTGTGAATGTTTCCATCATAAATAATCCTCTATGCTGAAAGCTTTATAATTTGGCCATAAAAATTTGCTTTCTGCCACAATTCGACAGGATACACAAGATCCAATTGTTCCAGAAAGAAGTTTGTTTTTGAAAGAATTTGGGAGGAATAAATAAAAGAAGATTAACATATTTAGAAATGAGAATCAGTTTTCTACCATACTTTTTTTTTTTTTTTGGAAAGTGGTCTAAGCTGGGACATAGCTGGAAATTTTGGGCCACAAAGCCAAAATTTTAGGAAGGGCTCCCTCAATCATTATTAAATGCAAATTAAACAGATCTTCAAATTACTATAGTTCAGGGGCTATATAGATTGTGTTTACCCCCTTTAGAGAGAGAATGAGATGTCAGAGGTTGGTTCCTGGCTTTATTACAAGTTTATTCTCCATTGCCTATAACTGTTCCATGCTTATCAGTGCTGCCATGGAAGTAACTAACACTAACAGTCTGAATAAACTAATTAAACATGGATTAAAGATAGCTACAATAGAGATAATATGGCATACTAGAAAGAACATTAGACCAACAACAGTAGCTAGCATTTATATAGTGCTCAAGGTTTGCAAAGTGCTTTATAAATGTTATCTCGTTTTATTCTTACAACAATCCTGGGAAGTAGGTGCTATTATTATCCTCATTTTTACAGGTTAGGAAACTGAGACAGAGGGTAAATGACTTGCCCAGGATCACATAGCTAGTAACTGTCTGAGAGCAGATTAGATTTTCTCAACTCCAAGTCCAGTGTTGTGTCTGTACCACCTTGGTGTCTGGGCTAGAAATCAGGACACCTCGGTCTTCTAGTTCTGATTCAGTCACTAATTGGTTAGCTGATGTTGGGCAAATCTCTCCTGTATAGGATTCAGTTTTCTAATCTGTAAAAGAAAGGACTTGGTCTAGGTGATCTCCAAAGACCTTTCCAATTTTATGCTTCTGTATTACCGTATATAATTTGAATGCCTTGTGAAGTCTCAGAGGTAGATGATAATTCTGTGAATATATTGCTTGTTGAAGCATAGATTCTCCAATGAGCTTAAAGCCAGACTCTAGGGGTTTCCAGGTTAGTATCCTGTGACTCCCTGTAGTCCCTGGACCCCCAGGCTCTACAGGGACTACTCTGAATGGTAGTCACAAGGATAGTTTTAAGCCTTTAAGAACACTCAGGCATTGTTTTCATGTTATTTCTCTGATGCTTCTCTTCTAGCACTAGTAGGAGTGACCAGGATTTTGTATTTGCAGAGTTTTTCAGTCCCCACAAGGGAAAGAGAGATACAGACAGATAGATAGACCTTTCTGTCACCATCACATCACTTTTGGTCCAACACTCTCAGGTTATATGCTGAATAACCAATAATCAGTCAGTTGATATTGAATTTATATCATTGCAGTTAGGCACCTCAGTCCTATTTGGAATCATGGCATCTAGAGCCAGAAGAGACCTTAGAAATAGTCTAGTCTAGGGATGGGGAACCTGTGACCTCGAGGCCACAAGTGGCCCTCCAGGTCCTCAAGTGCTGCCCTTTGACCAAATCAATAGTTAAACAGACTTGAGAACCTAGAGGGCCACCTATGGCCTTGAAGCCATAGGTTACCCACCCCTGGATTAGTCCTACCCCTTCATTTTACAGATGAGGAAACTGATAGATGCAGAGACACTAACAACTTGTCCCAAATTATAACTGTATCATGTAGCTGAGCTGGGGATCCAAACCCAAGACCTCAGACTCCAAATCTACTGTTTCCCCCACTATTTCCTTTTATTTAGAGGTGTGACGACTGGTTTTGAAGACTAGTTTTATTTGGCTATGTGCCCATTCAATCCATTGCCATGTAGCCAGGCCAAGGGAGCATTCTGGAGACAAGATTTAGAAATGTAATTTCCATTTTATAAGATTTAAAGAAACTTTGTACAGGCATCACATTCATTCTTTTTTTCTGTATTCCTTCCAGAGGCATGGTGCTGTGGACATACTAAGCATTTAATAAATGAGTGTTGAACATATGAAGTAAGGAAGGAAAGTTGGAATAAGGTCCTTCATTTACAACCCAGGGCAACCAACCTTTCCTAAAGGAATGAATGACCTGAGGGAACTGACTCTATTCTTGATCTATCTACCAGTTCTTCCTACTTAACTTTCTACTTTTCTTCAATATACTCAATTTCCTCCATCTCAGTCTCCTACTCCTTCTTCTCCAAATTTCATTTTTCTTCTCTATTTCTAGGGACATGTAAATCACATTCAAAATAGCCCTTTTATTGTTATATAGTTCCTAATGATATGACCTCAAAAGCTTTAGAACCCAAATCAACTGGAATGCACAATAACTAAAGTTCTTCTTGTTTAAAAAAAAACATCAAATCATATCAAAAGTATTTTGTAAGCATATTCTCATGGCAGAAATCAGCTTCGTATTGAAGAAGAAGAAACTGATTTTCTCAAGCTGCGTAGTGAGTCTAAGGAGGAAGAGGCCAAAGGATCCAGGTCTTCTGGTTCACAATCTATTCTCTTTCACATTAACCCATACAAGAAGGATACCTGGAATGGTAGATGAACCCTGACATTTCTGATTAAGAGCATAATGTCTCCTTTCAGAAAAAAAAAAGAGGATAAACCCAACAACAATATGTTCCCTTACCAGAAATATTCACCAATTTTTGCTTCATAAATCAGTCATTTGAAATCCCCCAAACTAGTTATTATCTTCTCATATTACTTGAGCAACCACAACAGTGAAGCGAAACTCACAGCTTGGTCCTCTCCTGGGGATATGGCCAGACCTGCTCGGAATGGTACCCACAGCCATACCCACAGTGGATTGCATTATGATTTTTGATTCTTAACCTCATTACTGTTCAGAACCTGTGATGATTAAAATAATATCCCTCATTCCTTAGAGGTAGTCCTCTTTTAAGCACTGATTACCTTGGCGCTAAACAAATGTCACCAACAGCCTTTGCATAATGCAGACTCAATTCATTGCCTATATTTGTATTTTATAGCCTCACAAAGGATACCAGAATTCCAAAATGCACAATGCAACAGGCAAAAATTCCACTAGATGAAGGAATTAAAATACATCAATATTCTTTATTCTGTTCCTTTCTTCCCTGGCCCTAAGGATTCCCCAGTCCTTATAGAAAGGCTATACAGATGTATTATCAAGATGAAGTGCTATTATGTCATTATGCCTTTTCTTTAGACTCTAAGTCACTACTGGATGCTCATTTAATGGCTAAGCTGACTCCAGTCACCTCTTATATGCTGACAAGGTTCTGAGAAATTTCATGACAAACACAGGTCAAGCTACCGTTGACCCTTCCATGTAGAACGTATGTTCCTTGAAGACAGGGACTATTTTCATTTTTGTCTTTGCATGTCCAGCATCCTACACAGTTTCTGGCACATAGAAGGGGCTTAATAAATGTTTTATGATTGATTAGTTGACTTAAGCATGCCTGCAGCAGTGATTTAATATACCTAGCTTCACCTAAACCTCACTTCTTCTATAAGATTGAAACATTGACTGGGGTATAAGTTCAGCTTTCTATGCATGTACAGTAAAGACAATTCAGATAATCGTGATTATGTGACCCTGAAGTTCAGTATTACCTTTTCTACCTCCAACGAGAAGCTTTTTTATAGACCACCACAAGTGATATGCATCTGTCATTACCCTCCTTAAGAGAAAAATACTCAAAAATGATGTGTACTCATTCAAAACAAAACAAAAAAAATTGAGTAACTAAGTCTGTTCTTAGTCACCATAACCCATAATTTAGAAACAATAAGAAGAACACTTTTCTATAGAATTACAATGTGGCTGTCTGATACATAAAAAAATAACCCATTGCCAAAGCTTCACTTATAATCAGTATAAGAAATTCTGGACGATGGTGAGGGCTTATGAGTTTATGAGGGTGGGGAGAAGGAATGGGGGAAGGAAAGAAGGATATCAGCTAGTGGAAGGAAGCCAGCTATGCCACATCAGCTTCAGATTAAAGGAGTTTCACTTATTTTCTTTGATCACATCAATACAAAAAAAATATCCCCCTACTTGGATTGCTGTCACCTTTCTTGGCATAAATGACTGGCACAGTAAATCAGTAACAGATGTACCAGGCCTGTAAGAGAGAAAACAGAGCTCACAGGGCAGTTGTAATATTGTTCAAAACTTGTCACACATTTATACTGTTACATCAGAATTCATGCAACAGAGGCTAACGCTTTGTATATACTACCCTTTCACTTCAATAAGAAGAGGGCAGGAAATGACCAAAAGCTTCTCTCCAATAGATAAGTGATCAAAAGATTTGAATAAACAGTTCTCAGAATGAGAATTGCAAACCATTAACAACAATATGAAAATGTTCAAAGTCACTAATGATAAGAGAAATGCAAATCAAAAGTTTCCCCTCACACTTAGCAATTTTGCAAAGAGGAAACAAGATGAGAATGGGCAATGTTGCTGAGGCGTGAGAAAGACAGGCCCACTAACACATTGTTAGTGACACAGTGTATTGGTCTAAGCCAGTGGTTCTCAACCTTCCTAATGCTGCCACCCTTTAATGCTTGTATGTGGGCATATCTGCATGTGGGTGGACCGCCCTGAGACAGATAGAGGAGCAGTGTCTCGGTTTCTAAGATCGTTGGAAATATGTGTTTTCCGATGGTCTTAGGTAACCCCTGTGAAAGGGTCGTTTGACCCCCCCAAAGGGGTAGCCACCCACAGGTTGAGAACTACTGGTCTAAGCAGTCTAGAAAGCAATTTGGAATTACATGAAGAAAGTAAGTAAACTGCAGAATCTATAATGACTACACACACACACACGACATGTTATATACATACATGTATACTATAGCATATATACACTATGTGTATAAAGATGCAAAATGCATATTTTGGTATATATGCACAAAAGACATATTTTGCTATATATGTATATATGTGAAAATATTTGTAGCAGTACTTTTTATAGTCGTAAAGAACTGGAAACAAAGTAGATGCTATTGATTGAGGAATGACAAAACAAATTATGGTACATGAAATATTGCAGTGCTATAAGAAATGATAAATATGATGAATACAGAGAACCATGGGAAAATGTATTAACTGACACAAAGTAAAGTAAGCAGAACCAGAAAAAAAAACAATATACATAACAACTATAATATAAGTGGAAAGAACAACAATACATTCATAATTGGTCAAAAAATTATAATGGCTAAGTTTAACCCCCAAAAAGAGATTTTTTAAAAATCTCATATTTTGCAGAAGTGGGAGACTATGGATGTGGAACACTACATATAATATCAGACTTTTTCAATGTACTGGTTAATTTTGCTAACCTGTTTTTTCCCCTCTTTTTTATTCTTTTATTATATGAAATGACTCTAGGAGGAGGAGGGGAGAAATACATTGAAAAAATAAGTTATATAAAAATTTATTTTAAAAAGAGGAGGAAAAATATCCCACAAAGTAATTCATAATAATTTGAGTTATTATGGAATTCCAATGGACTTGAAGGAGGCATGAATCAATATGAGAAATAGACCTTATGTTTGATCTGGGTACCGATTACCCATTGTCATTATGTTCCCAGTCATACATTCTAACTTGACCGCCTCAGTTAATATAGATAATCCTTTTCTATGAATTCTTTAAATCAATCAGAAGATGTAACATTACTTTTATAAAAAATATACATTTGTTTCAGTTACATCTAGGTTGCTACATGCAGTTCTTGTTCTTTCTCCCACCCCCCAAAAAACAAGGCAAAACAAAACAAAAATCCCCCCAAAATATTCAGAGAAGCATAATTAAAAATGATACAGGGAATGGAAGGACTTCCCTGTGAGCACTGACACATTAGTATCTTTCATGCTGGCAAGACTATGTTTTGTAGCTTTTTAAATAATGAAAGAAACTGGTCTTCTTGCTGTTCCTCACACACGATATTCCATTTCCCATCTCCAGACCCTTTCACTGATTGTCCCCTATACCTGGAATGAACTCCTTCACCTTTACCTTCTAGAATTACCTAGCTTCATTCAAAACTTAGCTGATATGCCTTCTTTACATAAGGCCTCACCTAATCTCCTTCATGTCAGCTAGGTGGCACAATGGATAGCATCGATAGAATACAGGGCCTGGAGTCAGAAAGACCTCATTCAAATCTGGCCTCAGACACTTACTAGGTGTGTGACCTTGGGCAAGTCATTTCACCCTATTCACCTCAGTTTCTTTATCTATATAATGAGCCGGAGAAGGAAATTGTGAATTATTCCAGTATCTTTGCCAAGAAAACCCGCAAAAAGTTGGACACAACTGAAAAATGAATGAACGACATAAGTCACTTCAAATTTAAAAAACGCCAAAACATCCAAAGCTTTAAAATGTATTTAAGGGTATGTTAGTTATGTCCTTTAAGTGTGTTATTATTCTGTGTCATTAACATATGTTGTAAACTTAGTCAAAGGCTAAAGACTTCCTTGAGTGTACAAGAAGAAAACAAAGTCAAAAGTCTTTACAAATTGTTCCTTTTGACTGAGTCTCACAACCAAACTAGAAGAAAACTAAAGTTCTGCTGAAACTTATTGGCTTCTAATCCCATAAACTTTCAAAGTGATAAAACTTGAGAACCAGATTTTGCTTACATAAATACTGTAACTTTCCAAGAAGTCTAGAAGTGATTTAGCAAATAATTTAGCAATGGTCTCTTTTTCCTCAGTGGACCCCAACTGGTGTTTAGGGCCAGGAGCTATATTCAGGTTCAGCCACAAAATGTCATCGTTGCATCCTAGAAGAGTCATGGCCTGCATTCCTTCTTTTGAGAATTTGGAGACTGAGTAGTCAGGAAAGGAAAAAAAAAAAGACAGTATAGTGAAGTGGGACCCAGATAACAGTTAGCCATTTTCCCTATGGAGAAAAAAATTGAGAAGGCTTACTCAAACCGGTGAAACCAGATAAATAGATTTTGTTTTCACCTTTGCAGTAAAAAGATAACTTCATTGAATCATTTATTTATTAAGCACTTGATATGTACGATGTATTGTGCCAGACTGCTGGAGGAGAGATAAAGATGGATAAAACAAAGTCACTAGCCATGGAAAGTTTAAATCCTAGTAAGGGGAAATAAAATATGTATAGAGATTAAGAGTGGTGAGAAGGAAGTAAGATGTAGAACTAAGGGGTTGAGATATGTGTTAACAGCACTGTGGACCTGTCAAGGATTTAGTAGATAACCCTGGAGAGTTGCCTGAGACACTTAGAGGGAAAGCAAAGGATCATCCAGCTAGAAAGTATCAAAATTGGAATGAATTCAAGTCAATCTTGACTCCAAGCTCTGAATTTTGTCCATTTTGCTTAAGATGCCCCACTTGGACTATTTAATTAGGAAAAGATTTGCTATAGAACTGGGTTTCTTCCTTAGAAGAGTTAATGAAAATCATTCTGAAAAGTGCAACCGACCTAGGCTTTCTTTGATCTAATACTGGATTTGGAGTGAAGAACACCTGGGTTCAAATCCTCTTTCACACACTTACTAGATGTATGAACCTAGCTGGTTTGAGATTTATCTAACCTTTTAATCGATGCCATCATATGTAAAATGGAGATAATAATAGCTCTTGCCTCCCTGTTATGAGAAACAAATGAGCTAACAAATGTGAAGTTTTACATAAATGCCATGTGGATAGATGGCAGGACTGTCACAGAACCAGGAAGTTCTCGATTCTATTCCAATTTCTGATACATAATTGCTCTGTGACCCTGAGCACATTTAAATTCTCAGAGTGTCAAGCCGGTCTTCCTATGGAGGTGAGTTCCTTCTGTAGGACTGTCACAGAAGCCACTGCACAAACACAAATAATTCTAGGGCTCTGGATTTGGAACATCTAGTTTCAAATCCTCTCTCATTCCCTCTGTGACCCTGAATACATCATTGTAACCACCCTGTCAGTCAGTCAACTAGAATTTATTAAATACTCCCTATGTGCCAGACATTTTGCTAAGCCATAGGGATACAAAAAAAAGCAAAATACAGTCCTGCTCTTAAAAAGCCTACAGTCTATAATGTCCTCAGTTTCCTCATCTGTAAAATGATAGAGATGGGCTAGATGGCCTCTTAGGTTACCTCCCAGCTCTAATTTCGTGATCCCGTGATAGGCAAAGGTAGTTTCCTACTTCAGTGAGCTCACAAGTTCCTTAGGAAAATGTCAGCTATTATTTCTGTTAGGAGCCAATTCTCAGGACTTCATTAGGCCAAATATCCTGACGCGCATTTGGGATCATGGATCAAGGCAGAAGGCATCTCTTTCCCGGCTTCAGAGTAGGGGGTATCTATGCCTGCTTTCACAATTTCTAAGTGAGCAAAACAGGTCTGAGAAAAGTTGTTTCCCCCCTCTAAGTGTTAACTAAAAAGTGCCTTATCTCCGCTATTGTCCTAGCTACCTTGCTAATTCTGGTAGCAAAGTCGTGTTGCTGAAGGAATAGCTGATTTAAACAAAGCAGGCGTATTTTTAGCGCACACACGCATACACACAAAAACACACACACACACACACACACACACACACACACACACACACACACACACACACACACACACACACACAAAACCCTATTCAGATACCTAATTATGCAAACTGTGAACCAGAAGCTGCTTGCTTTGCATTAGCTCCTCTGCCTTGCCTCCTGGGATAATCGGCTCCCTATTTTTTTTTTTTTTTCAGCCACGAGCAGCTCTTTTCCTGGCTCTCGGAGCTTCGGGCCGGCTCCGAGCAGGTCACTGGTGCCTGCTGGTTGAGGTGCCGGGGCTGCAGTTAGGTAGTGCGGCGGGATCACTCATTGATTGTCATGCAGATTACGGTGGTTTGCCGTGCTGCGCGATTCACAGATATGATTGCCGCTCATTTCAGAAATAAGTGGCACCGTCTGCTCTTTTGTGTTGGCTGAAAAGCCCTTCCGACGGCATTCAAATGACTGCTTGCCTCTGCCACCCTGGAAAAATGACGAGCCCACCCCGAGGCTCAGAAACAACTTGCCTCCCCCGTGAAGGCACCTGCTTTTGTGAAGCTAGACTTTTTTTTTCTTCCCTGTTAGAAGAGAGAGGCTTGGGGGCCACTTCTAGAAGCCCCTGGGTGCACCCAAATGTGCACGCTGCTTTAGCTGATCAAATATGCCTTATCTCCTGCCTTTAGAGCGGGGCTAGTCCCCAGAACTGTTGTCCTCCTCTCTTTCCTGCTAGTTCAGTGACAGTACAATGCTAACTTTTTGGAAGAAAACATCCTCGTGTGACTAACTCCTTGGGATGGGGAAAAAAAATTGCTAAAGACACTGTGGTCCATTTTCGGTTGTGGGTAACTTGGTGATAGAAAGGGTCTCTGAAACTCAGAGGGGTTTACGGCCTTCTCTGTTAGTCCCCAGGACAACTGAGATTATTTAAATTCATCCGTTGGCAAAATTTCGTTTGACCTTTGAGAACTAAACTCAATCCTTTTTCTTTGGGCTGCATTTCTGTAGAAGGGGGCAAATCAGAGGCATATACTTTTCCACTTTTGTGACCACACACACAGTCCTATCCCCTTCATGAAATCAGCCTCCCCCAAGTTCTAGTATGTATCCCCTAATTATGTGCTTTCTTAAATGTTTGTTTTCCGTTGATCTAAGCTCGGTTTTACATATCTCTCTGAAAAAGCCCACAGGAGCAAGTTAACTATACTTTTCATTCCAAACAGAAATTAAACCAAGGTAATGAGCCCTTTGGCAGCAAAATGGTGGGATTTCCCAACGCACCACACTGAGGCAAAGAACTGGGAGAGCCAACTGGGTAAACTTGGGACCGACCAGAACACAAAGGTTAATGTAAGGTAACAGCTGCACAGGGCCTTTGGAGAAGTAATCAGCTCTTTAACCCAAACACATTTTTTCATCCTGACTCTATAAGTGAACTTTCCAATGTAATAATGGCCATACCCCTCTTTCCACCCACTCCCATTTCTCTTCCCCCTCCCCCATTTTTACTTAACTCCCTGAGATTCAGAAGTCTAAGTAAGTATCGGTCTGAGAACATAGAAATGGACAACTATTATTTTTAAGTTCATGGAATGTCATCATAGAGCTAATGTTTAAGGACAGGACTGATTTTTGCCTTCCATCTCCAGTATATCTTAATCTCTGTGATCTGTTGTCTTACACTATTTTCTAAGAAATAATAGAAGCCATGGAAAGAGTCTTGGATTGTGGAGACAAAGAACCTGTGTTTAAATATTAGTACTGATGCTTAATAGCTATATGATCTTGGACAAGTCATTTAACTCTGGGCCTCTGTTTGCTCACCTGGTGACAATAGTACCTATAGTACCTACCTCAGAGAATTGTTGACTCAAAATTGATAATATATGGAAATTGCTTTAAAGTGGTATGTAAACGCCAATTATTATTTTTACCTTTCTCAATGATTTACATTTAAGTTCGCTTACTGTGTATTGCATGTCTGATTAGTGTGAATAAAGAATCCCTCAAGTGGTCCTACTGAATATTTTCATTGGACTGGAACCAATTACCATATTTTACGTAATTATAACATTGAATAGTGAAAATTTAAATACATTTGGCAACTTCAGAGACTCATTATCTGCAGTAATTGGGCCATAGTTGTATTTCATTTGCACCAATAAGAGTGAGGAGAGAAAATTACCATTCACATCAACCACAACCAAGTTTCCTAGAAGTTATTTTCACACTATAAAATTTAGAACGTTCTGATTATTATATATTTTCCAAAAGTGACTTCACTAACTTATGCGACAAAGTATAAGTAGGTACAAGGGATAAAGTAGACGATGGGACAGAATCCTTAGCGAGACAAAAACATATTTTCATCTCATCACAGAGTTTTTTTCTTCCAGGGAACATGTCTGGGAATCACAGTGAACAAATTGAGTTGACAGACACAAGGATCGTGGAACCATAGATTTAGAGCTGGAAGGGAGCCCAGGGATCATCTAGTCTTTAGTAGGGGTCCTTAATTTTTCTGTGTGTCATAGACCCCTTCGGCAGTTTAGTGAAGCCTATGAATCCCTTCTCAGAATTATGATTTTAAATGCATAAAATAAAATACATAGCATTACCAAAGAAACCAATTATATTAAAAGAAAGTTACAAAATATTTTTAAGAACAAGCTCACAGAGCCTAGGTAAAGAATCTGATAATCCAACTCTCTCATTTAACAGATGAGGAAACTGAGACCCAGAGAGGTAAAGTCACTCATCCAACATCACATAAATAGTAAACAGCAGAGTAAGTATATTAAGTCTCAGGTTCTCCAAGTCCAAAACCATTACTCTTTCCCCCTTTCCAAAGCTGCCTTACTAAAACAGCTAAATGAAGACTTCTTACTATTGTCTCTGATACTGACATAATTCCCTTTTAAAAAAAACAGTTATTGGAAGAATGAGCCTCCTTAAGAACCAGTCTTCTATATTTTAACCACCAAATTTAAAAAAAAATCAAATATTTTACCTCTTTTTTTTTTGTTCTTCTAGCCGTTAGTAATCCACTTGATAGGAAATCTCTAGAGTCCCCAAGTAAGCATTTGAGAAAAGGAGTGGTAAAGCAACACTAATAAAATGCCTCTTCCCTTGTCATTATTTTCAGTTTTTTCTTGCCCAAAGGTTTCTCTCGATCTGAGGCCTGAAGCAAGACAAGAGGCCGTAAGAAAGAAAAATCAGCTCCCACTTCATAAATCCTTAATTCTGTAACAAGAATCATGGACTAGATTCTTTCCATAAGTGTTACACAGAAAGAAAAATCTATCCTCTGTAATTTACTTGCGCAGTTTTCCTGTGAGGGCACTGATGGGAGTGGGGAAGCTTGAATGGGGCAGAGGACCAGCATTACAGAAAGGACTCTCCTCAGAGCTAAGAGTGGGGAAAGTGGGTTTCGAATCCTGGTGACCTGCTCTAGTCTCTTAACACCTGAGAACCTCAAGCTTAGCATTTGTGTCATGTGCAGATAAGACCTCTTCTATATTTCCTAGAAAGGAGAGGAGAAACTCGTACTCTATAGGGTAGTTAAAAAAAGACATTCTCCCAGAGCATGGTGAGTGCTTTACAAAGACAGGGGGTTCTATCCTTCGAATGATTTTGGGTATGGACACAGCCTTCAGGGTCCTCAATTGTGCCCCTCCCCCTACAACATAAAAGAAATATAAACTCCTTCCAGATTGAATCAAAATGGGCCTAAATGAAGTTTTCAGAAGGTGAGCAGGCACAAGTGTATTCCAAAAAATAATGTCTCAGCAGAAATTGGTGGATTTTACTAGTTGAAGATGTCCATATTTTTGAAAATCAGAACTCTAATTAGAGGTGTGGCTGGGCCTTTGACCCAAGGCAAATCAAATTTAGAGGCACCAATAGCATTTACACTTTTTCAGGAACTTAGAAACAACTGAACACAGCACCTTGGCAGCAAAAATAAAGTAGAAAACTATCAGAATTAATGTTTCCTCCCTCAGACTAGACACACTTAGGCCTGGCAATGCTTATTGCTAAATAAATCTGTGTTACCCTTAGACAGCAGGAGGCTTAAGCTATCACTGTACCTTTTCCAATCTAGAGAGGGGGTAGCTTTCTCATCAGTGTAGAAAGGCATAATCTTATAAAATCCTAGAGCAAGAAGGGGTGTTGGAGATCATCTGATCCATACTTCTCCCTTCATAGATGTGAAGACCAAGCACTCCAAAGAAAAATGACTTACTCAAGGTCATGATTCAGAATTTGAACTCAGGTCCCCTGACTCAAAATTCAAGCTGATTGTGTGACCCTGGGCAAGTCACAACTTCCCTAGCTTCTGGTTCCCTCATTTGTAAAAAGGAGAGCTAGACTATAAAGATATCTAAGTTTCTATGCAGTTCTAGTGATTCTATGAGTTCCAAGTTTCTATGAGTTCTATGATTCTAATACTCTAAGCCTGGCCACAGCAGAGAATCCATGAGTGGGAAGGAGAATAGCTCTTCTCCCCTCCATCTCTGGGAGAGTAATAACTAGATATTTTGAGCAGAATTGAAGTCCTGATTTTAGAACAGAGTTATAAAAGAAAGTAGTGTGTTATGGTGGAAAGAATCCTAGATTCAGTCTTGGGATTGGCTCTGAAGCATCATGACATTAAGAGACCATAAGCAAGTCATCTTATATCTGTAGGCCTCAGTTTCTTCACCTGTAAAATAAGAGGTAGAAGAGATGATTGCTAAAACCTCTTCCAGCTCTAAATCTGTGATGCTGGAAATGACTTTTCCTAAAAAACAGGCATCTCCATTATCTAGTAGTTTCCAGATTTCTCCTCAGATATCATCTTCTTGGTTATCACTGTGTCCAAACACTTATGAAAATTTCATTTAGAGAAGTTATCATCCACTTTATTTGGAGTCTGGGTTTCCTTTGCATTGCTTTTGAGTAATATGTTGGCAATTACAAGATGCTTTTGGGAACCCATGCTTTACTGTGTCAGGGTAGTCTGTGATTTCTAGCAAGCATACAGAAATAGCAGGAAGTTTTCAAACGTCTTTTAAAGGCTAACTCACGATTGCAAAAGTCATCCTAAAAGACTTAAACCACTTCTGAGTTCAGTAGATTTCAAATGGGACACTGTTGGAATATTTTTTTCATCACTGGAGAAATAATCCACCCCACCCTCACCTCCCACCCCGCACCCCACTATCATCATTTAAAATAGATCCTCAGAAACTTGGAAGTGAAATCTGTTTCCCTATCCCAAGTTTTCCCTCTATCTTGATCGCACACAGGCCTAGCTACTTTGTTATTTTGGGATCATTCATAGGCTGGTGGCATTGATTTTTTTTTTAAACATTAGGAAAAAAAAACTATAAAAACTTAACCCACACATGCATACCCACACACGTTGAATCTCACAATGGTGAAGTACAGCCAAGTCAGAAGAAAAGAAAGAGAGGATCACTGTAAGGCCTGCATAGGAGAGAGTGAGGCAGAAGCTACAGAACTGCCATGCTCCTGATAGAATCAATCATTATGAATTTATTCTTTGCATTCAACTATCCAGATCTGACTACTCCAGCCAAAAATCCAGAAAACCATTCTGAGTAGGTGCTATATTTATAGGAATGTTTACAACAAAACAAAAACAATCCTCACACTTTTTTGGTTGCTCCAGAGGAAAACATTCAGCAAATCTGATTTTCATAACAATTTGAATTCTCAGGCATTTTTTTGGCAATAGTCTATGAAATATGCTTTGTATTAGCTCTATTGACTTTCTATTCAGATTTTCTTTTTCATATTTTGTTGCATTTCCCATTTTTTTCTATTGTACGCAGGTAATTCTCTGTGTGCTCCCTTAGGTAGCTAAAATTACACCTGTAAATTTCCAAGACTATTAACAAAGTCAGCTTAGCCCATAGGATAAAGTGTCCATCTTGTATTTCAGACATATTGTGTTCCAATACCACTGTGGTTAAATTTTTATTAAAAATTCTTCATATTCCTTTTCTCTCTGTGCCAAAGAGATCGCTATGTTTTCAACACTTAATCATCTTCATCATCTAAAAATACTTCCATGTTAAATGAAAATATTTAAACTGCCTCTAGATGCAGGAGAGGCTACGCCATAGGAAGCCTGGTTTTCATAAAGGCCTGTCTGCAGTCAGGCAGTAGGAGGCTAGAAGCTGTTCCATCATAAATAACTGTCAGGGTTAGCCTCAGGCAGAAAGGTAACGTCTGGTTCCAAAATGGTCATTTCTCTGAGATTTTTAAAAATTTACTCCTGCAGAGGGCTGCTTTTTTTTTTTCTTAAAGAAAGAAATAGCAGCCAATATAAATCTGTGAGCTAATGAAAATCCAAGGTTAAATTTAGTCTTCCACAAAGTTAAAGTGTAAAAGAGATACCTGTTTTCTAGGAATAATTGACTTTTGGTTATGTGATAGGACAACCAAAAAAGGTTACTATGATCTCAAACTGCAGTGAGAGAGGCATAGTATCATTAATTATGAATGTCATAGACTGGAGGAGCTACCCTGGTCAGACCGTACCTGAGGTACCATATTCACTTCTGGGTGTTATATTTAGGAAGGGCATTGTTAAGTTAAAGTGCATCCAGGGGAAGAGTACCATCATAGCAAAGGAACTTGCGATCAAATAATATGAAGACTGCCTGAAAGAACAAGGGATATTCAGCCTGAAGAAGAGAAAATGGGATGGGGGGCTAGATGTCAATATTCAAGTATTTCAAAGGCTACGATGTGGAATAAGGCTCAGACTTGTTCCACTTGGCCCCAGAGGGTGGTAATGGGTGGAAACTACTGCCAGGCAGAGTTTGGCTCAATATAAGGCTAATCTTGGTTTGTGCAACACATGGGAAAACTTCCCAGCATTAAGGCTATTCAAACAAGGGAAGAGCTGCTTGGGAAAGTGGTGGGTTTTCCCTCACTGGAGGTCTTCAAGCAAAGGCCAGATGACTAAGCATCGGGTACATTGTAGACAAGGTGTGCTGGTAAGTGATTACCAACTGACTGTGGAAAAAAAAATGTAAGCAACAACACTTTTTAAGTTTAATATGCATTATTAACATTTTCTCCATGAATTTCTTAAGCCTAGACAATCAACAAAACCATTTATCAAGCCCTGATCTGTAGTATTTGCCAATATCTGAGGTGGAAATGCTCACTTTGTAAATTTAATAATTGACTTTCACAAGCCTGTAGAAGCCGGTTCCAGTAGCACCTCCCTCTTCCACCCTACCCTTGTAGAGGAGATGCTTGTTCAGATGTGGACTAAATGACCTCTGGGGTTCTTAACTCTGATCTCTTGAGATTCTGGGAAACAGAAAACGGGCAGAAGAAGCTAGAATAAGCAGCAAAGAAGGAAAAGGATGTGTCTGTGTGTCTGTGTGTGTGTTATCTTATTTAAAACAAAATGATTATCTCAAAAGTGATTGTTGTAAAATCATAAAGAACAAGCATGTCAAAGAAGACACATGAGACGATATCCTCATCCCACTCCTCTACAGATGTGGGAGGTCTATAAGAGTGGTACCTTGAACATTTTTTCAGAATTTTCTGATCTATTGATCAATTTTTTTTATTTCCCCCCTCTTTTTCTTTTTCATTTTGTCTTTGTGAAAAATCGTTGTTGTATGGGATAGCTCTGGGGTACGGATAACACTGGAGGAAATTTGGGTGAGGTTAAAAAAAAGACATTGATTAAAATTTATTTAAAAACAAAGCAAAGCAAAACAAATTAAAACGAACATATTTTTTCTCATACCTCAGTACTAAGCAATTCAGTGAATATAGAATAGCTCTTACTGGATTTGACCTATAATATTCAAGCAGATCTTTTGCCCAGCCCATCAGATTTAGCAACTTAATAGTTTCAGCCACTTTATGTTATATGGTTTTATTGACTTCATATTGAACCTTTGTGTCTTCTGGAAGCTTCAATACCTAGTGACTAGGTCCTAGTCCTTTATCTCTGTCCATGGTGGACAATATTGAATTTAATAACAGATCATGTGATTGAAACATATCAAAACAAAATATAAAAATCTTCCTGATCCTGTCAGTTAATCAAGGTGCTAAATGGCTATTGTAGCTCAGTATTTCTAGGGAAGGTAGGGTAAGATACTATCTTTTATGATATCCCAAAGTGAAAAAAAAATCATCAAACCAATGCAAGGATACGCTGCATATACTGTGGTTCTCAACCTTCCTAATGCCGCAACCCTTTAAAACTCATATGTGGGCATGTCTGCATGTGGGTGGACCCGCCTGGAGACGGATAGAGAAGAGGTTTCTTGGTTCCTAAGACCATGGGAAATATGTGTTTTCCGATGGCTTTAGGTGACCCCTGTGAAAGGGTCGTTTGACCCCCAAAGGGGTCGCTACCCACAGGTTGAAAACTGCTGCTAGAAGAATGCCTTTACTAAATTCAAAGTCTTTTAGTGACTTCCCTCAAATCTATTTTTGTGTGGGATTATGCATATAGACAAAGCTTACCCTTCCGTGTCAGTAAAAAAGCATTTACAAACTATAGTAAAATCTCACTTTACCAGAACTTAACTAAAGCAAAGCCCAAGTTGATTAGCAGGGGCTTACTTTCTACACTGTTTTTAGGAGAAAAAAGAATAAAAAATAGGTATCATCAATTGATATCTAGCACTGACAAAAGACAAATGGGCAGGGCACATATCTCTCACGATCTTTATGGATTTGGCCCCCTAATAAAATGATTTATTCTATGAAGTCTGGATTCATTAAAAGGGCCACATTTGAGGACCTAGAGAGCCACCTGTGGCCTCACGACCACTGATTACCAACCCCTGGAACTCTAGACTTAAGAAAGTGGTGGAGAAAATGTTAATAATGCAGATTAAATTTATACTTAAAAGTGTGATCTCCTCCCCAGAGAGCCAGTTGTTAAACATTTACCACTGTAAAATAGGTGGGTAGGTTTACCACTGCTAAATACCACTGTCTGTATTACTCAGAATGGGAGAAATGCCATTCCCTGTAGAATCCCATCTCCTAGGAATATATGAACACAGCACAGGAAGAGATTTTTAAATTCATCTCCTACCTATTTTTGTAGCTATTTATACACGTACTTATTTTCTTTCCTGGCTGTACTGTAAACTCTTTTAGAGCAGAAATTGTTTTCATTTTTTTCCTTTGTATCACCAGCACCTAACATATATGTGTGTGTGTGTGTGTGTGTGTATGCATATATGTATGTACGTATGTATGTATATTTGGCTTTGGACATTTAGTTAAGACATTTAACTGTAAATATCATACACCTGAGTTTTTCTCTATTCAGCACTCTTAATTTATACTGAAGTTATTTGATGGAATCTATCTTACAGAAAGAGATATTTGTTAGACTCAATCAGACTCTGGTTCCATGACCATCATGGATGAGAGTGAAATAGGCAATGCTAAACCCAGATCTAAGAAGAATACAAAGGGGCAGAAAATGTCTCAGATCAGCAAAAACAAACCTGTCAAGTGTGACGAGGGGTTGGCTCTTTATTAAATTCTCTTCATGCCAAAAGGGGACAGATTGTGGCTTTATTCCTACCAAATTATAATTATCCATTGAAGTGGTTTTCCTAGCGTGGAAGATTTCTAAGATATGACATTTTTGTAGGCAGAAACCTTTTCTAATGTGGACAGAGGTTACATGGTATGGATAGTAGGTAAACTAATAAATTTGAAGTCAGAAAGGCCTGGATTAAGATTCTACCTCAGACAATTACAGTTTATGTGAGCCCAGGTAGGTTATTTAACCTTGCTTTGCTTCAGATTTTCATCTGTAAAATGAGGGTATTGGGAGCTTCTTAAGAGCAGGGACTGGTTTTTTTTGTTTTTTTTTTTTAATTTCTTTGTATCCTCAGTGCTAATCCTAGTGCCTGGCATGGTGTTTGGCACATACTAGGTGTTTAACATACAGTAATTTAAATTGGGCAGCTTGGTGCAGTGGATAAAAACTAGGTCAAGAGTCAGAAAAACCTGAATTCAAATCTAGCTTTAGAGACTAGCTGTGTGACTCTGGGTAAGTAGCTTAACCCAGTTTGCCTTGGTTTCCTCCTCTATAAAATAAGCTAGAGAAGGACATAGCAAACCACTCCAGTGTCTCTGATGAGGAAAATCCTAAATGGGGTCATAAAGAGCCAGACAGGACTGAAAGAACTGAACAACAACAACAAAACTGACTGACCGACTAAAGTCCTGTGATCTCTGAGTGTTCAGACGATGAATTAGCCGTTCTTATGCAAGAGACAATGATAACAACTGGCACATGAATAGCCTTAAACCATTGCAAAGTACCTCACAGTACATCATCTCTCTTGAGTCTAACAAGACTAAAACCTGTGACTGGTGGTGTTTGAACACAGGTTTTTCAGAGCCCTGAACTTCTCCCAAACTTGATGCTATTCTTCAGTACATTTAACCTGGGAATTTCCCCCAAGGAGGTTGCTCTGTATATATCAAAGCAGCATGACAGTCACATACAGGTGATAAACCATCATGTCGTCTTCTACCATGCTGTCCCAGCCTAAAGAAAAGCTGTGCTTTTCTCAGGAAACTGTCACGGACATTATCAGGAAGAGAACTCATCTACTGATTACATGTATAGACCCTTCTTCTTCCTGCTTTAGCATCTTCTGTCTCAATCCAATAGATGTGACCTCTAGCAGGAACTCATAATCTTAGAGTCATAGACTTAAAGCTCATCTAATCCAAACCCTTCATTTTGCAGATGAGGAAATGAAGGCCTGGTGTGCTTAAGTGACTTTTCTCAGGCCACACAGACAGTAAGTGATAGATGCAGAATTTGAACCCATGACCTCTGACCTGAAATCCAGTATTCTTTTCACTATACCCTGATGCCCCTGCAGACAACTTGGGGTTCATTCCAGCTGGGAGAGGGCAGCAATAGACACAAACAAATCAGTATGTTGTACCGTGTCAAGGCTGATGAAACAGGATGAAACAACATCTGTTTATTGACGGATTGTGAATCTTGTTTTAGCCACTGTGCCATAATGTGACTCTACAGTAATTCCAGCACGAGGAAACAAACAGTCAACAGAAAGAGTCCCATGAGCAAGTTATATAATTGTTCCTCACATGAGGAAGTTATTCCATAATAAGGTCTTTTAACAATGGGAAATTGGGGCTTTTTGTTTTCGTTTTTTTGTCCTGAGGATGCCTCAAAGAATCCTCCTCTTCTAAGTGACTGCAAATAGTCTGGCCTTGCCTGTCAAACACCAGTTAGTTTTTGACATGGATGTCTTAAATTTCTGCTGACTTGGCAATCCACAGGCACTCTCTGGAACTTCATAATATCTTAAAGACTTCACAGCTAAGCAGTTAGAAGGGATTTGAGGCTTAATTCAGCTCCCCGACCTGTTTAAGGGAATAACGGAAATAAAACAATTTTCGGCTAAAGGCCTTCATCAGCCTCTCCTCTCCTGAAAGACTCTTTGTACCGATGTCATGAATCAAAAGTTTTGTCTAAGTAGCTATTCTGTGCCACCAGTGAAGGCCTTGCAATGTGGCAGTGAATCACATTTAATAACTTGTGGTTAGCTGTCATGAACACTTAATTTGATGCTAAACACAAACCCTGCACAGAAGGGTGGGGAAGGTGGAGGGTGGGGGCAAGGGGGAGAAAATATCAACTCTAGGTGTTTTAGGCTCTTTTCTGCTATTGAATTGATTCAGTGATGATGTGGAATCCCTGTTCTTTTGCCGGCTGCCTCTTCTATAGCAAGGCTATACTGAATTTTGGGGTTTTGGTCTTATTTTTGTTTTCCTCTTCTGGCCTAGAGCTACCCCCCCCCCACACACACACACAAAGTCTTCCTGAGGTCCTAATTCAAGCTCCATAATAAAAGCACACTTGAGGCTGTAAGGACTTTTCCAAAGTGCTATTGGAGGGCTGTCAGACCAGTTGCAGGAATTCAGAATGTTCAAGGGAACCCACAAAAGATTTTTTTTTTTTGCTGCTTTTTAGCTGTCTGGCAGGCAATTGAAATCCCTCTTGTGTCAACTGCTAAACAGTGCTGTCCCTGTGTCCTGTATGGAATGCGTCAAAAACTTGTGAATACCACAGCTTCACATGCTGGCCATGTGTGCTGGCGGCAGTGGTCTCCAGTCCATTCAGACGTTTTAATTTGTCACTCATGAAGCAGATGTGTCAGGGAGTTGGAAAACTTGGGAGGTGACCACACTGAACTCCCTGAGGGGCCTAGAGAACAAGGACCCCGATGAGCTTCTTCCATTCTGCCAGCCATTTGGGGATGTGGTGGTGGGGAAGCAGGAGGAAGGGCCACAGTGGGAAAGGGAAGCACATATTTCTTTACTACCTCTTAATGTATATGTGATTGGACTACCAGAGAGCTTCCTATATAGACTTGGTATGTGTCTTCTATGCATTTATAGTGAAACTGGGGTGGGAGGTAGGGGAGATGAGAGGAGGTGGCATTGGGGTGGGAATTGTCTCTGCACAGCAAGGACCAATACCAGTTATTATGATAATCATGCACTGTACCCTACTCACACATCATTCTTTCAGAACCCAAGTCTCAAAAGCACTTTACCCACATTATCTCATTAATCCTCATTTCAGACAATAGTCTCTTGAGATGCACAACTGGTTTTCAGAAATCTCCCCCCCCTCAAACTACCCATCAGAAGTCTTTTAATGTAGTGTAGTGATATGAGACAGGATTCTAATAACTTCAGTGTTATTGAGACATGGCAAACCAATTTCTAAAGAAAAAATAGCACTCATCAGGAGAATGTCAATTCTCGAAACATAAATGACATATGAGCATGTGATAGTGCACATTTCTTCTTTTTTAAGTAGATAAGATTGTGATATATCCAAATGAATTAATAATACTATTGTAACACCTTTGAAGAAGATTTCATTCCTATAAATTAGATCTGGAGAAGGTATAGCTAATTGCATGAAGGAAATTCAATGTTGCTGATTTTTCTCACTTTTGTTTAATTATACTCTAAGATGGGAAACAAATATTTAGATTTTCAAAAGAATCTAAGTCTGAGAAATAAACAAACCAAGCTATAGTTTTGAAAAGAACAATTCTGAACAATAGCCATAAGCACACAAAGAAACAGGTATTGTAATCTATACTGCATCATGTACAATCAAGTCATATATTAAGTACAACTCTTATGAGGAAATAAGAGGAATATTGATAGAAATAGAACAATAAAGCTAGGTTATTAGACCAATAGTAAAGGGTATCACTTAACTGACTTCACTTCTTGGAAAAGTAGCCTGAGACAGGTATTGCAGGTGTATCTGTTTGATTTGATTTGGACGTGCCAAAGCATTTAGTATCTCTGAATTTGTTCCATGTTTGTAAGACATGTCATTATGCCCAATTTACGGGTTAGAAAAGTAAGGAAAAGAAAGGTAAAGTGACTTGCCCCCAAAAAGAGAGTAAATCTCTGGCATAATTATCTTTAGAAACCTGTTAATACATTCAAGTTTTTAGACCATTATGAATTGGTCTAAATACGCAGATAAGCATATTAAGAAGCATTTTAAAATTCTTTCCTTCTTTACTTACTTGCTAAAACTCGAACACAGGGATCTGTGTTGCTTGTATTCTAATGGTTGATGGGAATGACTTTTCCAAGCTGTAGAACTAGGCTTCCGTCAGAGCACTGTTGTTTGCTGTCTATCCAACAAGGGTGATGGGTCAGGGATCAAGTAAGTGAAATAACTGATTGGAATGTCTTCTGCACTCCCCGTCTCCAAGTCTGTGCTGCAGTGCTAACCTCGTCCCCTTCTGGCCTGTACCTGTTCCATGAATACACTGTTTATCAGACTCTGGAGATGTTGATCTGATACTTCTCACAAGTTCTACATTTCCTTACAAGTTTACCTAAAAATAGAAAAAAAATAGGCAAAACTCAAAACTAAAAGATTCTGCCCAGTATAGCAAAAATCACATCCTTTATAACCTTTCAGTCAACAGGCTTATTGTAGACCATAATCTGTTTAGAGATCCTATTATAAGAGCCACCAGACACTATATTTGGTCCTAATTATAGACCCAGAACTAACAGTTACTTTTTCTTCCCTATAATAACAACAACACTTTGTATTTATCTAGCGCCTTTCTTCCAACAAGCTCAAAACCCTTCACAGACATTAACTCATTAATCACAGTCCACTGGTGACATACATACACGAGTAGCAGCTATCCTACATTTTGCATTTGGACAAATAAAGTCACAAAGAGGTAGAAGGACTTATATTCCTCAGTGGGGAAGTTCAATTTCGCTTTTACTAGAAGAATATTTTCTCTTTATCTTAGCATCCTAGTACACTATGAATTTCTAACAAAAGATTGGACTTCAGTCTAAGAATGTCTGCTTTGAAATTCTCTCTTTCTGTTTTTGTTTCTTGATGATGTTTCTGGAAAAAAAATGTCATGCACCTTTCATTCAGTTGTTTGGTTGCTAATTACACCAATTACAATATGTGTAGTAATCCCAGGAGTCCATGTAAATACCCCCAACGGGAAGGTTCCTTCTCTGTCCCTCCTTATAGCAGAGTATTTCTGGGGGCCAAATGTAGGAAAAGATTCCTTGACTGAAATAAGTTGGAAGTTAAAGAGTAGACTGAAATTTCTACTTATACTCTTGCAAATTTCCAACAGTGCTTCCATTCCACTTCCCTTTTGAAAAAAACTGCTTGAAGATATAGTTATAGAATTATTGGATTTTTCATTTGGGAGACTTTACAGGACACCTTGTCAGACCTCTTGGACCATGCAGTACTCGTCTTAACAGCATCCCTGACAAGTAGTTATGCCTCCACTGCTGTACTCAGGTTTGCCTGTGCTACTGTTGGAAAGATCTAATAGTTAGAAAATTCTTTACCTTGAGCCACAATTGGCCTCCTCGCCAATCTCATCCATTAATCTTAGTTTTGTCCTCTGGAACTTCACAGAATAAGTTTAATCTTTCCTCTATATAATACTCTTCAATTATTCAAGATAGTCATCAGATCTTCCGTAAATATTTTTCCAGTATGAACCCTCCCACCTCCTTCAATTGTCCTTCATATGACATTGGTTTTCAGACCTTTCACCAGTCTGACTACATTACAATTTAGCAATGTCCCCTTTAAAATGTGTTGCCCATAACTGAATCAGACACTCTTAAATGTCACCTGACAAATATAGGATACAGTTAAGAATATTCTCACTTCATTTAAATGATATATTTCTACAAATGCAGCCTAAGAATTAATTAGGTTTTGCTGTTGTTGTTGTTTTATTTTTTGGTATTCATATCATGTAAGCAGCTAGGTGGTGCTATGGATAGAACAACTGGCCTTGGAAATCAGGAAGACTTGTTTTCCTGAGTTCAAGTCTAGCCTCAGATACTTTCTAACTGTGTGACCCTGGGCAAGTCACTTAACCCTGTTTGCTTCTGTTCCTTATATGTAAAATGAGCTGGAAAAGGACATGGCAAACCACTCTAGTATCTTTGCCAAGAAACCTCAAAATGGGGTCACAAAAAGTCAGGTATGAATGAACAACAATAAACTATCATGTTTTTTCTATGGACTTTATGGTAAACTAAAAGTACTAAGTCTTTATTTTCATATGGACTTCTCATTTCTCTCTCATCCAAGTAGTCAACTTGCTTTTTTATTTTAAATGTAGGAATTTGCAATTATCTTGATTAAATTTCATCTTGAAAAACAATGTGGTAGAGTGGATAGAGGACCACCCTTGGAGTCAAGAAGACTAAGGCTCAAATCCTGCGTGGTAAACATACTAACTGTGTAACTATTGGCAGATTGTTTAAGCCCTCACCACCCCTGGACAATTTGCTTAAATTTTAAATTATAGATAATTTACCAAGATGTATGTATGTATATATATATATATATATATATATATATATATATATATATATATATATATATATACACATATACACACACACATATATATATACATATATATGTATATGTATGTGTATCTATATATGTGTGTCTATCTATCTATATCAACATCTATAAAACCAGTGGAGTAAATTTTCATCCTAGGAGTTGTCTAAATTAATGAAATCACTAATATAAACAAAAACACATTTAAAAAAATTTCAGACCATCATACCAGCCTATCAAGGTATTTTTAAATCTTGATAATATCATCTACAATATGAGCTATCCTTCCTAGATCTATGACATCGATATATTTAATCAGTTTTTCTTCTATATTTTCATTAATTTAAAAAAAAAAAAGAAAAAACAGATCCAATCAAGTGCTGAGCCTTGTGGTATTATAGGCATCTATCCAGATTGATTAAGATCTGCCTTTGGAAATGGTTGCTCAACCAGCTAAAAATCCACCTAATTATATCATCATTTAGCTCATGTTTCCTCATCTTGTCTACAATGATATCATAAGAGACTTTGCTTATAACTTGCTGAAATTAAGATACATCATATCTCTGACATCTTTGTTTCTTCCTCAGTGCCTAATACAATGCCTTGTACACAGTAGCTATATTATTTTTTTATTTATTAAATAAAACAAAGATTCCCCTTATCATAGGTCTATTTACCCTAACAAAAAAAAAAAGTCTACATGTGATTTAGTTATCTCCTGAAGCCCTTGTGGATGGGCACATCCAGGATACCATATACATATATATGTATATATATATATATATATGTATATATACACACACATATGTATACACACATATATATGCACACATGTATATATACACACATATACATATACATAAGCACACACATATATATGTATATATATAATTTCCTTCTGGAACCCAGAGAGCACCCATTCTAGATACTATAATGACTTGGATATGGAGAAGACTTTCCCTTCAAAAAATCATGTCAGTGTTTGATCAATATGTTGTTGTTGTTTTTTCGGAGAACCTCTCCTCATTCATCAAACTTCTGAACCTTGGTGACAACATCTACAATATCTTTCAGTATTCTGAGCTTTTATTCACGTGGCCCTGTCCAGTTAAGCTTCTTTAAAGCAGGCAGCATTCTCCCACTATCTTCACTTACCTTGGACTCCAATCCCTTCTGAATAATGTTTGTTGCACAATTTTAAGCTGGAAGACCATTCTTTTTCTATTCTCCTTGGGAGAAAAAAAATGTAAGAAAGAATAAAGTTAAGTAATTCTGCTTTTTTGTCATCAATTTTTTTGATAGATCTTCTTCAAGCAGTAGATCCAACTCTCTACTGCTCATCTGTCTTTCCTCTGAAAAATAGCTTAAAGTTCATTTTGCTGTTGTTAGCATTTTTTAGCAGCCTTAGCTTATTTGCCAGTTTAGCTTTCTTGACACCTTTTAAGCCGGTGCCTTCTTTTTGTGTACATCATTGATGATGTGCTCCTTTCTATTTTTGTATATAACTTCATCTTTTAATAAATCTGTTACCTTATTGATGTAATAACAACTCACATTAATATAGTCATTTAGTGTTTGAAAAGTACTTTCCTCAATACTCTCCCCAATCTAGACACCCTGGAGGCAGGTGGCACAAGTATTATTATCTCCATTTTATAGATAAGCAAGATGAAGACCTGAGAGATGAAGTGACTTATCCACAGTTGTCCAGGTAGTAAATGTCCTTGGTGGGATTTAAACCCCATTCTCCTAACTCCATGTCACACCCCAATGATGCAGATTGCAATGCATTCATCTACACCTTCTCATCCTTTGGGAGTCATGTTCTTGAGGGAAAATGTTTCATACATTTCTTAAAATAATAAAATTTTATTTTAAAATGTAAAAAAAAAAATCCCTATCTATCTTTAGCTTATACAAATTCAGTAAGGATCAGTAAACCATAGTTTGCCTACCTTTTGTCTAAACAATAGGTGTTCTTTGTCCATTTCCTTTTTTCCCCTTTTGGTAAGTTCTTAGGATGATCTCTTTTGAGTGTTGCTGATCTCAATGTTTATAGATATCTCTTAAGATTTGAGATCGATAGAGAGCTCTCTGTTCAACACCACTGGCTTCTTTATATTCCTCCCTCTTTCTTTTTCATTGAAACCATTTTGACCAATTTTTGTTTTCAAAGCCTCCTATTCCTTTTGAATCAATTTACCCTTTAAAGTAAAGGTTTTTAATTTATATCTGTTGATACCACTTTTCAGAAAAATGATTTTAAGTGTGTAAAATATAATAGAACTACATAGGAAATCAACTATATTGCAATAGAGTTATCAAAAATATCAGGGGGAAAAACTAGTTCATGAACCCTATGCTAAAGAGTTCCTGTTTTAGAGTTTTAGGTTATTTTTTCTCTCTGAATTTCTTTAAAATATGTTTTTCTAAAGTATAGGGTGTAGGCCCAAGAGATCTAGCCAGATAACTATGGCTTATTTACATGCACTAAACTATATACTGCCCACTAAAGTATGACCAGAGACTGAAGCATGGTTAGAGTGAAGGTCCTATAAAATGCTTGGATTCAATTCTTCTTACGTTGGACAGCTGCCAGAAGTTCAGAGTAGATCTTGTTTAACTCCAAGATCCTTGAAAATGGTAGTTCTATAGAAAGTTATTTCAAGTAGGTGACTTCCCATCCCTTTCTGAACTCCTTCCGCTAGTGAGACAACCTAGCTACTAGGTGGATTATTACATACTGCAAACAATCTCTGTATTTGGTGGAATTTCCTACAGGAACCAGTGTAGAAATGAGCCCTCAATTTGGAGTCAAAGTACTTGGGTTCAAATTCTGGCTCTTTCATTTACTACCTGTATGACTATGGACAATTTCCCTTACCTCTCTGGGTCTTGTTTTTTTCATTTTTAAGACAAAGGGGATGGACATGATGGCTTTCTAGGATTTCTTCCAGTTCTAGACCTATGCTGCAAAAGTCAGCTTCTAAATCCCATAAGCCTATGTGTCACTTTCTTTGCTATGCTAGTCGACTACTCCAATTCTCCACATGCTAGGCTGTTAACAATAGGATAGCTCTCAAGTATTCTGTCCAGTTCAACTTTAATTACATGTGAGCACTACCTTTTTAGCACATTCCTTTACTGGTAGATATTTTCCTTTGCTCAGTCTCATCCCATTACTTCTAGTTATGCCCAACTGACTTACACTTAAAAATGCTCTACAACTTTAGTGAATGGTTAGAATTTGCTGGAACAAAGCACATAAGAAGGACTAGAAGAATGTCTGCATCCCATACTGGCTGACTGAATGGAATGAATAGATTGAAAGTATGGCCAAAATCATGGGGAACAAAACTTTAATGTAGTACACATAGTTAGTCTAAATTAGGTGACATTTCCCAGGATATCAGATCTAATAACTCTGGGGACAATTGACCCTATTGTCTCAGTTTACTCCATTGACCTGTTGATGGTAAACACTGTCAATCCCACAGATGGGTGGTAGGCATTTAAAAATGATGACCTTTTCTTTCTTTCTCTTGGTTAAAGGTAGAAGGGTCAGCGGTATCTAATGCACTTTTCATAGCCAGTAGTAAAAAATTCAATTTGTTTTAGTAAGCATGGGGAGAAAGAACTAGAAAATAATCTATTCTCTGAATGTTTAAAAGTTTTTTTTTAACTCCTTGAGATCAGGGATTATTTAATTTTTTTTTATCTCTCTGCAATATCAGAGAATGGAGGCGAGTGTATTGGTTTGAATAAAAGATGTGCCAGTGATTCTATTTCATTTGGAAAAGTCATATCCCATGAGTGCAATGACTACAGAAGTAGTCAACATGGAGACCCTGAGCTCTAATATCACCGGGTAATTATACCAGAGACGAACATAAGTTCCTGAAAACTCAGCTACCAACAACTTTTTGGACACAAATATTTGGACAATATTCAATTAGGCATATAGAAAATCTATTGGAAGCTGCCAGATACTGATCAATCAGTCAATCAACAAGCATTTATGAAATGCTAGGCCCTGGAGATACAAAGACAAAATTAAATAATCTTTGATCTCAAGGAGCAGCACAGCACTTAGTATAATAGTGGATATTAAAAAGGGCCACCAGCATGTTGTCCACATGCTCATTTGCTATTCCTATAGATAAAGTCACTTTTATTTGTAACTAAAGTAGCTGGCCTCCCAAGCTGTGTAATTAGAGGGGCTTCAAGCAAAAGCATCTGTCCACCAGTTGATCTATACATATACCCAGAATTCAACCAATAGGAATCCCTTCTTTTAGGTTAAACATTGTTTTCTATAAAAATGTTGATACAGTTGGACTGGATAGCAAGTTAGTCATTAGCACATTAACGGAAATTTTTCCTATTCCAATGCCTCATGTTGGCATGAAATGGTCCTTGATTCTTAAGAGCTGAAGAGGAAGAAAAGAAAGAAATCTCAAGTCATAGAAACTGTACAGGAAGAATAGGTCTAAGTCGAAGTAAGAAGAAACTGTATGTCTCATATAAGAATTGAAGACAATGAAGACAGAGAGGGATGGGGAGAGAGGAGGTGGGAGGGTACCAAAAACAAATTTCACAATTCTTCCCAGAGCAGTAGCAGGATCAGCCACAGCCAAGACATAGGAAACACCTTTAAAGGGAACACATCGGGCAGATTCCTCTTTTAATCAAGTTGAGGTGGCTCTAGCAACCAGTCAGGTAGTTAACACATCGCCTAATTGTAAGATTTCAGTTTGTTTTTTAAAATTTCAATTGGGGAAAACAATCTCTAACAACACAATGAAATGACAACTTAACCCTGAGATGTCTTTGAGGTCTATATATGCTTCCTTAAGCTCTGCATTTGGCTGGCTATTCAGGCCATCTTAAGGGTTAAATGCCAGTATCTTTGCAAACTTGAAACTGTACCATAAGCTTAATATTATTTTAAAATTCAAGTGATTTAACATGACACCAAGCTTGAGTTAACATTCTACATGGTTGTGGAGATATTAGGGTTTAAACAGATGTCAGCAATATTTTTTTAGAAAACGGAAATTGAGTTCTACAGATGGTGAAGACTGGGGAGTTGAAAGTGGCTGTGTTACATAAAAAATGTACATTCAAGGACAAAAGTAATTATCTTTATATTCCAAGTTTGAAGACACCCTTTTCATGATGAGGATAATTTTCAAGCTGATCAGACAGAAATCTATTTACCTTTCACTTATATATCATGTTTTCCTGCTACATTTTATAATTATGGAAGATATTTGTGTTGAAACTCAGGACCTCTCTCACCTTCTGAGCTCCCTGACTTCTTCTAGTTTTTTCAATTGACATAATGATGTTGAATCTGTCACAGCCTATTAATTTTCATACCAACAATCCATGATGTCATAAATATCATCACCTTTTGTATTTTTGCTTCTATCTGTGGTTGGGGTTTCTTTTGGAAGGTTGTAATTTGGATGCTCTTAATGGAAGTTTGCTAGCCCATTGGGGAGTGTTTTTGATGGATTTTAGAAGGTTGGTATGAACAGCCAAAAGAGGAATGATAAGTTCACCCAAAATTATTAGCATTGCTTATGACAACATTAACAGTCTTAAGCCCACATGTTTCAGATTAGATAAAAGAATAAACCAAATGTATATTGCTTTATTACATGTGGAAAATTCTTATTGATTACTATGGATTGCATTTATCACTTTCTGACAAAAAGTCAAACAGATTTTTTTCCAAGTATACGTTTTGTCATCTTCCCCAGTTAAAAGACTGCTTGCCAAAGCAGCTCAAGGAAATCTACCTATTTGTCTATTCAGTTCTAAGTAGTAAACCATCAAACTAGCAAGGGTTGCACTGGAGCCCATTCAAACCAGTTCAAGAGAAATTTGTCTAAATTTTCAATAAAATTCAGTAAAATGCAAACATTTTTACATCTTGGAAATCAGCAAATGCTACAAATCAGGGCTTGATCTCTTGTTTTGGTGATTGTCCCAGACTTAAAAAAGTCACAGGTAGGGGCAGCTAGGGGGTGCAATGAATAGAGCACTGGCCCTGAAGTCAGGAGGACCTGAATTCAAATCCAACCTCAGACACTTCACTTAACCCCAATTACCCTGCCTTCCCCTCCTTGCAAAAAAAGAAAAAAAAAAAGAAAGTCACAGGTAGAAAATGTTGATAATGTACCTTAAACTTAAAAGTGTGTACTTTTTTTTCCTTAGTGAATCAGTTGCTAAACATTCACCAGCACAATGCTGCAACAGTCTTTCTTCTTTCATAATCCATGCCATTTTTTATCATACTTTCCTTAGAACAGCTTCCCACTTTCCTCAATCATATCATCAGCTGGTTCACAGTTTTCTTTCCCATCCAATCCCCTGTTTCAGGCTTACTTCGGCTTACTTGTAGTTGACTCTTCTACTACTCCAGCCTTGAAATTCATTAATAGTCTCTATTCTAATACCATTTACTTCTATTCCACTTCAACTATCCATGAATATTAGTACAACTAAGATCTCTTCCTCACCTGGAGCTGTCCCATCTCTAAGATTTCAAGTTTTCAAATCCCCTTTGGCACCAACCTTCTCAATCAATTTCTCCTATTCCCTTAACTCTACTAGGCTAGTGCCCGGGATAATTAAGCAATTGGAAATATATCATGGGAATGTGCCGAGAGAGAAAAAAAAATCCAGCAACTGGAGTTGTTTATACCGGAAAAGAGAAGACTTTGGTGGTACATTATTGTTGTCTTCAAATATTTAAAGCGGGAATTAGATTGTTTTATTTGACTTCAGTGGGTGGAAGGAGAATAAAAGAGTGGGGCCTACAAAGAGCTCAATTAAAGTAAAAACTTCCTACCTATTACAGCTGTACCAAAATGGAATGAGAAGTCTCAGGAGATGGTACCTTGTTCCTAGATATTGTTAATAAGATTCAATTCATCAAGCATTTTTAAACACCCTCTACGTGCAACACGCCGTACTAGGTGTTATGATCACAGAACAGTGCCAAACAGTCCTTATTCTCAAGGAACTTACGTTCTACTATAAAATAACAATGACAACAGCTATCGTTTACATAGTGTCATTAAGGTCTACAAACCATTTTACACATGTAATCTCATTTGACCCCTACAATGACCTTGTTAGGTAGATGTTATTATTATTCCCATTTTAAAGATAAAGAAACTAGGAGAGAGAAGTTAAGAGACTTCCCTACCAGGGTCACATAGCAAGTATATGTCTGAGACAGGGTTCAAACACAGGTCTTTAATCCTGAATCTAGAACTCTCTCAAAGGAGGGCTGCCTAGCTGCCTCAAATATGTTAATGGACCATTTGTTGAAGATGTTGTAATGATTCTTGCCTTGGATTTAACCTGAACTTAGATGACTTTTTTTTTTTTGTTTTGCTTTAAGGCTCTATGATGCTATTTTACACTTGTCTTTAGGAGAGACATCATGCTGCCATGGTGGGGAAAGGAAGGTGAATTTGGAGTCAGGGGATCTGAGTTGAAATCTTGCCTCTGTTACTTATGACCTATATGATCTTTGGCAAGTGACTTCACCTATCTATTCCTCATCTGTAAAATGGAGGGGAATTGGAATAAATGGCCTCTAAGGACGTTCCTAGTTCTAATCTGTTATCGTATGGTCCTGCACTTAACCTCTGGATTCTTCTAGTCCTTCAGCCTTCTTTTGGCTTCCATGTCTCCCTACCCAGTCCAGAGCTCATGGTCACTTATTTCAACAATGCAATCAGTATCACTCTATAATTCCCAACTCCTTGATCTAACTTTAGGTTTTACTCAACTATTGACTTTTCTTCTTCTCACAAGACCTCCTTCAGCTTCCCTTCAATCCATATCCAAATCTCTTTGTCTTTATCTGCTCTTTCTTCCTTTGTTCCTATCTCCATGGAAACAGTGCCCCTTCTTGCCAAGATTAATGATGCCACTTTTATTCTAGATCCTGACTTTATGTGTCATTCCATCATAATCATACCCTCTTTCTTATATCTTCCATTTCTCTATCCAATAGCTTCTTCCCCAATGCATACAAATATGTTGTTTCCCCTTCTCCTAAAAACAAACATAAAACTCCGTCCTTTTTGATTTTACTACCTCTTCAGTTACAGTCCTATTGTTCCCCTTCCCTTCACTAATAAACTCATTGAAAAAATGCTACATTTGTTCATCTTATGTAATTATTCATGAACCACCTACCCCCTTGTAATCTGTCTTCTTATTTAAATCCAATGACTTTCCCCCAATTCTCCTCCTCTTGGACCTCTCTGTCATATTTGGTATTATTAGTGACCATCTCCTCAGTTAGTCAATAAACAATCATTTATTAAGTGCCCACTATGTGCCAAGTACTATGCTAAGTACTGCTTGAAACTCTTCTTTTGATTTCTGTGAAAGCAACCTATTCTAATTTTCCTCTTAATTCTGTGTTCACTCTCTGTCTTCTCTCTGGAATCCATTTCTTCTTTCCACTCCCTAAATATAGGCATTATTATTGAATTATTAAATTAGTTAATGTCTATACTACACTTAGTACAGCTCTCTATCTACTGTGTCACTTAGCTACAATCTGTTGACAAATTCTGTGGATCCTATGATTCCTTGGTTTAACATAAATATGATTATGAATTTTCATCTTCTAGACTATTGGAGCATTATAGTGGATAAGAATGTCAAACTAGAAGTCAGAAATTCCAGGCTTAATAGGCAAGCAATAGAAAATTGTTGAATGAATGGATGATTTTATTAATAAATGATGAAGTAGGAATCTTTATAGAATTTTTATTGAGTAGGTAGTAGAGTTGGAAGAAGCAAAAGTTTAGGAAATCCACTTTAACTTATAACACACAAAGCGTTTTTCACTCTCAGGAGTATATAATATCCTTCTTCTTTTGATGAATCTATGATGTCTTCAATATGTATACTCAATCTATAGATTCCAACTTATTCACTCCTCATACTGTTTGGTTTTTGTCCACATTTTTCTATAGCTCTTCCACATAGGATTTCATTTCTGGAGGACTTCCTCTTATTCTTTCTTATAAACTAGTGCAGAATTTGGCTTATCCTTCTGTTACCATTGCTGTAGGATTATCTATCTTATTTTCTAGTCATGACACTCTCCATCCTATGTTTTATGCCATTTCTGATGCAGAAAGTCATCTTTGGTAATATGCTACAAGCTGCTTAAGGTCCCTTCACTCTAGTACCATAGGACCATGGTTTTAGAGCTAGAAGACCCTCTAGTCCAACCTTCTTATTTTGTAGATGAAGAAACGGAGGCCCAGAGAATTGAAGTGGTGTTCTAGGTTTCCTTTGCCCTTTGGGTAATGTATAATGCATTATTCTAACACTGACATTGTCATGATCCCATGACATGGAGGCGAATATTAGAGTATCCAAGGTCATGGAGAAATTGTTTACATAGTATAAGAACACAGAAAAAAACCCCAACAACTAAGTTCTAGCTTTAGATCCTAGGAATTTGGGCACAAGTCCAAATAACAATTATTCTGGATTAGATTCTTGAGTTCCTATAAAACATATAGGAGTTTAAATCCAGTTTTGTTGGAACTGAACCCAAACTCCTGGACTGTCTCAGTTTGAGATTAATTTCCCAGTATTGCTAACTCAAATTTTACTGGATTAATCAGGAGAACAATTTATACAATAACAACAATATTATAAAATCAAACAACTTTGAAAGACTTAAGAACTCTGATCAACTGTGATGACCAACCACGATTCCATAGGACTCATGATGAAACATGTAACCCTTCTCCTGACAAAGAAATGATTGACTCAGAAAGCAAATTCACACACACACATATACACACACACACACACACGCACTATGTATGTGCGTGTGTGTGTATATATATATGTTTATATATATATATATATCAGCTTGAGACATATACACACACTATATAACATACATATGTATATGTGTATGTGTATATACACATGTGTGTATGTATTCATATCTTGATAATGCAAAATGTGTGCTTGCCAAAAAGACCATTTTGTGCAGAACTCACACAGGGCAAGTGTTCACATGGTGGTTGGAAGAAACAATACAAGGATACTCTCAAATTTTCTCTTAAGAATTTTGGAATTGATCGTGTGACATAGGAGACACTGGCACAGGATCGCTCAGCATGGTGTGCCCACATCAGAGAAGGTGCTGTGCTCTATGAGCAAAGCAGAATTGAAACATCTCAAAGAAAACACAGGATGTGAAAATTTAGAGAATCCACCCCAAATATTCACATGAACTATTTGTGCCCGACCTGTGGTAGAGCATTCTGAACTCATATTGGTCTGATCAGCCACAGTCGGACACACTGAAACTTGACTCTAATATAGTGATATCATTTTAGTTCTCTTTGAGAACAAAGGACAATAACCAACCAACCAATAGATATTTGTGAATATAATAATATTAATTTATATATGAATGATATAGTCAATACAGGAAATTGTTTTTGCTTGATTTTGTATACATATTTGTTACAGTGGTTTTGTTTTTCTTTCTTTTTCAATTGTGGAGGGGGAAAAGTAAGGGAGAGAAGTTAGACTAAAATTTGATTTTTTAAAAATCAACAAATTTTACTAGACCACACACAGGACATATGTCCAAGTCCTACAGAATTATGAATTAGATGGGGGAATTTTCAGTGACACTCTCCCCTTGAACAGTCTCCAGTCCAGTGACTATCTGTGATGCCTCATCACTTTAGGTTTGTCTTCCATGACCTCGTGCCTTCATTATGCTCCCAGGGCCTGCCCCAATTTGATACCCTCTCCAGTGCTGGGGAACCTGAGACCTCCCAGCCACATGTGCTTCTCTAGGTTCTCAAGTGCAGCCCTTTGACTGAATCCAAACTTCACAGAACAGATACCCTTACTAAAAGAATTTGTTCTGTAAAACTTGGACTCAGTCAAAGGGCCACACCCAAGGACCTGGAAGGTCACATGTGGCCTCAAGGTTGAAGTTAGCCCACTCATGTATACTATCCTACACTTACCTCTACTCAAGCACTGCTGTTGCTGTGCTTCCTCCACTCCACCCACCCCATCCCATCCCATTGAAACAGAGTAGAGTCCATGTGCCTTCTAAGATGACAAACCAAACTAGAGTCACAGGATTAAGAGTTGGAATGGACCTTAGAGATCATTTAATCTAACCTGGCATTTATAGAAATAGTAGCTAAGGTCCTTAGAGGTTAATAAAGGACTTGAGTTCCATAGCATCTTAATGACAGAGCCTGGACTTCAGACCTGGCTCTCAGGTATAGGGAGAGTGGGAGATGGCCATCCTTTTGTAGAATGGCTTCCTTCTCTCTCTTTGCCCATCACCCAGCAATAAGCCTGCCCAGTGTTTAGGGTTGAATTAATTTTTCTTTTTCCAAGGAAGTAGTTGACATATCAGCACAGTGTTGCAATTACACTGAAAGGAGAGAAGAAAGAGAGAGATCTCTGGATATGGAGGAACAGGCTGATAGAAAACAATACTAGGTTATCTCCAGTCACCAATTCTGCACTTGGATTTCATTCTACTCCCTCTCCACTGATAATGGGACTCAACCCTTGAAACAATACTGGATTTTTATTCAGTTCCATGTGTTTACCCACACTTTATGGACATTTCCAGCCTTGTCATCAACTCTTGGCATCTTTCTTCTCCCTCCTCCTTTTCTAGCTCTTCTTTTATCTGTTGTCTTCCTACCACTACTAGAATTTAAGCTTGTAGGGAGCAGGGGTTATAGTATTTGCTTATATTTGTATCCTCAAAACTTGGTACAGTGTCTGATCCAGAGTGAGCACTAAATGCTCTCCTGTCTAGGCTGTTCTCTTGCTGCAAGATGAGGGGAATCACATAGATTGTAGCAAAGCAAGGACATAAACTCTTATTTTCTGAATACTTTCCTGTATATTGCATGTAGAAAGCTAGGAAAAACAGTCCCTTCCATCTTCCATAGGTAACATGTACATGTTTTCAGTGATCTTCTAAAGACAATGATCTATTTTTATTGCTTAACCTAAAATGATAGCACCAGTGGTGAGATCAGTTTAACAAAGAAAGGCAGAGGGGAAGCAGAGCCAAGATGGCTGAGTAGAAACAGGACTTCTGCATGTCTCTGGTTCCCACCACCTCCAATACATGTAAAAAAATGGCTCCAAACAATCTTTAGAGCTATAGAACCCATAAAGTGACAGAGGGAAACAAGTCCCCTGCTGAAGGCAGCCTGGCAGGCCAAGGGGAAAGGACTATTGCAGCACACAGGGAGCTAAGCGCAGTTCCCCATGAGCCCGGAAGTTCTGGCCCCAGGGCAGCCCTGACCAGTGGCAACCAGAGCAGACTTCAGGAGAATGAATCACCAGCAGCTGTGGTGGCTTCCATACTTCTCAACCCATAAATGCCAAAAAGAATGTAAAAAGTCAGTCTGGAACTCTGTTGGCACTTGGTAGAGAAGATCATTCTATTCTATTCCCTGCCCCCAAGGCAAGAAGTGGCAGAGGCACAGCTGCAGTGGCTGCCTTAGGAGCTCCTGGCCTGCAGATTGTAAGGGGACCAAGTGACCATTCAGAGGGTAATCACTCTTGCTTTAACCTGCTTGGATCTGTATTATGGTCTTGGGTGGTGGGCCTGGGGTGTATGGCCAATGTGCCAGAGTTCATGGGGGCTGCAGAGAGGGCACTCTCCTAATAGCTCCAGCGGCTGCAAAAACCCCAGAGATTTGGGACATAGCTCTCTTCAATCTGGAAGCAGAGTTCTACCCTGGCAAAGAGCTCAAAAGACAAGTAATAGGCTGGCAATATGAGCAAGCAGAGGAAGCACAAATAAACCATAGAATCCTTTCTGGGGGACAAAAAGGATCAAAGCATGGAACAGGAAGAAGACAATGAAGTCAGAATTCCTGCATCAAAAGCCTCCAAGAAAAATATGAATGGGTTACAGCCCATGGAGGAGCTCAAGAAGGATTTTGAAAATCAAGTAAGAGAAGTAGAGGAAAACTGGGAAAAGAAATGAGAATGATGCAAGAAAATCATGAAAAATGAGTCAACAGCCTGCTAAAGGAGACCCAAAAAAATAATGAAGAAAATAACACCTTAAAAAATAGACTAACTCAAATGGCAAAAGAGGCCCAAAAAGCCAATGAGGAGAACAATGTCTTAGAAAACTCACTTTGCCAGATGGAAAAGGAATTTCAAAAACTCACTGAAGAGAATAATTCCTTCAAAATTAGATTGGAGCAATTGAAAGCTAATGACTTTACGAGAAATCAAGATACAATAAAACAGACCCAAACAAATGAAAAATTAGAAGGCAATGTGAAATATCTCATTGGAAAGACCACTGACCTAGAAAATAGATCCAGGAGAGATAATTTTAAAATTATTGGACTACATGGAAGCCATGACCAAAAAAAGAGCTTAGATGCCATCCTTCAAGAAATTCTCAAGGAAAATTGCCCTAATATTCTAGAACCAGAGGGCAAAATAGAAATTTAAAGAATTTACCAATCACCTCTGGAAAGAGATCCCAAAAAGGAAATTCCTAGGAATATTATAGCCAAATTCCAGAGTTCCCAGGTCAAAGAGAAAATACTACAAGTAGTCAGGAAGAAACAATTTGAATATTGTGGAAACACAATCAGTATAACACAAGACCTACTAGCTTCTACATTAAGGGATCGAAGGGCTTGGAATATGATATTGCAGAGGTCAAAGGAGCTAGGATTAAAATCAAGAATCACCTACCCAGCAAAACTGAGTATAATACTTCAGGGGAAAATATGGTCATTCAATGAAATAGACGATTTTCAAGTATTCTTGATGAAAAAACCAGAGTTGAACAGAAGATTTGACTTTCAAATACAAGAAGCAAGAGAGGCATGAGAAGGTCAACAGGAAAAAGAAATCATAAGGAACTTATGAAAGTTGAATTATCTACATTCATACATGGAAAAATGATAATTGTAACTCATAAGAATTTTCTCAGTATGAGGATAGTTGAAGGGAATATTTGTATATATATATGTATACATACATATATGTATAGGAGGGTGTATGTGTGTATAAATACATATGTGAGTGTGTACATATGTATGTATATGTATACATAGAGAAAGGGCACAGGATGAGTTGAATATGAAGGGATGATTTCTGAATAAAATTAAGAGGTGAGAGAGGAATATATTGGGATAAGAAGAAAGGGAGAGATAGATTAGGTTTAACTATCTCATATAAAAGAGGCAAGAGAAAACTGTTACAGTGGAGGGGAAGAGCAGGAAGGTGAAAGGGAATAGGACAACGTTACTCTCATTGAATTTGGCTTAAGGAGGAAATATCATACACACTAAATTGGGTATCTTACCCTACAGGAAAATAGGGGGGAAGGGGATAAGAGGGGGGATGATAGAAGGGAGGGCAGATTGGGAGAGAGGGTGGTTAGAAGTAAACACTTTTGAAAAGGGACAGGGTCAAAGGAAAAGATAGAATAAGAGGGAGTGGGATAGGATGAAGGGAATTATAGTTAGTCTTTCACAATACAACCACTATGGAAATGTTTGGCAAACTACACATGTACAACCTATATTGAATTGCTTATCTTCCCAGTGGGGCTGGGTGAGGAAGGAAGAAGGGAAAAAATCTGGAATTCAAAGGTTCAAAAACAAATGTTTTTTAAAAAATTGCTTTTTACATGAAACTGGGAAATAAGATATACAGGCACTGGGGTATAGAAATCCATCTTGCCTTACTAGAAAGTTGGGGGAGGGAGGATGAGGGAAGATATAAGAGAGAACAAATTGGGGGAAAGGGATATTCAGTAGGCTCATTATTTTGGGGAAAGATGGGGAGAAAAATTTTTAACTCGAAATCTTGTGCAAATGAATGTTGAAATACAATATAGTTAATGTGAAAATGTAAAAAAAAATAAGAAAGAAGGGCAGAGTAACAGCAGGACAGTACAAGGAGATATTCTTGGATTGTCAGGACTTCAAAACATCCCTCAAATCACACTGCTATCACCTATTTTCTGTATCCACGTAGATACTCCTCAGTTAATCAATAGGGCACCTAAGGATTGACCCAGAATTAATCAACTGGGGAGACCAGCAAAGCTGGCAGAATAGGAGGGAGCAGTATGACCCAGTTCTCTCCATTATTATGCCAGAATGAATCCCCCACAAGACCTTGGATGGTAGAATAGATATATTTATATTAAATAGATATGTTTAACTTCAATATGGCATGGGCATCTTAATTGGGAATAGAATTTAAAAATATGCAGAGAGAAGACACTCTTCCTCTTGATAATGAATGTCCAAAGACTTTCTTTAGTTTGCACCCACCATATAGAAATGAGTAGAAATTCAAAGGAAATATCAGAGACAACATAGACTGGTGTGAGAAGCAGCACATATTAGATTTCCAAGTCAAGAGGTAAGCAAAAGGCCTTCCTTTCTTTCCTTCTCCTTTTCCTCTTTCTTCCTCCTCCTATTCTTTCCTCTTTCTCCCTTCACTCCTCTTCTGTCTTTGCCTTTCTGTCTTTCTGTCTCTCTCTGTCTCTCTGTCTCTGCCTCTCTGTCTCTGTCTCTTTCTCTGTCTCTCTTCCTTGTTGCTATGAGCTGAGTACATCAATAGCATCTCTTAAAAGCTTTGATGCCCCTTTGGCAACAACTTCAGCTCTGCTGTATGTAATGACACATCCACAAAACGGCAGTTACTGTCTCATGTGGGGAAGCATATTTGTGGTTGATAAAAAGCTGCTTCAATAGAAAAAAAGGGGGAATTGATTATATTGAGCCTCTAAATGTTACAGTTGTCACTTTTCCTAAAAACTGAGGAATCATTTCTGTTTCTGCACTTATTCCACATACGTGCTGATTTTTAATTATGGTGAAATCTTACTGAAAGAAATTCAAATTTCAGTAGATTGACAACATAAGAAGTGGAATTCTACTATATAGGGTTACATTTGGGGCTTTCTGGAGGGCCTTGGAAATCCTTTTGGTTTGTGCAAGATTTGCTCATATAAGGGATCACTATAAAGAGGCCTGTACTCAGTGTAATTATATGCTGAATAAGAAACAGCATGCTAAGGAACTGGAATCCTCTCCTAAAGCCTGAGCTCTGAAAGAAGAATAAATGCCTCCCTACCTCACGAACAGCACTAATCAGCGTGATCTTTGTTATGCAGCACTTCTGCCTTCTCCTCCTCTCTCTTTCCTTTTACTTCCTCTTCCTCCTCCACCAAAGTTCAAGGGAATTGCTTTTTCAAGGCAGTCCAACACTCCTCTAGGTGGCTATCAAGATTCTCAAGGGACTTATGGGAACAGATAGGGACTCTCTCACCCGATCACTGTTGAAATTTCTAGGCCCTCCAGGCATCCACAAGATAGTTCTCTCTAATCTTCACCTTTTGTACTCTGAGTTTAAGGGGAAAACAAACTTTTGACATAAGAACTACTGTTATATATGGAAAAGTTCCCTGCCCCCCTACTTTATTCTCCCCCCCCCAAAAAAAGTAAAAGAAAACTCTCTGTAGCAATTCTTTCCTCTAGAACTGCTAGACAAGGGTGACTTCTGTTTTCAGAAAAGAGTTTTGGAAAATCCCTAGAAAGTAAATAATAATCCTATTCAAATGTAGGTTTTTCAGTAATGGCAACGGTATGATTTTTGCTTGTTGATAATTTATTATAATTTTTTTGGCTTTTTGGAGGGGGCAGGGCAGGGCAGTTGGGGTTAAGTGACTTGCCCAAGGTCGCAGGGCTAGTAAGTGTTAAGTATCTGAGGCCATATTTGAACTCAGGTCCTCCTGACTCCAGGGCCGGTGCTCTATTCACTTTGATTATAATTTTTAAAATGGGATCATTCACTACATATTGTGATTGAACAGATATTATCAATAGGGTTACTGATATCACTTAGTGTCAAGTACTGTGTCCCTGAAAACTCATTGTGTGAGCCTTGGACTACAGGGCTCTATCCCCAAGGTAATGCCCGAAGAACCTCTTTTCCCTCTTTATCCACAAAAAAAATTTCATTTTCTCCCCAAATACTGTGTTCCATCCTCCACCCTCTTACACACCTGTTGGTTTTCATATTTGAATGTTTCCCCTGGTTTCTGTCCTAAGCAATTAAGAAGTGAATATTCATTCTGAGTCCCATATTAGTTAAATCTATGAGAACCATCTTTCCTGTGCCTTACTTTTTTGGTCTGTTAAATGGCATCTTGATAGCAACCTAACTCCTGTTGGTACAAGACTGAATGAATGTTTATTAAGTGTTTTTGAGATCTCTGCTTAAAGGTATTGTAAATGTGCCAAGCATTATTATACAAAAAAACATGTAGATGGGGGTGACATATGTATGCCTGAAATCCCTATTTGCTGTAATTTAAGAAAATAGATACTGTAATGGTGCCAGGATCTCTTATGACTGAGCTACTGTTCTGGCTCTGTTAAGGGGAGAGTATGTGGAACCCACAGGGAGCTATAAAAAATCAGCTAAGCATTGATAGAGTTTGGTGTCAAATGGAAACCTGTTCTATGAAAACACACACACATATGTGGAATCACATTGTGAGATCAAGATACTCGACTGGATTGACAGATGCGCCCAATTTTCAGTTTCCTCTAGATTGTACTTATTTCACAAGAACAAAGATGAATGAGAAACCCACAAAACTGATTTTGCATAGCAGCTTATGGGAGTTGAATCTCAGTGGTGGTAATGGAACTCACAAAGGCTAATAGTAAAGTGATATATGTCTCCATTTCTTTAGAATACACTACACTTTCTGTTATTTTTACATAGAACAAATGTTAGAAATCCTTTCATTTCTAAGTCAGAATGCTAAGAATCCTTTCCCCCTCTAAAAATGTTTTAATTCATCCACCATTTTTTTTCTTAATTCTATCCTCATGTTTTCAAAGTATAGAATTATAACCAATTGATTATTATAAAATAAGAGAAAGAAAGGAATATTGACATTAGGAAATGAATACTGAAAAAAAGACCGTAAGAGCCAGGCAGCTCTCCTAACATTCTACATTCAACTTTTCTCTGATGAATTTCCAGAGGATTCTTGAAACCCCTTATCCCCTTCTCCATTCCTCTACAGTTAAAGTAAACAAACAAATAAAGTTGGATGATGTGGAGAGGCTTACCCTGGTTTTTATTTGTGTTTAAGTTTAAAATCATGGACTTAAAATAAAAATCAATCGTTTACTACCTATGTGACTTTAGGTAAGTTTCTTCCCTTCATCAGGCCTTGATTGCTTCATCTGTAAAAATTTCCTCACTCTAGATAGATGATTTCTGAGTACCCTTCCAGTTTTTCTCTTTTTGGGGAGACGCAGGGGTTGGGGTTAATCCAGATCTGTGAGTTCCGTGGCAGAGGGAATTCCTGAGGAGGAAACACCTTCTACCCATGCAGATAGACACTTGTTCTGTGACTTAGTTTCTTGGAACTATAAGTCAAGTAATTCACCCAGGGTCACAAAGCCATTGTTGTTGTCTAGTCATTTTAGTTGTATCTGGCTCTTCATGACCTCATTTGGGTTTTCTTGGCAAAATACCTGGAGTGGTTTGCCATTTCCTTTTCCGTTTCATTTTACAGATGAGAAAACTGAGCTAAACAAGGTTGACTGACTTGCCCAGGGTCACACAGCTAGTAAGTGTCTGAGACCAAATTTAAACTCAGGAAGTAGAGTTACTCTGCCTAGCTACCCCTTCACATGGCCATATGTATCAGAAAAACAAACAAAAACAAAAAACCCTAGCCTAGGTAGGTCTTCCTGACTATGGGTTTCACACTATCAATTATGACACATTGCTTCTGCCCTTTTTCATTTTAAATCCAGTCTTCTCACCATATATATTAGAATTAGAGTCAGTCAGTCAATAAGCATTTATTAAACACCTACTAGGCTCCAGGCACGGGGCTAAGTGCTGGGGTTATACAGAGAAGCAAAAGACAGCTCCTGCGTGGAGGAGCTCACAACCTAAAAAGGGAGACAAAAGTCAGAAGATGATCTTCAGTGACCAGAACTAGCCTCAGGTCATCTGGGAAAGATGGTGTATTCTACCACACCCTGTGGGCATCTAAATGGATCTTAATGAAGCTAAGTAGAGTCTCAAGGGGAGGAACCTATAGGTTTGGTGTTTCTCACCATCCTCTTATCCTGCCTTTACAAGTTTAGGCCAAGACGCAAAAAGGTGAATGGAGTGTGGACATAGTCTCAGGAAGACCTGAGTTTAAATATGGCCTCAGATGTTTAATAGCTCTATGACCCTAAGAAAATCACTTAATCTCTCCTACTCTCAGTTGCCTCATCTATAAAACAGGAATAATAAAAGTATCTGCCTTCTAGGACTGTTACATGGATACAGTGAGATCATATTCGTAAAGCACTTTGCAAACAAAATGCTATGTAAATGCTAGTTGATTATTATCATATTATATTATTATATTTCTATAATTATATATTTATTATATATTATATTATATTATTATTATTATTATTGATGATGATGATGATGATAGAGTGGATAGAACAAAGAGAAAGAAACAAAGAAGAGGGCAGTACCTTCAGGGACTCCTAAGTGCAGCCACAGGGTTAAAGGATCCCAGCAGCTCCCAAGTTCCTTCCTGCCAGATGCAGTTCATTGATCTCTGCTCTGGCACCCACTGGGTTAACATGTACGCCCCTCTCAGAACATTCCCTTATACTAGTGTTACACAGAAGCCCTCAAGGAATCTTTATACACCTCAAAGAAGAAAACACTTATTACTTAAACCTTTTGCTTTTTCCTGCTAAAAGGAGTGGTGAAAATGTGGGGGACCATGCACAGAAAGGTAGTTCCAGAGTCTTCTAGTGCTCCAACAACCTATACCATATACAACATTTTTTTGAGAAAACAAAACAGTTGACTCATAATACAGAGTTTCTACTATAAAATCATTTTCATTCCCTTCAACGGTTAAAACTTTGCAAATCAGCCAGATTACGATGATTATTTCTATAAACTGTGAGCCTAGAGGAGAAATTCAGTAAAAATTTGAAACTTTTACTGCCATAGTCAGTCTGTTTCACTGTTTGATTCTATTCAAAGAACAGAAGAGAGACAGGAGAGTGTGACCTACTAGACACAGCCCTGATCCAAATGGCAGGGGGATTTGGATTTCAAGCACCTCCATTGAGAAGTCAATCCCAGGCCCTTGGCCTCCTAATCTTTTGCTCTTTCTTTATAAAATATCACCAGGTAAAGAGGTTAGAGATTCAAAGCACTGTGCTCCCATAAAGTACTTTGAACTGTTGAAAGAAGTTTTATTTGGCCTAATCTACTAGCAAGAGAGGCATCTGAGGACAAAGATACTCCTTGTCCAGGCCACACTCTTTCCTGAGCCACATCTACCTCTCCAGGGGAGGTCAGCTACTTCTCCAGAGGCACTGGGCTCCTCTCAGAATCCCCTGACTCCTTGATTGCTGCCATTTGGGGAGCAGGAGGAGAGAAAGAGAGGAGTGAAAGAGGAAAAAGAGGGAGGAGAAAGGGAGGAAAAAAAAACCCAGCTTTCCAATCTCGTGACACTCACTTACGTGCGGCTCCTGGCTGCTGAGGGTCGGTTGTGAGTGGTTCCTGAGGCCCTGGAGTGTGACCACCCCTGCTATAGATTAATTCTTTCCTCTTATAAAGTTGGTTTTCAGTATAGTTAATGAGGGAGAAATAGGATGTGAAATATTTTTTTCAGAACCACTCCAGTATGATCTGCAGAATGATTAGCATGGCTCAGCCTCAGTTGGGGTATTATGGCTTAAATTATTCCTATTAGTTTCCAGCTGACCTTGGAACACAAACATTACATCTGATTTTAATGAAACTTTAGACTTTGTTGTTTTCAGTTAACTAATGAAACAGTTGAACCTTCCCATGACTCTCTGTAATTATAATAAAGGGTAAGTATTATCACAAATAATGCAAACTGATTTACAAGATGTCAAATTGATCTTCTCAAACTTGTACATGCAGAAATGCAAAAATATGAACGGAAGACTGAGAAAAAATATGCAGCACCATCAAAGAGATCACTGCTTTACTGCAGAAACCCAATCCTACCTGGCACTGCTGCCGTCAGTCAGTCACTCTTGGCATAGCCCGCTGGTTACATGTACTTATGTTAACAGGAAAAGCCACTTTAAAGTCTGTTTGATGCTTGAAACTCTCAAGTACACACCAAACGTTTAAAGCAATGCTCCAAACTGATTAAAGCATTTATGGAGAAGAAAAGTATCTTGCCATAGAGAAAGAGGAGAGAATTGTTGTTGTTTGTTTGTTTATTTTTACCAAGCTATGGGGAGGATCCCTCAATTTGACAAGTTATAATTTAATTTGAAAAGGTTCAAAGTTGGAACTATACTAATTCAATGTATTTTCTAATAGAACAAAATAAGCCCCAAGCCTCAGAGTCTTTATCTATAAAATGAAGGCATTGGACTAGAGGTCCCATGATGATTATATAACCATTTTGTAGTGAATAAATACTAAGATCTCGGAGGAAAAGTGCTCTGTCTCATCTTATAACTCACTTCGTACAGAGCCCGACTTGGTACCATACACAAATCGCCAGCAAGTAAAAAAATATCTTTTGATGGGAAAATGCCAGCTCCATCCAGACTATTACAGAACAACACTCTTATCAATATGTACAATGAGAAGATTAAATGAATTCTGGAGGTTATCTTACATCTTCCCCTTTAGAGAAATCCCATGGGGTCAAGAGGTAGCCACTATAAGAGGACAACTGAGTTGGAAAGTTGGTAACCCCACATCCTGTGAATAAAGTAGAGACATGGACAGTCTTATCTAAAGTTTTCAAGAAATTTTGAAATAGTCACGTCTCATTACTATATGTTTTCTCTTAATGACAAAAGAAATAGTTAAGCGTGATTTTGTCCTTAGATCATCTGCCATCACTATCCCTCTCTACACAGGCTTCCCCCTGTGCCTGGAATACATTCTGGCACCCACCCCTCATTTCTACCTCTTAGAATTCATAATTTATGTCAAAGCTCAGCTCGAATGCTGCCTCCTACAAGAGTTCTTTCCTGATCCACTGCCACCAATTATTATATGTGTGTGAGTGTGAGTGTGTGTGTGTGTGTGTGTGTGTATTTGTGCATGGCACTTCCCTCAATAGAATGTAATTTTCTTTAGAGCAGGGAATATTTCATTATTATCTTGTTATCTCCAATGTCTAATATAGTGTCTGGGACATAGTATGCACTTAATAAATTCTAAATGATCAACTTATTTCAAAGATGTTTTTTCTTATCATAATTATTATTTTGAGTCAATTCAGGTTATCCTTGAATTACAGTAGTCTGCCTAGAATGCTGTGCTGGGACAACCTGAATACCTGGGGATGGAACCATGGACACAGTTGGACCATGTCACTTTCGTGCAAAAATTTAATTTATTGGGACAGTTAGGTGATGCAGTGAATAGAGTACCTGCCCTGGAGTCAGGAGGACCTGAGTTCAAATCTAGCCTCAGATACTTAACACTTACTAGCCATGTGACCTTGGGCAAGTCACTTAACCACGACTGATCTGCTTTCCCCCCTCCAAAAAAAAAATAATTTATTAGAAGACTATGTTTTCCTACTACTTTTAAACTTGTTTTCGAAAGACATCACAGAAAGAATTTTCTCCAAAATTCTGTTCTGAAGAAGTATCATTTTCCAAGCACCTAAATACTCAAAGGAAAGACATCATGAAAATGCACTGCTAGATTGCCATAATGCAACCATAAAACTGAAGTTGTTTTCTAGTTTCTAGGAAAATAATTGCTTTTATAATTAGTAGTTGAGATTATATTGTTGGATTCCACATCAAAGCCTCATTTTGTGTACAAATTAATTATAAATATTATGTCCTCTCAATAAATATTAGACAGCAACCAACAATAAGTGGGCAGCACGTGAATCCAGATCTTCATACTCACGCCATATTTTACTATCAGAGTGCTTTAAAAATAATGCCTCTGTCATGGAAACTAACATTCTCCTGAGGACCTAAGTCCTGGCCCTGGAAAGCTTCTCCCAAGTAGAATCAACCTATGAACCATGGTGACCAAAAATTCTAAAAAAAAAAAATTTAATCATCTAATTCATTCTGGAAGTTGGCTCTTTGGGAAGCCATGAGGGTGGAATATCTGAATCTGAGACTGAATGTAGCAGGATTGTGAACGTAAGCCTTTGTGTGGTGTGCCATATAGGTGATGAGAGCTTTTCTCTGTACTCTTTGGTGAGGAAAGCTATGTCTAGACAGTAATGTTGACATGGAATAGCCTCCAAATTGTCTATAATATTGGAGTAACTATCCTCTTGTCACAGTGCTCTGGGGCTAATTTCCCTATTCCTACTGGCTCCTCAGAAAGTGGCTGCTGCTCCTCTCTTTAAGGTTCTAGGGGACCCTTGAACACTGGGAGGGGAGTTTCTAATGCTATAGCCTCTATCAGTACATGTTCAACATTGATTATTAGTGGATATCGACTATTTAGCTAGGCTTGATTAGCTTTTCAAAGGTTTTTGGGGGGGATGGGTGTTGTTTGCTTGTTTTTTTTTTGTTTGTTTGTTTGTTTTTTACTAAAGTGGTGTATGAAGAATGGTTGGCCTAAAACATTCTACAAAAACGGTCTCTCACCAGCGCATACAAAGTGCAGGGCAGGGGGTTAGGGGGAAGGGGAGAGAATGGGTTCAAGTTTAGACAACAAATGAGTTTAAGATTGGACCATAAGGCAAAAGGGACAACTCATACCTCCTGGAAGACCCTTTGTTGGAGCATGCAAGAGTTTCCCCTTAGGTGTGATACACTTTTCTATTAGACTCCTTGTAGAATCCCGAAACTAACTTTCCTCAGGAAGTCTAGTTTTCCTCATGTCTCATTGCAGACACTTCTCCCAGTCACAACTGTTCCCTGGACCCTGTGAGAATGTTGATGAGAGGTCCAAATTCTTCAACCTTCTCAAGTTCATAGGACCATCCTCAGGGCAAGAGGAGCATGAACTCCTCCCCTTTCTCCCAAGTGATTCTCTCTCAGGTGACTTGGTTGGAACTGCCTTGGTGTTTCATTGAAGATACAAAGGGTGTGACAGGGTGTACACCAGTGTGATGTATTTGATTGACTGATTCAATAGAGATGTTTTAATCTATAAAAGTAACAGGAGTTAGAGTATTTTAGCTAGGCTACAAGTATTTGAGTATTTTGTTAGGTACTTTAAGTGGGGTAGGAGTGATTAACTCAGTTGGCTTTCATCCTTACACTAAGTACACTGTACCTTTTACTATAAGCTCTATTTTATGAAAGACCATAACTAGCATGGAATGAATGGGGATTTATCCTTGAATATCTACATTATGTTTGGGAGTGGGAAGGAGCTGTTTCTGGTGGTGGTTGCAGTAGTAGCTTGTTTCCTCTCCCTATGCTTTCAACAGCTGGACAGCATTAGGTCCATTATGAAAAACTCCAATAAAGGAAGGCTAGGGGGATGTTCCTGAAATCACACAGGAAGTCAAAGAGAGAGTGAAAGTACTAACTCCCTAGCCTGGGCTTGTCATCGCCTTGCCTTACAAATAACCCTCTACCTCAATTCACCCCACCCTACCCCTAGGATCCAGGGCCACCTTCTCCACTAACCAAAGCAGAAGCAATTGTCAGACCTTCTCTTCTCCTTTCGGTACCCATGGTCAGAGTGTCCTCTGTGCCCACCGTCCCCATTCCCATCTGAGTAATTTTATATAGGACCATAGCCAAGTACTACTTAGTATGTATGGAAAGGTAGAGATATCATGGGATTGAGGGGAAAGAGGAAGAAGGATTGCATTATGGCAGATGACCTGGTAGAGTTTGTGACAAACTATATTTTTTTCTTATACTTTGCCTAACTGTGGAGTGTGTTGGTTTCCTACCTTTCTTTAAACAATATCTCTACTAGTCTGCCTTTCTGGTGCTAAGAATTAGTTCTTCAATGCAATTAGCTTTCCCTTAAATAGAGTCAGTACTCCTCATATTCTTGGGACCTTAGGCACTCACAGCCCTTTCACCTTCAGTTCCATTTGGAGACATGTTAAAATGAAGGCTTGGAGGTAAGTCTATCTGCGTATCAAAACATTTGGTAAAGAGAGATGTGTACAAGGCTACAGAAAGAGTCAGAAATCACCAAAATACCAATCAGATTTTCTTACAGATCCAAATCAGACCAGTCATTAGGCCTTCTACTTCTGGGTTTAATATTGATAACAGACAGAAACTTTCTTAGGATTTTTCAAATTCTGGTTTGCCCTCCCTATACTCCCAATAGCTGGACAAATTTAGGTCCATTGAAGAAAGAGGGCAATACGAGACGGCTAAGGAATGTTCTGACATTACAAAGCAAGTCAACGACTGAGCAAGGAGGAGCACAAACTCCCTGGCCTGGGCTTTTACCACCAGCCAACACTCTCTCTGTAATTTCTAATGCCTGCCTAGGGAAAAACAGATGTCACTCCACAAGTTTGTATTTGGTGGTCATGCAGTTTGGCCACCACTGTGACAACCTTTGTACAGTGAATGCACAAAAGAAAGAACAGAGAAAACTGGGGTTCTACCCCCCCAAACTCTCCAGCTTCCCCTTTTCACACAGAAGAATTGCATTTCGGCGTGCTATTATGCAACCCACCAATTTGACTCTGCCTGGCAGCTGAGGGGGGTCAGGACTTGGGTTCTTCCATCCTTCCACGAGTTTATTTTCTGCTTTGGAAACTGAACCACTGAACTGCCCTCGTTAAAGAAGTTAGTCATATAATCATAGAAATTACAGATGAAAGAGGTCTATTAGGTCATCTAGTCCTTCTCCTGCCAGTGTGGGATTTTTCCAAGCCTGACAAACATAATTTCTGATTCCTTACCCAGTCCAGTTTTATATGTCCCCAGGGACTCTATTTCTACCACTTCCCTTGGAAAGCTATTTAACAATCTAATAGACTTCATTGTCAGAAAGTTGCTTCTGATAGCCTCATTTTTTTTTCCCTTCTAGTTAGGACCTCTTGGATCAAGCTAAACAATTCATCTTCATCCACTACAATTATATCCTGTTATGTTCCCTCTTCCTCTTGGTTTTCCCTAGCTGAGTTGAGTATATTTTGTTCTTTTAGCCTCTTACTCATTAACTTTCTGTACGTTCAGCGTCAGCTCTTGGGCAAAAATATGAAAAAGGCAAAAGCTTTTAGGATCCCCTGAATCTCCTTTCTGCATCCTGTTCTTCTTTCTTTTTGATGTTCTTCCTACTCCATTCAGGTAATGAGTGGCTTCACTATCTCTTTGACCTCCCCTATTATAAGGCCTTCTTTGAGGAAAGATCTAATATCAGTCATATACATGTTATTGTGAATTTGAGCCACTGTGTGATTGATCCTAAGAGTATTTTTATTTTGAACCTTTTTCTGAAATTTTGGGATGAAAGGTTTCATCCAGTCATTCATCATCATCATCATCATCATGCGGGCTAACATTTATATTATGCTTTAAGTTTTACAAAGTGCTTTACATACATATTTGTCTCACTTTGTCCTCACACAATCCTGTAAGGTAAGTGCAATTATTATTTCCATTTTACAGAAGAGGAGCTTGGGGCAAACAGAGCTTACATGACTTGTCCAGGGTCACACAGCTAGTATCTGAGGTAAGATTTGAATTTAGGTCTTGATGACTCCAACTCCAGTGTTCTCGCCATGAGTCAGGCTTTGGCAAGCCAAGTTCAGATGGATTATGATAGAGGGCCAGGCAGAGAGGCCTTCCTAGTTGTTCTGCTAACATACCTTATGACCATAAGCTTTGGTCATTTGGATTCTTTCATTTCATCCCACCAACATATCCAGTATCTTTGTTTGTTGGGTATCAAGATTTAGAAAATTTAAATCCTATTCAGTCAGTCACTAAGTATTTAGCAAGCATCTACTAGATGTCAGGTACTATATATGCTAAATTAGGTCTGTTGAAGGCCAACCTGGATAAATTTGGAGAAGCCCATCACCAGCGTAGGCGCAGGATAATTAGTTTTTCCAACGCAGTTATTCTCAAAGACCACTTAGTAACTCATAGAAGAATTACAATCTGAGTGGGAAAAATAAGAGCCCACATTGCTGAAAATATAGTTTGTTGAAGGATTAGAAAGGGCCGAGAGTACTGTGCTAGGAGGTGGGGGAGATACCAAGTTTAGATTAGACACTATTCCTGTTCTCAGAAATCTACAATCTAGTAAGGAGAAATAACGGATTTAATTTGATTCAAATGGAAGCATTTAGTACACATTTAGGTGTCAGGCAAGGTGCTAGGCTTTGGAAATACACAGGCAATAGAAATACCCATATATATACACACACAAACATTGACAAGTGCATAAAAATGTGTGCGCAAAGTGTTCACAAAGTACATGAAACTTAAATTATTTTTATTATAGCTATTACTGTGTATGCATAATTATTTATGTTTGTTTTTGAAACACCAGCACTTAGTACAGAAAGGTAACTGAAAGTGATAACATTTGTGTTAGGTTTTAAAAGACAGACAAGAACTGAACAGGTGGAGGTTTTATATGGGTAGGGAGGGTATTCCAAGGGCAGCTAGAAGGCTCAGTAGCTAGAGTGCTAAGCCTAGGGTTAGGAAGATCTGGGTTCATCTTTGTGAGTTTAAATCTATCCTCAGACACTTGCCAACTATGCGACCCCGGGCAAGTCACTTAATCTTTTTTGCCTCAGTTTCCTCATCTGTAAAATGAGCTGGAAAAAAAAATAGTGAACCACTCTAGCATTTCTACCAAGACAAATGGGATCATGAAGAGTCCGACATGATTGAACAACAACAACAAAAGGGTATTCCAACCATAGGGAACAACATAATCAAAACACAGAAGCAGAAAAACACAGGGCTTTTACGAACAGCGAATAGCAAATTTAGTTGGCACATCGATTTGGAGCCAGAATATGGATACCCTTAAATGCTAGACTAGAGTGTTTTTTTTTTTAATCCTATAGGCAATAGGGAGCCACTGAATGTTTTTTGAGCTGAGGAGTGACATGCTCAGGCTTACGCATTAGAAATATTAATTTGAGAACTATCTGGAGAATGAAATGGAGAGGCAAATGACTTAGGTAGGAGAACCAGTTGTCAGGCTATTATAATAGTTCAGGTAAGAAGCAATGAGGGCCTGAACCAGTGAGTTAAGAGTGTGAGTGAAGAGGATAAGTTCAATAGCAGAAATATTTTGAAAGCTGAATCAGTACGATTTGACAGCTGGTAGAATGTAAGGGATGACAGAGAAGAAAGTAAAAAATAATTTCGAATTGTTGATCCTGGGCTACCATCAACAAAAACGATAATTATTAGGGCAGGTTTGGGAAGGTAATGAGTTTAACTTTGGCCAAGTTAAATTTTAGGTACAGAGAGTATACAGATCAGTTATTCTATGTTTTCCCTAAAGCAAGAATAAGCAGCAGTTGATTAATAATAACAAGAGAGATTTAGGTAAAAAGCAGAAAATCAGCATTTCTGTCAGTGAATGTTACATATTGATATGGACTCTTTAAGCAAGTTGCCAAGACTAAGTCTCTCAGATCTTTTGATCCCCTGTTTCTGGGTTGGTCCGGCTAAAATCCTGCCAGGAGACAGGGGTCTGGACTCCACTCTATCTACCCCTATGTTTTTGTTGATGATAGCCCAGAATCAAAAATTGGGAATTATTTTTACTTTCCTCTCTTAAATCCCCCGTATTCTACCGACTGCCAAATCATGTTGAATCAACTTTGAAAATAGCTCTCCTATCAAACTTATCCTCTCTGCTCACTGTTAACACAGTGGTTCGATCCCCGTGGTTCTGGAATCCTTTGAAATATTAAATGATAATTAGTCTTTGGCACAGTGGGAACTGAAATCACATGAAACCCAATCAAATTTCCAATTTAAGCCCCTGTTTTTTTAATCTTTCTTTGCGCATAATGCAATTCGTGTGAAGCCTGGAATAGTGTTGTGCTATGTTGTAGTTTATTTTTTACTGTTTTGGGTTTTTTTTCTCCCAAATTTCCAATAAGCACACATTAAAATTTTCCATTAATGACTCAAGACTTCTTTGGCCTTATTCTTTGGCAGATATCTTCTTCCCATAAAGACCTCACATATAATATTTCCCTAGCAGCTTTTGCCTTATTCATACCCCCGATTGTTTACAAATCAATCACTCTTATTGCTTGGGTTAATTACCTTTCACACCCTTTTAAACCCTTCTTTCTATCATACTTTCTTTTTGGCAAGGTTGCCAACAGAGGAAAACAAAAGAGGTGCAATCTTTAGTAAGAACTGACTCCATCTCTCACCAGAACATTTCTCAGTATTTCAATGACAGGTGCTTCAGAGGGGACTTGTCAAAAATGTAAAATAGTAGATGAACTATCTTTGTGTTCATAGGAACAAAAGCCCGTGTAGGCCTGCCTCCATGGAAGCAAGAGCTGGATTTTGCTAGCATTTACTTGGACCTTTTCATTGTACCCCTAGGAGACAAAAGGGAGAAGGGGCTGAGTCCAAAGGCAAGTTAATCTGAATGCCATAGAAGTTGTCTTTTATTCATTCATTCGTCCATCCATTCAATTGTTTCCATCTAAAAGCATTTATTAAGCACCTACTTGATGTAGTGGATAGAATTCTGGACCCAGAAGCAGGAATGACTTGGGTTCAAATCCTTCTTCACGTAATAACTAGCTATGTGATTGAGCAAGTCACTTAACCTTTCTGGTAAAGTCTCAGTTCCTTATTTGTATACCGAGCATATTAGAGTATATAGCCTCAAAGATCTCTTCCAGTTTTAAATCTATGACACCATGATGATATGTGCAAGGCAAATTTGAGGAAGGAGAATCTTATATATTAAGTCCTTATTTTAAGTTAAGTCTGGCCTGGGAGCCAGCGTCTTCAAGAAGTTTACATTCTGGCTAGGTGGACAAGAGATAAAAAGACAAAATAATTAAATAGCAACACAAGGAGCATGTAACTAAATGCCAAAATCATAGTGCTGGCAATTAGTGCTGCAGATGTTTGGCAAAAAAAGATAGACCAAGATTAGAGTGGTTGACAAAGGCTGAATGGAGGAGCTAAGACTGGAGGCATACTCAAGGCCCAGTAGCAATTAGGTATGTAGACAGAAGCTAGAAATCACTCTTCAAAGGAAGAAAACACACAAGCAAAGGCTTTTTAGAGGAGAATGAGTCTGGCACATTTAAGGAACACTGAGGATATCACCTAGCCCTTGAGAGTCATGATCCTGTCTTATGCAGTACCTGTCTGTAAATCTTGACCTTAGCATAGAGTTCAGTAAATATTTATTTTATATGGTAAATTTGAGAACAGAATTGACATGATGGATAGAAAAGAATCAGATTGTGGAGGCAGTATGGTTCAACAGAAAAAGTGTAGGATTTGCAGTCAGTCAGCAAGCATTTGTTGTGTTCCTGTGCACCAGAAACTGTACTAAGCCCTGGGGACACAAAGAAAAGTAAAAATATAGCACCTACCCTCAAGAAGCTCACAATCTAATATTCTAATGGGAAAAACAACACCAAAAAATGTACATACAAAATATACACAGTGTAAATGAGAGGGAATCTCAAAGGGAGGGCACTTAGCATTTGGTTGGCATGGGAGAGAGACCAACAATGCTCTCTTGCAGAAGGTGGGGTTAGAGCTGAGTCTTGAAGGAAATCAAGGAATGTAGAAAGTCAAAGAACATTCCAAACATGGGGGAACAGCCAATGAAAAGGCACGGAGTTTGGAAATTGAATACCATGGATGGTACAGCAAGAAGACCAGTGTCAATGGATCTTCACAAGACTACAAAGGTGTTCCTTTAGGAGGAAGTTATTAGGCTTACATACTGGAAAACAAAATGCTTGTATTTACTGACATGCAATTTATCACCACCAATGATCATAATGTTCTTGATATTGATGTCACTGCATTTTGTAAGGGAGTAGGGGTAGCCATGGTTCACAGAACTGATGATCTAAGGTGATCACATTGCTATCTGATGCCAGAACTGAGACTGTTCCAGCTAGAAGGATCCTTAGAACAGAGAACTGTACAATCACTTACATTGCATCTGTAGTCAGATCACCCAGGTTCAATTCTTCATTCTGACACTTAATAGCTGTGTAATCTTGGGAAGCTTCTCTTCTCCCTCTCTATCATTTCATTTGGTGATCTCATAAGCTCCCATGGATTTAATTACCATCTTTATGCTGATGATTCTCAAATCTACTTTTCCTGCTGACCCCCTAACTCACATCTCCAACTGTCTTTCAGACATCTCAAACTGGATGTCCAATAGACATCCTAAATTCAATACATCCAAAACAGAACTCATTATCTTTCCCTTTATACCCCCCCTCCTACTTTTCCCATTACTGTAAAGAATCACACCATCCCCTCTGACCCAGCAATACCTCCTCTAGGGCTGTATCCCAAAGAGATAATAAAAATGGGAAAAGGACCCACATGTACAAAAATATTTATAGCAGCTCTTTTTGTGGTGGCCAAGAACTGGAAATTAAGGAGATGTCCATCAACTGGTGAATGGCTGAACAAGTTGTGGTATATGAATGAAATGGAATATTTTTTTTACAATAAGAAATGATGAACAGGCAGACTTCAGAAAAACCTGGAAAGACTTATATGAACTGGTACTCAGTGAAGTGAGCAGAACCAGGAATACATTGTACATAGTAACAGCCAGTGTGTGATGACTGACTTTGATAGACTTAACCTTTCTCAGTCAGCAACGGAGGCACCTAAAACAATCCCAAAGGACTCACAATGGAAAATGCCATCCACATCCAGAGAAAGAACTATGGAGTCGGAACACAGAGTAAAGCAGATTATTTTCTTTTTTTGTTTTATTTTGTTTTTCTTTTTTATGGTTTCTTCCATTCATTATAATTCTTTTATGCATCATGACTAATGTGAAAATGTGTTTAATAGGAATGTATGTGTAGAGCCTATATCAGATTACATTCTGTCTTGGGGAAGGAGAGGGAGGGAGAAGGAGAAAATTTAAAACTTATGGAAGTGAATGTTGAAAACTAAAAATAAATAAATTAACTAATGAAAAAATAACAAAAGTCACACCCTCCTCCCAGTCCCTCAGACTCCCAATCTAGGGAGTCATCCTCGATTCCTCACTATCTCTAACTTGCCATATCCAAGCTGCTTGTTGCCAAGGCTTTTTGATTTCACATTTCCAACATCTCCAGAATATGCCTCCTTCTCTCCTTTGACACTGCAACCACTTTAGTGCAGGTCTTCACCACCTCATGCCTTGATCACTTCAATAGCCTGCTGGTGAGTCTGCTTGTCTCAAGCCTTTCCCTACTTCAATTCAATCTCCATTTTCTCACTAAAGTGATTTAGTCACCTGACTACTCAATAAACTCCAGTGGCTTCCTATTGCCTCCAAGAGCAAATTCAAAATCCTCTGTTTGGCATTCAAAGCCCTTCATAACCCAGTCCCCTCCTACACAGTATTCTTAATACTCTTCAATCCAATAACACTGTCTTCCTGGCTATTCAACAAACAAGATGCTCCATCTCTTGGCTCTGGGTATTCCCTCTGTCTATCCCCCACGATTGCAATGCTCTCTCTCCTCTGCTCTGACTATTGACCTTCCTAACTTCTTTAAGTCCCAACTAAAACCCCATCTGTTATAGGAAGCCTTCCCAAGCCTTCCCCTCTTAATTCCAGTGTCTACACATAACTTGCCTAGTATATATGTGTTTGCATATAGTCTTCCCCATTACATTGTAAGCTCCTTGAAGACAGGGACTGCCTTTGGCCTCTTCATATCTCCATCACTTAGCACAGCGCCCAGCACATAGTAGGGACTTAATAAATGTTTATTGAATTATTGAATTGAATTGAGCCTCAGTTCCTCCAATGATAAAATGAGAATATTGCCCTTGATGACTTCTAAGGTCCCTTTTAGCTCTCAGTCTGTGACCTGTATTAGAATCTTGAAATGGCAGGCAGAATGAGTTCAGGGGGGGCCTTTGAAGATTTATGAGCAGGTGGAGAGTAAGTTTTACATGATTAAGTTTATGTTTATGAAAATCAACCTGGAACTTGTATGAAGAATGGAGGAAGTAGTCAAAGGCCCTTTCGTAAAGATTCTAGTTATTGCAATAATACAAATGGACTAGGATGATAGCAGCAGGGATGGGAAGGAATGAATGGATTCAAGAATCATTACAAAAATAGAATTGGAAGGACTGTGGAAAATGCACCTCCCTCCCTTTGTTGCAGAGGTGGAGGACTGTGGAAAGTTGCCTATGCTGCTGGAATCTGTTGATGTGATGGTTACTTTGGGTGATCTATTCCTTTTTTAGTATTTATTATAAGGGGAGCTCTCTGTGAAAGGGAGAAGAGAGGGAAAAATCTGAACATAAAAGTGATGTTAAGACATAAGATAATTTTTAAAAAGAAGATTGAAGAGGCAAATAGTTGTTCGGACTGGCTCTGGTGACTGATTGAGACAAAAGGAGAGACCAAAGATGACTGAGGCTTCAAGGCCGACTGACTAAGGTGGGGACTGTAATAATGGAAAAAAAAAAGAATGGATGTCAAAGAACTTCCAATGGAATACTCAACAATTCTTGTTTATTTTTTTTTACCTTCATTATGCTCCCTAACCCATGTATCTGGAAAGATTTGGAACTTCTTGTCCCATCATGGACCTAGTGGTGGTGAATGTTTTGTGGAACTCAGTCATAGACCTAAGGTGCCATCATGTGAGATGTTCTTGTATCTTCTTTGTTCACACACAGCTCACATGCATTTAGGATGGTATAATGATTATAGTACTGGGCCTACAGTTAGGAGGACCTGAGTTCAAATACAACCTCAGACCCCTTAATAGTCGTGTTATCCTGGGCAAGTATTTTAACCTTTTGTGCCTTCAATTTCCTCATCTGTAAAATGGGTATAATGATAATGGTTACCTCACAGGGCTGTTATGAGGATCAATGAATTTAACATATGAAAAGTTCTTTGGAAACCTGAAAACACTATATAAATGTTATCATCATCATCATCATCATCATCATCATCATCATCACTATCATCACCATCACCACCACCACAACCACCACCATCATCATCATCATCATCACAATCATCATCATTATCATCATCATCATCACAATTATCATTATTATCATCATCATCATCACTATTATCACCTTTACCACCACCACCACCACCACCACCACCACCACCACCATCATCATCATCCATCATCATCATCATCGTCATCATCATTTTTCTGGGGGGGGTCTCTTGGAAGGGTCTGAAGTCTTTTGAGAATATACCAGGGAGCTAGTGAGAAAATGCACAGCAGTTACTGGAACTGTGATGAGACCTTTGCTCCTCACTCATAATGGCTGGTGAGGAGCTCCAATACCATCATGAAGGAAAACAGGAGACTGTCAGCAGTTGTGGTTTAGAAAATTAATGGGGAAAATCTTCTCTATCTTTTCTATTGCCAGTTTCTCTAGTTCCCCACAATCAGCTTCAGGGGAATCCAAAGCATCCAGGAAGTCTCCAACAGCTCCAGACTAAACTGTGTGACTTTAGCTCACACCTATGTGGAACAGGGCTTTGACAGCTTCCTGGGGCCTATAGAGACAGAGCAGGGCCTCCCAGTTACTTCAAGGGAACCTTTAGAGGCTTTAGGAGTGGTGCCAGAGGGTCCACAAGCTGCTGAATGAGAATGAAGTTCATAAGATTAGAAGGTCACATATTTAGAGCTACATAGTACCTTCAAGTTCATCTATTTCAATCATCTCATTTTATGAATGAGAACATGGAGGCCCAGAGAGATTAAGCAACTTATCCAAGGCTACACAGATCTCTATAACCTTCATGATAAAGTCTTCATTCCTTTGCCTGCCATTCAAAACTGCTAGGTAATACAATAGTTAGAGCCCCAGACTTGGAATCAGGAAGATCTGAGAGCAAATCTGACCTCACACACTTAGTAAATGTGTGACCTTGGGCAAGTCACTTAATCTCTGTATACCTTAGCTTCCTTATCTGCAAAATGGGGATCATATTAGTATCTATGTCTCACGGTTGTTGTGAGGATCAAAAGAGATAATAATTGTAATGCACTTAGCATAGTGCCCTGACCCATAGTAAGCTCTACATAAATATTAACTGTTAATGTTTAAGACCCTTACATAGATTACAGAATTAGAGCTAGAAGGGCTCCTAGAAATCATCAAGACCAATCTCCTCACTGAGCCCCAGGGAGGCTTAGTGATACACTTTCCCAAGTAAATACCAGAGCTGGGATTCAAACCCAAGTCCTCCAAATTTAATGCCAGGAGTCTTTCCACAAAATTGTATGGCCTCTACCACATGGAAATTTTGATATGTGGTGATTCTCAGGAGAAAAACTCACTATCTAGCAAGCTGAAACATACCTTTCCCAGAAGAAAGGAGGGAAAGGAGAAGAGAGAAGAGGAGGAGGAAAAGAAATCCAGGCTAGGAAGAAAATGCATTAATTGCAAACATAGTAAGGACAACTCTAAGCTGAATGCTGATCTTAACCAGAAAAAATGTCTAACTAACTTAATAATGAAATGGAAAAGAAATCCTAATATTCAAGACGTTACTAACAGCCTGGGAGCTATCAGAACCCTTACAAGAGATGTTAAGGAGAATTCACTGAGAGAATTTTCTAGAAGTTAGGAAACCAGACAGACCCTATCAGCCCCTTTGTGTGACCAAAAGAAGTAAGTATGTACCAGAGGCCAAAGCAGATGCAAGTAGGAAGAGGGGCAGTGACTGAATATCACTGTCTGACAGAACCATAGTTACATATATTGTTTAAACAGCTTCTTCCAAATATATAACTCAGCTAAACAACTTAGAAATAGTTGATCAGGGGGGTGGAGTCAAGATGGCAGCCTAGATGCAGCAAAACTCCGCAGCTCTCCCCACAACCACCTCAAATACCTATAAAATATGACTCTAAACAAATTTTAAAGCTCTAGAACTCACAAAATGACAGAGTAACAAAGCTCCTGCTGAAGGCAGCCTGGCAGGCAGACAGGAAGGGGCTCATCGAAGCATGCTGGGAGCCCAGACCAGCACCACATGAAGCCGCGGCTGGAGCCTTAGGGGTGCCAGAACAAGCCCGGCTGGAGTGTGAATCACTGGCAGCTGTGGTGTTTTCCAGAATTACCAACCCATAAGAAACAAGGACCAAGTAAAAGGTCAGTGGAACTCAGATAAATTCAGGGGAGAGGGTCCGGCTGACTGCCCCAGGGCTAGAAGTGGCTGAAGTGGTGCAGCCACCTTCCACATGGCTGCTTCAGAAACTCTCAGCCTGCAGATTGCAGGGAGGCCAAGCAATCATTCAGAGGCTAAGTGCTCTTGCCTTGAGCTGCCTGGATCAGGATTGTGGTCTTGGGTAGTGGTCCTGAGGCACATTTTCAGTGAGCCAAAGCTGGTGGGGGCTGCAGAAATGGTGGCCTCCTAATAGCTCTGACAGCTGTGAAACCCCAGCCATTTGGGACAGAGCTCTCCCCTCTGAAAGCAGAGTTCTACTGAACCTAAAAGTCAAGTAATTGACTGGCAACATGAGCAGGCAAAGGAAGCAAAGCAAACCCAGAAATGCAACTTTAGATTCCTTTTGGGGGGACAAAAAGGATCAAAGAATGGAATGGGAGGAAGACAACACAATCAGAACTCCCTCACCAAAAGCTTCCAAGAAAAATGTAGACTTGTT
>CM053582.1:272513273-272535185 GCA_028627135.1 Pseudochirops cupreus | reverse complement strand
AGAAGGAATCTAGAGTTTGATTTCTGTTCTTACTTTGCTTCCTTTGCCTGTTCATGTTGCCAGTCAGTTACATGAATTTTTAGCTCAGTGGAACTCTGCTTCCAGAGGGGAAAGCTCTGTCCCAAATCACTGGGGTTTTTGCAGCTGCCAGAGCTATTAGGAGGCTGCTACAGCCCCCACAAGCTTTGGCTCACTGAAAACATACCCCAGGACCACCACCCAAGACCACAATCTGGATCTAGGCCACTCAACGCAAAAGCACTTAGCCTCTGAATGAGCACTTGGCCCCCCTGAAGTCTGCAGGCCAGGAGCTCTGAAGCAGGCATCTGGAGGTGACTGCAGGGCCACTGCTTCTGCTACTTCCTTGCCCTGGAGGCAGTTCGGCCAGACAGCTTTTCTCCCCCAAATTTAGCTGAGTTCCACTGACCTATCACTTAGTCCTTATTTCTTATGGCTTGATAATTCTGGAAACTGTCACAGCTGCTGCTGATCCACTCTCCTGAAGCCTCTAGCTGCAGCTCATCCTGGCCACCCCCAAGGTCAAGCCCTGGTTTCAGCTCCCAGCGTGCTGCAATGAGCCCTTCCTGCAGAGCTGCCTTCAGCGGGAGATTGTTTTTCTGTATTTTTGTGAGTTTTAGAGCCCTAAAATTTGTTTAGAGTCATATTTTATGGGTATTTAAAGTGGCTATGTCGGAGCTGCAGAACCTTGCTGCTTCTATGCTGCATCTTGGCTCCGCCCCCAAAAAAGTTGATCTTTAATGAAATAGAGGACTTCTAAGCATACCTGACATAAAGGTCAGAGTTGAGTAGAAAATATGACATGTAAACACAGAAGTCAACAGAAGCATTCAAAGAACATTGAATTTTGAGTCAGAAGAGCTGGGTTCAAATCCCAGGTTTGCTACTTATTACTCATGAGTTGGATTAGATGGCCTCTGAGTTCCATTTGAGTACTAAGTCTATTATCCTATTAGTTTTAAGGCCTCATATAGCTCTAAAATACTGGGGTCCTATGATTCCACTTGTTGAATGAAAGTGTGAATTGACTAGAGTTACATCATTCATCAATGCTTATTTGTGTGTGTAACCACTCACTGATGCTGTAAATACCTCATAAGTTGTGGCAAGACTATACTTATAACCATCCTGAATCTGTAATTTCATTGGTAGAGGGTCCTTTCAACGTGGAAACTCCCTCCACCTACTCTGTGACTTGTAGTCTCCAGAAGCCTGGGGACACTGAAAGGTCAAATATAATTGCTCAGGGTCACAACACCACCAGTACGAGTAAGAGATGGGACTTGAATTCCCAACTTCCTGACTCTGAGGTCATCTCTCTATCCACTATAACATACTGTCCCTCCCACCTAGGAGAGGAGACTAATAAGTTGATAAAATTGGACTAGAATAACTTGGTGACTTCTTGAGAGCTCCATGCCCAGAAAGCTCTTAGAGAATCACACCTTTCTTATGCTTCATCACTTAGGATCTGAAAGACTGAAAATGTTCTGTAACTGAACTGAATCTGCGTTTGGAAGCAAAACACTCATTTATTCTTTTCTTACTTGAAGGACACCCTAAAAGTGGCCTACAATGATCTTTTTTTTTTGCTTTTTGGAGGGTAGTTGGGGTTAAGCAACTTGGCCAAAGTCACAGGGCTAGTAAGTGTATCAAGTGTCTGAGGCCAGATTTGAACTCAGGTCCTCCTGACTGCAGGGTTGGTGCTCTATTCACTGCACCACCTAGCTGCCCCATCATTGATCTTTTAACAAGAACCTATATTTGATGGATTTTTTTTTTCAATGCAGGGTAATATTTTTTCTATGTGCATAGGACAATCTACTTGCAAGCACCCACCCTGTGGTGTTTACATTACATGCTAGCTCATGAATTCCTTAGTCAAAGTGTTACCCTTGTGCCTGGTGTTTCCTGGAGTCACAAAACCAACTTGCAAACTAAGTCTCAGGAATCTCAGATTTAGTTTTCCACATCGCCCATTAATTACTGCTATTAGATAAGGAACCTTTCAGAATCATTCAGTTCCTCAGCATCTGGATTTGGAAATGAAGTCTTCCTGAGAACATGACAAAGAAGTTATGAGGGTCAAGAAATTTGTATCATGCCTTTGAGTTCCTTGATGAAAAGTTCTCTGTAAGTGTTTTTTCCCCCCAAGAGGAAGCAAAATATGAACATTATTGGAAAAAGGTAATTTTACTTCTTAGGATATTGAGGGCCCATGTGGTCACTGAGAAAAGGACACAAATTAAGGGACCATTTTCTTCCATGGTGGAGGGTACAGGGGTTTTATGTAGCTGTTTTCAGAGATACTTCTGGGGACCTGTAAATTTGCAGTTTTTTCAAGGTGGTATCATCTAAGGAGCCGTGTTTACTTCAGTTCTGACTTGTACTCTGGTCTGTGAACAACCATAAACACTCTTCTCTGCCCTGGCACTGTGACGAGGGTCCCCCCTCCATTGTGGCTGCAAGCTCTGCTATGCTAATGCTCCTCCTCACCCTGGGATTGCCACTCAGGACTGCAATCTGAATTTGAGTATGGGCAAAACAACAGAGGCTTGCCTCAGTGCTATAAAAGAGACCTCTGTAATCTCCTTCTGATGAGCTGTTTGACCCCCTTACCATCTGTGCGCTGAGAGCTGAGGAAGCAGTTGCTGCTGCTGCCATTGCTGCCACTGATTCAGTCACTCCCAAGGTCTGCTCCTGGTTTGTTGGGGCTGGGGCTATGCTGGTGTAGCCTGTGCTATACTGTACTCCACTCTCAACGAGATGTGACAGAAATTTTTTGCTAACCTTCTAAGTTGATTTTGGTGTCTGTGGACTGAGAAGTCTGGAAACCACCACAACTGCCAGTGATTCAGGTCCCTGAGGCCTGCTCTGGCTTTGCTGGGGTCTGGTCTGCACTGTCATGGCCTGTGCTGAATTGTGTTACTCTCTTACCCTGGTGCAATAGACCTTTCCTGCCGATCTTCCGGGTTGTCTTGGGCTTGAAATTTGTTTCACTCCATCTTTTTGTGGGTTCTGCTTCTCTAGAATTTGTTTATAGTCATTTTTAAACTTTGGAGGGTTTTGGGGGAGAGCTCAGGGGACTCCTTGCCTTTGCTTCACCATCTTGGCTCCATCTCCAAGGTACCATTTTCAAATATTCTCCATGTGGAGTCATATCTTTATAAACTCATCCTGTCAGAAGGACTAGCTGATGAATGGTGGGTTGAACATCTCCTTTGCATGTAAGCCTCTGGGATTCTACTCTTTGTACTTGGATTATAGTGATCATGTCCATCATGTTTGGGGGGCTGAAGTGCTCCTGTGGGGTCTAGGCTATTTGTTCACCATTTTGACTCCACACCACAAAAGTAGCCTGATATAAAAGCTAGACAGACAGCTTTAGAATCAGGAAGATTTGAATTTGAGTCCTGACTCTGACTTGTTATCTCTGGTCAAGCAATAACAAACATAAGATTAGTTCACCTCTCAGTGCCTCAGGAAACTCTCTAAGACTCCAAGTTACCCCAAGTTGCCAATCGATATCAATTGTTTCTGTACTGAGAGTTTTCTGTACTCAAAGAATTCTAGGTCTGGATTCCACCTTCCCCAACACAAAGTTCTAAAATCTTAATATAGGAGAAGTCTTACAGATAATATAGTCTTATCCCTTCCTTCAATGGTTGAGGAAACTAAGGCCTAGAAAAATGAAGTTCCCACCACTACTCAATGGAGTGTCTGGAGCAAGAATTCAGGGCCCTGACTCCTGGTTCAAGTTCTCCTTTTAACTTCCTGGGGGTGAGCCAAGGTCAGACCACTGAGAAAATGCCGTTGATGTTAATCCTGGGAAGCACCAACTCCAAAGAGGAAATGCAAATCAGCACAAGGTAAATTTTAATGGCACAATAATCATAAAAGGTTATAGTCTCAGTGAAAAACTCCAAACCTCCGTGTGCTCGCGGAGAAGCTTAAATACAGTCACACAGTGCAGCTTAAATCCATTCCTATATGGGCCAGCTGCCGGCTTGACTACACTTTGGAAATCACATGTGTTTTCTCAAAGTGGTTCTTTCCTTTGCTGAGCTGTTAATTAAAATAAATAAAGGGCACTAGATGAGATTGATTTTTTTTTTAAAAACTCAGTGAGTGAGGAAATTTGTTTTGCTTGACTATGCAGATTTGTCACAAGGAAATTGGTTTTTCATTTTCCAGTGAGGGAGGAGGAGTTGGAGAAAGTAGATTTCTGCTAATGGAACAACAACAACAGCAACAAAACTTTAATGAAGGAAAAACATAAGCAAACAGCAGCACCGTTCTCATACGAGGTTCTCACACGAGGCAACAGAAACATTTCTCAAAGACAACAAGTTACTCTTTGGGTATTAAAAGGTGTCTATTCAATTGAAAACTTCATGTGAGACTTAGAAAACTTTTCCCTTTGGGCTTGGGGCTTAAGAAATACAATGGATTTGTAAATTGCCTGTCCTGGACGGGGAGAGAAAATACAAGGATTTTGCCTGCTGAACAGAAGATGAACATTTGTGTGCATTAGTAAAGCTATGTGACAGCATAGGACAGAATGTCTTACAGTCATCACTGCTCGCAGATTCTGCCACCAGATTCCATCAAGAATGCATTAGAGAGGGAGAGACAGAGAGAGACAGAGACAGAGACACACAGAGAGACAGAGGCACAGAGACACAGAGAGAAAAACAGAGAGATAGAGAGGCAGAGACAGAGAGAGACAGAGACACAGAGAGACAGAGACAAAGAGACATACAGACAGAGAGACGGAGAGACAGAGAGACATGGAGAGACGTAGAAAAACCTGGCAAGAGGGATAGACAGACAGAGGCAGACAGACAGAGACAGACAGAAATAGAGACAAATAGGAACAGAAACAGTGAGAGGAAATAGGTAAACATTTAAAAAATAAAAATTGAAGGGAAAAAGACACCTAAGGAGACTAAGGTACCTAACTCATCTAAGGTGAGTTATGACTATGACTATTATTAGGAAGACAAATTGATTGAACTTGACTGTTAAGTGATACAGCAGCTGGCAAGTAAGGTAGTTATACCACCATCTGCTTTCATAGGCAATTCTGATCAGCCCCTCCTCTTCTCATTTTAATGGGAGTGTCAAAGAGGGCAAGAGATATAAATGTATATAACCCAGTCTGGGAATTATTCCTTCTGACACTGGCTATGCTTATGTTAGAGCAATTTACTAATGACTGCCCTGGTGAGAATTCAGTCAAAAATCATAATGTTTATACCTACCTGGTTACATTTTGGCATGGGAAGTAACTAGTCTCAACTAAGTGTAAATGCAATTTTAATTCTAGAACTGTTCACACACTCAGGGCACCACTCTATCACCTTCTGAGGGATCAAATGCAGTTCTTCAGATATTGCAAATAACTCTGTCATATATTACTGGGAAAATATTGATGTTAAAAAGGAGACACTCTAATGGGTGGTAGCACACATTAGAGAGAGAGTTATAAACCATCACTAAGGAATATTTACTAATCATAGGGCTTGCACATCCCTGTGCCAGGTACCCTATGAACAAAGCAGATATAAGCCTTGTCCTCTTCAAACTTCCAATTCAAACAGAGAACACCTCAGAGAATGTAGTTCCAATATTATGGAATATTGTTGTGAGGGAAAAAATGAGTGGGCATTGATTGTAATAAACATAGACTCCAATCCATAATTTCTTCAATGTTGGTACTCCTTTCAATGATGCAGATTGTGAACCTTCCATGCCTTCCCAGCCTCTGTCACTCTTGTTTGTGTCTTTCCATAAATTCAGCCCAAGAGATCCATCTAGGGCTCTGCTGGAGCTAGATTGAACTGACTTGTGAAAGCTGATTGTTAAATTTTCAGTGTAAACATTTATACCTCAGAAATATTTATAATGAGGATTAAACTTAAAAGTATGTGGTGAGAACATTTTTTGAAATATTTATTAAACACCCCAGCACAATGCTAGATCCCTATGTACTACAGGACAATCTTGAGTCCTCTTACGTGATGACCTATGGAACACAAAGACCATCTATTAATTGGCCCTTCATACTCACTAAGAGATGACTGGCCCATCTCTTTGTTTTAAATAGACATTTTTTTCTGATGACATTCTTTATACGTTTCTTCCTGCATAATTCTTCATTTATAATGGATTATAGAACTGTTCACACACTCAGGGCACCACTCTATCACCTTCTGAGCGATCAAATGCAGTTCTTCAGATATTGCAAATAACTCTGTCATATATTACTGGGAAAATATTGATGTTAAAAAGGAGACACTTGGGTTTTAGAGAGAAGCTTGAAGAGGATGGCAGAGTCGTTAAAAGAACTTTGTGATTTGCCAAAGCTAATCCATCTGTCTCTAATCCTCCTGTTCAACCCAGAACCTACTAATTTTCAATTTGCAGTAAATGTCTCAGATTTTTTGTGCTGGTGGATGAGGTTTTTATGCTGTCCATTCTACTTTATACAATACCCCGAACATCAGAAATTTTTCATCCATTTTTTTCCTGTGTGGATATTGAGACCTAACTCTTTAAATGAGGATAGATTATACATACTTAAGAGGTTCTGAGATATTATGTTGTTTTGCTATAATCAGAACAATGCCATCTGTAATCAGTAGCATCTGTAAGATATTACTATTTACAGCAAATTCCTCTTCAGTTTTACCTCTGTGGCATCCTCCAGGAAAATGGAGACTACTTTTGGTGAGTATATATCTCTTTACTTTATGGTTTATTTGATTATGCTAATATTCAAAGGATCATTGAACAAAAATATCTCTTTTATTGCATTTCAAGAAATTTTATGTGATCGATATTGAGTGCAGGAGAGATATAATAATGGAGGACAGCCTTTATAGCAGCATTTCATGTTACCAAGTCACTTTTTATAGCCAATAAACATAGCCAAACCTTGGCCTCAGATCACTCCCATCATAGATCACACCTACATACATGCTGCTGAACAAAGGTGAAGAAAATCACAAAATTGTTCTAACTGGGTCCACTAAAAATTTGTTACATAACCTCAACTGGACTCTCACTTCTGCCAAGCAATCCCATAATACTTCCCTTATCAACTTACTATCTCCCTCTCCACAATGGCTCTTCTAAACCTTTTCATCCCTCCTCAAACCTCTCATAATTCTCCCTCCCTGTAGTGCCAATGCAATATTTACAGTGCCCATGATCACGATAAAGACCGTAACTATAAGTATCACATGATGTTCAATCACAAAATATGCCAAACTCTCCAGACAGAGGATAGAACTGAAGCATTTATTTAGACACCAGAAAACCCAATGCCCAAACCAGTAAGTTGATTCCATCACAGTACCAAAGATATTCAGAAGCCATAATAACTCTGGGAGCCACAGCATCCTTCAGCCTTCCCACAAACCAATATAAGATCAATATTTACTCACAAACCTCTTTATCTCCTTGCCTGAGCACCCTCTCTCCCCCACCATCTGGCTAGCTCTGACCAGCTTCCTGTGGGCTCTGCTGCTACCTTCAGCAAACTCCTCCCCCTACAGGCTCCACATGATTACATTCAGCCTATTAGGAGGCAGAGTTTATCTTCACAGCAGGGAAGCTTCCTGTGGGCTCTGCTCCACCCTTTAGCAAATTCCCTCCATCACAGGCTGCATGTGATCATCACATTCAGCCTATTAGGGGGCAGAGTTCACTTTCAAAACAGGGGAGGTCTTCAAACTCCCCCCTAGGTCTATTAAGGGGCAGGGAAGGTCTTCAATTTCCCATTCCCATTATACTCCTCCCACTCTTTCAGCTGAGAACCTTCCCTCAGATTTTACAGGAAAAAAAAATTGAGGCCATTCACATTGAACTCCTTCTTCTCCCTTCTTCCTCATCACTCAAATGCCTTCTGCTATTTTCCCTTTCACTCTTTTCTCCCATGATGAAGTAGTCAGACTCCTTGTCAAGGCTAACGCCTCTACTTATTCAAGCCTTCCCATTCCAATCCATCCCCTCTAACAGATTTCCCCTTCTGTCACCCCCATTCTTTCACTTATTTTCAATCTCTCCCTGTCTATTGGCTCCTTTCCTACTGCCCACAAATATGCTTATGTCTCCCTTATCTTGAAAAAAAATCCCTCACTTGATCCTTCCATCTATGCTATCATCCTGTATCATTTCCGTGAAAAAGCTATCGACAACAGGTGCCTCCACATTCTCTACGCTTACTCTCTTCTTAATCTTTACAATCTAGCTCCTGACTGTATCATTCTAGCAAGACTGCTCTCTCCAAAGTTACTAATGATCACTTAGCTGCCAAATCCAATGGTCTTTCTCAGTCCTCGTTCTCCTTGACCCCTCTACATGCTGACTTTGTCACTGCTGATCACTTTGTCCTTTATACACTCTTCTTTCCAGGTTTGTGGGGCACCCTGTCTCCTGGTTTTCTTCCTGCCTATCTGATCACTTTTCTGTCTCTTTTTCTAGATCCTCCTGATAGTGCTCTTTAACTGTAAGTATCTTTTGGAGTTTTGTCCTGAGTCTTCTCTTCTCTCTCTATACTACTTCACTTTGTGATCTCATTAGTTCCCCTTAGTTTAATTACCACCTGTATACTGATGATTCTCAAATCTACCTTTCCTGCTCCAATCTCTCTGCTGTCCTCCAATCTCACTTCTCCAATTGCCTTTCAGACTTGTTAAATTGGATGTCCAGTAGACATCTTAAACTCAGTATGTCCAAAATGGAACTCATTATCTTCTTCTCTAAACCATCTCCATTCTTACCTTTTTTTATGACTATAAAGACAATACTATTCTCCCAGTCCCTCGGGCCCTCAACCTTGGGAGTTATCCTGGATACCCCAATATCTTTCACCACCACTACATCCAATCTGTTGCCAAGGTCTGTTGATTTCACCTTTGCAACATTTCTCAAATATACCCTCTACTATTTTCTGATTCTGCCACCATTTTGGTGCAGACCCTCATCACCTCACTCTAGGACCATTAAAATAGTCTGCTGGTGGGACTGCCTGTCTCCAGTTTCCCTCCACTCCAATCCATCCTCCATTCAGTCACTAAAGCATAGGGATGGCCATGTCACCTCCCACCACTACTCAATAAACTCCACTGAATCCCTATTGCCTCCAGGATCAAACACAAAATCTTCTACCTGATGGTCCAAAGCCTTTCATAACCTAGTCTTCATTTACCTTTCTATTCTTCTGATATCTTACTCCCTGGATATGTACTTTTTGATACAATGGCACTGACCTTCTGGCTGTTCCATGAATGAGACACTACATCTCTCAGCTCTGGGCATTTTCTCCAACTGCCCCCATGCTTGGAATGCTCTCCATCCTCAAGTCTGATGACTAGCTTCCCTGGTTTCCTTTAAGTCTCTACTAAAGTCATACCTTCTACAGGAGGCCTTCCCCAACTCCTCTTAATTCTAGTGCTTTCCCTCTGTTAATTGATTCCTACTTCCCAATTACTTCTGTATATAGCTCGTTGGTATATTTTTATTTGTTTGCTGTCTCCCTATTAAATTGTAAGCTCCTTGAAGTAGGAACTGTCTTTTGCCTCTCCTCTTTTTGTATCCCCAGAGCTTATCATATGTGTGTATGTGTGTGTGTGCCACATATGAGTTGCTTAATAAATGTTTCTTGATGGATAGAGATGGGTAGGTAGGTATGTGCCATTTTAATAGTAATAAGATCCAAAAAAATTTGCACCTTTAAATATTGTCTCATTTCATATACCTTGAAAATTAATCCTTAAGTGCCTTCAAAATTCTGTCACCACAAAGCTATTTAGTGTACACTTTGTCTAGTCCAGCTACTTTGCCCAACTTCATTTTTGTTTTTTCAGGGTCATTTCCACTTTCTCTGGGTAATACGTTTGGAAATGTAATATTAGAGTCTGAATGTGGTGGCACCAGTGTGTTTTATGGTGAAAAAGAGTTTGCTATAAAAATCTCCACAGAGCTTTTCCACTTTTGTATATTTATTGTCCTCATTCTAGTTTCTTCTTTACATGGCCTTTACATGACTCTACTTTCAGTTGGGTCTTTTAACAAGCTTTAAACTTGTTTTTTCCCCCCCTTCATTGTTTCTGGCTTTTATGAGGCAATACTTTTCATAATCTATCAGTATTCTGTCTATAAGATAATATAAATATTTACATTCTATTGATGTGGTTTGGCAAAGAAATCAAATGTTTGTTGACCAGGCAGTTTCTAGACTCTAGATTTTTCATCATAGCAATTGATTCATAGAGGTTAAAATTTGCTTCAAATTATCAGAATCAATGTCAATGCCCTTTCCTCCATTCTCACATTTTAGTATCAATAAATTTTTAAATATGTCAGGTGGGAATTATTTTAATTGTATGCCATATCTTTTTCTCATTTTATTCTTAGTTTTGTATTAATTTTGTATCTTTTCTCTAACAAGTTGGTGATCTGACTATTCAGACAGATGATCCAGGAATAAAATTCCCAATTAGTAACAAAACATTTCTTGTTTTTAAAAATAAAATCAATTTCATTTTTTTCTGATCCTTTTTGATACTTTGACATAGACAGTGTCTTCTGATCCTTTTTTTTAGGTTAAAAAATACATTCATCACTCTATAAGCCTTTGGCCTCTCTAATTACTTATGCCTGAACCTTATTTATCATCATATTTTCACCATCTGTCCCTATGCTCAGCTTAGTATTGAAGTTTGAGTATAAACGTAATGTTGATTTAATTTGAAAGTTCTTAACAAATTCTTTGTAGAATTTCTCTACCTCCTCATTCTCTGCAACTGATGTTGGTGTATAAACTATAATTATTTTCATGGTGGTCTTTTTTGTGAATATCCATCATAAGCAATGAAAAATAAGACAACCAAATGTTTTATGAAAAAAATTATTGCATTTGGAATCATGAAATAAGCAATTCTCATAACTCCTTCATTTGCTTCTTTGAAGAGGACCCAAGAACTAGCCTATTTGGTTTCAATTTCCTTTTGTCTTCTGTCGTATCTAGCAAGAATATTAAAGTTGATACAATGCAGTTCCTCCAATATTAAACACCCTTGTTAGTCAGTGGACAAGGATCTGACTTTTAGAATTAGTGAGTATTTACCTACCATTTTAAAGTTTGCAGAGTACTTTGTTATATCATTTGAACCTCACACTAACCTTGTGAAGTAGGTAGTATTACTGTCCCCATTTTATTGATAAGGAAACTGAGTCTGAGAGAAGTTAAATGACTTGCTCAGGGTCATACAGTTAATGTCTGTGGGAGGAATGTATCTCAAGCCTTCACATTTCCAAATCCAACTTTCTATCCACTACTCTGCTTAATTGTCCAATGGATTCTAATATTTATAGATGTTCTAAAAGCCGTGATTCTTGAATGTTTTTGTCTCTTTTCTTTGACAGTCACTATCACTACAGAAGCAAGGGAGCTATACAAAACTGAGAATCATTTTATATTTTAATTTATTTCATGGGTTGCCAAAGAAGTCATACTAAATATCTAATCTACTACCCATGACTCCCTCTATACTTAGCAAAACAATGAAATACATACTTTGGGTTTTGAGAGTCCTAATTTTTCTGCCTTACATAGTGGTACCTAGATTCTTAGCACCTTCATCTTCATTTTCTCATAATATTAAGAGGTTGACTCCAATAGTATCCTTTTATATGAAGTCTTTCCTGATCTCCCACAATTCATAGAACTTTTAGGTTTGTATCCCCCATGTCTAGAATAATGTCTTGTCTACTGCCGATAGTTCCTAGCCCAAAGTACAAGCTTATTATGTGTGTGCTGAATTGAATTGATCTGAGCAGGAAGCAGAACCCACTGGAAAGAAGATCAAAGATTTGTTCTCTAAGATGTTTATACAGAACATAAATATATGTGTGTATAAAGATATATGTATATATACATGTATTTGTATGTAGATGTACATACATATGTCTATGTACACAAGTGTACATGTGTATATATACAAGTACACACATAATAAAAATGCAAACATATAGTATTTTAAGTTTTATAAAGTGCTTTGCAAATAATACGTCATTTTATCCTTACAACAACCCTGGGAGGTAAACATTATTATTATTATTATCTCCATTTTACAGACAAGGAAACTGAAGATAGACAAAAGCTAAGTGACCTGCCCAGGGTCACATACCAGTGTTTGGGGCCGGATTTAAGCTCAGTTTTTCCTGATTCCAGATTCAGCACTTTTTCTACATACTACCTGTTTGTCCTACCTATAAAATGTTGTAGGTAAGAAGGATACACTATTAAGAGTGAATGAATGTGGAGACTTTGAAATTTTAATATTTTATTTTCCTCAATTACTTATAAAACAATTTTGAGTTCCAAATTCTCTCCTACTCTCCCTACCATCCCCATCATAAAGAAGGCTAGCAATTTGATAAAAATTATAAATGTACATTTGTGCAAAACATGTTTCCATATCAGTCATGTTGTGAAAGAAAACATAGATGAGAAAAAGAAAAAAAGAAAAATGAAGAAATTTTTTTTTTCATTTTGGTTTGATCTATATTCAGACTCTATCAGGTTTTTTTTTCTGGAGGTAGAGAGCATTTTCATCATAAATCCTTCAGGATTACCTTGGATCATTATGTTACTGGGAATAGCTAAGTTATTTACAGTTGATAATAGTTTCAATATTGCTGTTATTTTATATAGTGTTCTCCTGGTTCTGCTCTCTTAAATTTACATCAGTTCATATAAGCCTTCCCAGGTTTTTCTGAAATCATCCTGCTCATCTTTTCTCAGAACATTATAGCTCTATCACAATCATATACCACAACTTGTTCAGCCATTCATTGTAGGAACTTTTGGAAATGGAAAGAGTTCTGGAGTTAAAATCAAAGCACCTTGATTTGGATCCCTGATCTGACGAATTTTACCTTTGTGATCTTGGACATGTCATTCTCTAGATCTTTAGTTTCATCATCTATAAAATGAGAGAGTTGGAGATTTATAAGGTCCCTTCTAGCTCTACAAGCCTATGATCTTAAGATCTTGTAATTCAATTTGATAGATTATGTGATTGTGGCACTGTTCATTTACTCCAGTAATGTAGTCTTCTGGAAGGACTTTGCCGGTGGTAGGCTTTTAGAGTTGGAAGGAACTTTAGGGATTATTTTATTCAGGTAGCAGTATCATGTAGACAACTAGTATTAGAAATAAACTCTATACCTTTGGGAGAGTTAGATTTAAATATGTATCTCTGCCTCTTAGTAATACACATAGATCAAAACTTTAAAATAGTTTTTTCTGGGGAGGTTGGATAATTGAATAGAAACAGGAATGTGATTTGTCTTTCCCCTTCAGACAGGTACAGTAATCATGTTAGCTGAACGTGTCCAAAATAATTGACCTCAATTTTTCATGCTATATTTTGGCTGATAATTGAGTATAACATCTATTTCAATGTGCTGGCTCTTTTTTCTGTAAAGCCATCAATGAGAAGGGGTTTGAATGTTTAAGAAATATATTTGATTCCATCTCCAACCTTTCATAGATATTCTACTTGGCTGGCACTCAACTACTGCCTGGTTTAACTTGGTAGAAACTGGAAGATGACAGTTCTTGGAAATGACTATCATGATTGGGGCCCAGTTCTTAAAAGCACAGACTGTTTTGATCATAGAGGTGGCCAATTTGTAGATGTACAACTTTCATACGTAAAAGGAAATGAGTAGTAAGGGAATATATGACTCATGACTCCTTTGAAAATATGGTTCCTAGCATGTTTCCTCCTCTGATAGACACTGTTAGAAATACCTAAGATAATGATATGGTTTGGAGAACCTATTTAAAACTTAAGTTCTTAGGAGAGACAATGTCTTTTCTATGTTCTATAAAAAGCCTACAAAATTATTTAGATATAAGGATATTCAGTAAATAATATTTTACTCTTTCTATCTTGATGTTAATTTTCTTTGGTAGAGGAAATTTAATAAAAAATAGGGATTGGGAATATCTGACTTTGTTCTTATGTTTATGTCTCTTTTTCTTATCCATCCTTATATGGATTATATGCACTCTTTCTGTCTTTTATACATGTTCTAAGACCTAGGATCATCAGAGAACTCCCCTTATCATCACATTGATTTGTTTATCTATCCTTACTTTTTTTTTCTATCATTTGAATTATTCCAGAAACATGGATAGATAAGATACAGTCTATGAGTTCACATAGCTTGCAGTCTAATAAAGACATAAGAAAAGTATATACGTAACTATAATACAAGATAAAGCATGATGTACCATAAGAGGTGCCAAAAATGTACTCTCTCTCTCTTTGTATGTATTATATATGTGTATGTGTATATGTATGTATGTATATATGTACATGTGTATACATACACACATATTTTATATATATATATATTCGGAATAAGGAACAGTCATTTCAGATTACAGAGGATCAGAAAAGGCTTCTTGTAGGAAATTGAACATAAACTGGATTTTAACATGCACAGGGGACTAGAAATGGAAAATATAATGAACGTTCTAAGAACAGCATACTTTCCAGTTTGTTTAGAATAACATGGTATGGTATACGTAGGGAAGTAGCAGGAGAAAACCAGCCCTAGAAAGACTGGCTGAAACCAGAGCATGAAGGACCTTTAATTTCAAGTAAAAATGTTTGGACTTAATTTGGTAGGCAATAGAGAGCCACTGAAAGTTCTTGAGGAGGCTTGTGCATTAGAAAGATTACTATGTAAGTTCTCTGGAAGGAGAGGGAGGAAACTAATGAGGGAGACCAGTTAGAAGCAATTTTAATAGACTAGGTAAACATTAATGGGAATAAAGTCTACAAAACAGAACCAAAAGAATATATACAATTACTACATTATTGCAATTAATGGGAATAAAGTCTACAAAACAGAACCAAAAGAATATATACAATCACTGCATTATTGCAATTACATAAGTGAAAACAGTTTTAAATAGCCAGAAAAAAAACAAACACCCAACAAGTCACATTTGAAATAATGGACAACATTGGTAGAAGATATCTATCTTTTCTTTGTTATTTTGGAAACAATTTTATTGATACATTTTACTTTTGCACTAATTTCCAAATATATCCTACCTCTCTCCCCTTCCCTTATAATAAAGGTTAAAAAAAAAATACTGCTAAGCAAAATCAACCAACACATTGATTGTGACTGACAACATATGCAACATTTCACACTATAGTCCCCACCTCTTCAACAGAAAGAGGAAGCACATTCTCTCTCTCTCTCTCTCTCTCTCTCTCTCTCTCTCTCTCTCTCTCTCCCCCTCCTTCCCTCTCCCTCCCTTCCCCTCCCTCCCTCCCTCCCTCTCTCTCTCTTCCCCCCCCCTCTCTTTCTGTCCACCCTCCTTTTTGCTCAGGGCTAAACTTTATCATTATTACACAGTGCACTTTCATTTCCTTGTTCTTTCTGTTCCCACTATGATAGTCATTGTGTGTACTAGTTTCCTGATTCTTCTTACTGTACACTGTATCATTTTATATGGGTACTGCTAGGTGGCCCAGTAGATTGAGTGCCTGACCTGGAGTCAAGAAGATTCATCTTCCTGAGTTTAAATCTAGCTTTAGACACTTACTAGCTGTGTGACCTATGACAAGTAACTTAACTGTGTTTGCCTCAGTTCCTTCATACATAAAATGATCTGTAAAAGGAAAGGCAAGCAATTCCAGTATTTTTTGCCAAGAAAACCTTAAATAGGGTCACAAAGAGTCAGCCACAACTAAAATGACTGAACAACAATGGAAAAAGCACTAGGTCACAGAACTCCCACTCAAATATACTTTGAGTAACAGTATGTTGATGGACTTTATTTAATCTGATAGAAAATATAATAGACTCCAACTAAAGCCCATAAACTGTCAAGACTACTCTTTATCCCTTTATGGTGGGCTTCCACATCTGTAAGGTTCTATATAGTCTTCTTGTGTTCCTTGGAAATTCTCATATTTATCATTTCTAGTGGAAAAATAATATTGTACTACATTCATGTACAAAAATTTGTTTATCCACTTACCAATCAATAAACACTCTCCTTCCATCCTCACCTCTAATCAGGATCCCCCTTCAGGATCCTTAAGTGAGAAAATAATTGGGATCGCTATACTGTCAAACCCTTCTCCTTTAAGTAAACCCTACTTTCCCAAGGATCCTTTTAACCAATGGTAGAGAAAATATTGAGGATTGCTAGACAAGAATCCCTTCTTTCCAGGGACCCATACTTTTCCAGAAACTTCTACTATTTTTTAGAATGAAGATATCAGAAATTTAAGACACAAGGTTATCCAGATCATGTAAAGGCAGATTGGTTGGATGGTGTAAATCCTTGAAAGACTCCAGAAATCAGGTTAACCAGTGGTGGAATAGCCAGATAACTTTCACAGGTATCATAACTACAAATGTCTTTGTATTCTGTTTGTGGAGAATCCCTTCCCTATAGCAATCAGTGGCCAAACATTTCACATCCAATCCTGTCCTTTGTTCTTTGAAGTTTTTTTCCATATCCGTTTTCCTAGTTTCACATGGCATTTTCTCTCTGAGAATTTCTGTCCATGAGGTCATAACTATCTTTGCTCTGAAACTTTTAAAAGGTTTGCCATCCACAATTTCAGAATAAGGTTGCAGGGGATTAAGAGGGAATGACTGATATAAAAGAAAAGACAATAATAAAATTATTAGAACTGTATTATCCCTTTGGCTGACCCCCCACCAACTTGTTCTCACCAGATGGGTTTCCTGGAGGATGACTACTCAAGGGTTCACACTCCTAAACTACGGTTTATGGGCCCCAAAGTATGTGCTTATCTTAACCAGAGGATTCAAATAGCTCAATCTAAATGCATTTTTTTGAACTACCATAGCAAGGAACATAACATCTTCCCATAAGCCTGGGCCAACACACTTTCTCACAAATTCACCCAGCATCTGTGGGCAGAGCGGGATTCATGTAGAGTTCAGAAGTAGAGTCACTCACATTTAGGGAAACCAAGTGGCCAGGGCACATAAAAAAGGAAGGCACCCACAAAGGTAACAATACATACATAGGGGAGTGATGTAACTCAAGCCTTCAATTCTGTAAGGATGTTCATGACCCTGAACTACTTCTACTGGTCTTAGTTTCAATATTTTTGCTAGATGCTTCTCTCCTGGGCACTATTGGCTATAATCTTTCACTGCCTTCATCAGAAATCCTGACTGGCTTTGTGATCCAAGTGTCATGGTACATAGGAACCATGTCAAATATCTTCTTTCTTTTTTATGGAAGAGGAAGCATTAGGAGATATTCTCTAGTGCCTGAAATTCTCAGACTTGGAGTTTCCCACAAGGCAATGATGATACCCTGGAAATCTCTTTGCTTGGTCTAGAAGGTAAAACCTAGAATCATGTTGTTGAGGTAATTCAGAACACCCTTCCTTTTTACAGAAGGTTTGGTTCAGGGAGAAATGTCCTTCACTCCTCTTCTCTGGCAATATTAAAGCACCTCTTATGGCCATATAATTCCATTGCAAAATGACATTGTCAATGGAGGTTTGGGAGAGAGACAAAACCTTCCCTCCTTTCCCCCCCTCCCCACCAACAGAGTTGGCTGCCATCTTTCTAGCTAATCTGTGAGAGGACATAAATGATCCTTGGCCAATCAGTTTTTTGTAACAAAAGGCCAACACTGAAATATTAGCAGGTTGTTTCTTAGACAATTCCTTTACATTTATTTGTAGGGCTACTTAAAAAAAAAAGAAAAAAACACAAACAAACTTCTCCAGTTTGGATTGGGGACTGCCCTGATTAATTTCTTTAAAAAAAATAAAAAGGTAAAGAAATACAGTCCATGACATATGGCAAACTAGAGTTGCCTTCCTTCATTATAATGAACCCCAACATAACAGTCACTTTCTTCCAAGATATTTCCCTCATTACTTAGTAAGGATGGGTTTGGGGCATCTTTGATATGCCTGCTTAACTAATCTATTTAAGGGTATTATGAGGATGTTTCTATCAATAGTTAGAAATTCCTTATTTTCGGCTATAGTCATACATTTTTCTTTTTTATGGGCACAGATAAGTTTGTATGCTTTGTGTTAGGGAGAAGGAATTTTTTTTATGGCCCCTGAAAATTGAATATCTTAATGAACGGGAAAGTTTGTCAAGTAAATTAGGCTTAAGCAATTGATATCAGTGGATAGCAAAAGGGTGGAGGCCTGCTTGCCTCTGATTACTTACCCTTGCTATGTATGTAACCCAAAGTGAGAGCTGTCAGTTGTGGATTTTGCCCTTGGGGAAATGCAACATGACTGATCAGGCAACTTCAGCTATAGCTGGATTGGAATAGCTTTAAAGTATGCGTATGTATCTGTATTATATATGTAGACACAGTATACACACAGAGCAAATTGAAACTTAGAATCTAAAGAACCTCAATGCGATTCTATGGTACTTTGTAATTCATAACCACAGTGAGCAGAACAGCAGCGTTCCTTGTTTATTCCGTCTGTGTAACCCAATAGTATTAAAATTAAAACTTCATAAACAAAAAGATTTTGAACTCTTTAGCAAATTCAACTATGTTGTGAAAAAACCCAACTGGGTTTTTTGGTGCAGACATTTTGTCGAGACGCTTAATTTGTTTGTCAGACCCCAAACGTGGGAGTTTCAACAATTGTTATTTTATTTCCATGTGGTATACAACAACATATATTGTTAGCATTTCATCCTAGCTCTCTTTGTTAGGACTTTGATTTGATTTTCAATTAGAATCATGGTATGTTTGTGTGATAGAATGTAACTGAGGATATTTAAACATCTGTCAGACACTGGCATAGATCTATTCCAGAATTCAGAGCTCATGTTTTGCTCTACTAAAAATAAAATAAAAGTCCATTAGTATTTACGGTGATGATCCAAGACAGGTAGTTCATGTTACCCGTTTGTTGTCTGACAGTAACAGCTGTGGCTTTCTTCATAAGCTTTGATTCTTATTTAGTTCAAATCAACGAATATTTATGAAGTGCCTACTAAATGCAAAATACTGTGCCAAGTACTGGACACCCCTCAGTAAATTTACTGAATGCCTGGGCAAATTAGCTATTAAATTCTGTTAAGAATAATACCCCTGTGACCTTGAACAAGTTTTTTTGCCATCTCTGGGGTCTATTAATTCAGCTATCAGCCTTAATCATGTAGATAATGTAACTGCAAGAGTATACGCCTGCCAAGATAGAACCATTTGTACATCATTGAACAAAATATACTAGGATACTTCTGCCTACCTCTCTTGTTCTTAGATTTTGACACAGGGTCCATATAGTAGCACACGTATGAATTCCTTCAGCTGTCTTTTAAAGATAAGATACTCTACAGAAGTCCCATAGGTAGAGAAAATGCATGTGCTATAGGTAACAGGCCAACCATAGGCTGGGGCAAGCCCCGTTTTAACCTTCTCCAACAATGATACTCCAAACTCTTAAGGCACTGAAGTAGGGAACAGGAGAACTAGTTCATCCTTCACCAGAAGAAAACAAACCAATGGAGATTCAACCTTGGTTCTATTACTGTGCCCACAAATGTAGCACTACACAGGCCAATCAGATGTGACCCCTGGGAACTAAACTGACATATATCAGAGAGCCAAAGCAACTATAACTCCCCTTGTTAGGATTGCAGGGCTGTAGAACATGTAATTCTTGTGAATACAAGTTGAATTAGGGATATGTAAAGGTATATGTTGTGTTATTCCTAGGTTGAGATGAAACTAGTGTCTCATAATAGGAGTTAACAGGGACTGATTTTCCCACTCACACTGGCAAAATGTACAGATTCTTTGTGCTATAAACTAGACTCCAAAACAGGGGATTGCATTAAATCACATCTAAGATCCCCTATTGCTCTGAATACTACACAGAAGAGGAACTGAATGCATTTGGAGTCAGAGGACCTGGGTTCAAATATGGATTCTTCTACCTGCTACCTATGTGAATGTAGGGAAGTCATTTTACTGCTTGGACTCAATTTTCTTATCTGCAAAGTGAAGAAGTTGAATTATATCATTTTGAATGTTCCTTCCAGTTTTAAATCTATGATCCTATAGTATGATGACTTGTTATACAATGATAAATTTATGTTAGAAAAAAAAACATAAATTTTTTTTTGGACAAGTTTGAATGATCAAACACCACAAAAAGTTATACATTGAGATTGTGAAATCTCTTATGGGTTGTATGATAAAATTAAAATCTCATTGTATAAGACTTTCCATACTGTAGGGATTTAAATATATTACATTTTTTTCCCACCAAACTAATCAATTAATTAACAAGCATTTGTTAAATGCCTACTGTGTGCCTCAGGCACTCTGAGGCTACAAAGACAAAAATGAAATTGTGCTTGACCTTAAGAATAGACGGAACCATGGAGTCAGGAAGACTTCGGTTCAAATCCCTGGACAAGATATAATCTTTCTGTTCCTCAATTTCCTCATCTGTTAAAATAAAGAAATTAGACTTAATGGTTTCTAAAGTTCCTTCTAGCTTTAATTCTCTGATCTTTTCTGTGTGTGTATACATACATATATCTACACACACATAGACACACACAAAATTAATTCAGGATAATTTGTGGGAAGAGGAACAAGGCACTAGTAGCTAGGGAATCAGTAAAGACCTCATGTAGGAAGTAGAATTTGAATTGAACTCTGAAAGAAACTAGAAATTCTAAGGTATACAGATGAAGAAGAAATATGTATAAAGGCATAGAAATGGACTTCAGTATTGTGAGAAACAGTAAGACTGGTTCAGCTATATTGTAAAATCTCTGCAAGGGAGTAATGAATAGAAAGTCTGGAAAGGTAAGTTCAGACCAGATTGTGGAGGTCTTCAAACATCATATGAGAGGAATTTTATGTGACCCTAGAGGTAACAGAGAGTGACTGAAGTTTATTAAGTAGAGGATTGACATTGTCAGACCTGAGCTTTAGGAGTATTACTCTAACAGTTGTGTGGAAGGTTAGAAAAGATAAAACTAGAGGCAGGGATACCAATTAGGAGACTGTTTTTAATAGATTAGGCTGTGAGAAGTTCATACTCTTCATAGGGGTAGGTGTCCCTTTGGGGACCCAATCCTTGAGTATGAGAGAATATTGTGGAGATAGTCCACAGAGGATTCTGGTACCTTGAATTCTAGAGATGACCCGTGTGTAGCTCCTCTTAGAATTCTGTAGCCCATGAGCCCCCAATTAACTTATCCCATGAGCTTCCCATTGACAATCAGCTAATAGACTCAATTCAATTTTTAGGAAAGTCATTAGTAAGAACAGTTGGTGCAAACATTCCTATCTCTTCCCTACCCCCAAAGTCTGGAGGCACACTTTCCACAAAGTTACACAGTGTTTATGGGAAGTATGGGCTTAAATTGGGATCACAGTGGTAGTGAGGTAAATGTATAGGGCATGTGGGACATATGGCACGTATGACATAAAAGCAGTCTATAATTTCTGGGACTTTAGGGCTTGGAAATCTCTTGGGAGAGTTGTCATGGTATCTGAGCTAGACAGGTCTTCTGGTAGGCTGGACTGACTCTAGAAATGACAGAATGCACCCCATATAGTCAATGTGATCAGTTTTCATGTCTTGTTTATGTAGTTAGGGAATCTCCTTAATTTTTCTCATGCCTGGTAATGTAGTGGTTAGAAGTGACAACTTCTGGGGGCGGAGCCAAGATGGCAGCGTAGCAGCAGCAACACATCGCAGCTCTCACATAGCCACCCCAAAATACCCATAAAATAGGACTCTAAACCAATCCTAGAACTCCAAAACGCACACAAAGATACTTCCC
>CM053582.1:272366331-272512773 GCA_028627135.1 Pseudochirops cupreus | reverse complement strand
CCACTGACCTGGAGAATAGATCCAGGAGAGACAATTTAAAAATTACTGGACTACCTGAAAGCTATGATCAAAAAAAGAACCTAGAAAGCATCCTTCAAGAAATTCTCAAGGAAAATTGCCCTGATATTTTAGAACCAGAGGGCAAAACAGAACTTGAAAGAATTCACTGATCACCTCTTGAAAAAGGTCCCCAAAAGAAAACTCCTAGGAATGTTATAGTCAGGTTCTGGAGTCCCCAGATCAAGGAGAAACTATTACAAGCTACCAAGAAGAAACAATTTGAATACTGTGGAAACACAGTTAGGATAACCCAGGATCTAGCAGCTTCTATATTAAGGGACTGAAGGGCCTGGAATGTGATATTCCAGAGATCAAGGGAACTAGGATTGAAACCAAGAATCACCTACCTAGCAAAATTGAGTATAATGTTCCAAGGGAAGATACAATCATTCAGTGAGGTGGAGGACTTTCAAACATTCTTGCTGAAAAAACCAGAACTAAAAAGAAAATGTGACACTCAAATATAAGAAGCATGAGAAGGTAAACATGGAAAAGAAATCATAAGGAACTTATCAAAGTTGAACTATTTACATACCAACATGGAAAAACGATAATTGTAACTTATGAAACTTTTCTCAGTATGAGGATAGGTGAAGGGAATACAAATGTATATATATGTATACATACACATATGTCTGTACAGGAGGATTTATATATGCATACAAACACATATCTGAGTATGTATATATATATATGAGTACATAGAGGGCACAGGATCAATTGAATAGGAAGGGCCGATATTTTAAAAGGTGAAATTGAGAGGTGGGAAAGGATTAGAATGAGAGTAGATGGGGAGAGACAGAATGGGGTTAATCATCTCATATAGAAGAGGCAAGGGATAACTGTTACAATGGAGGGGAAGAACAAGAGAGCAAAAGGGAAAGGGTCAATCTTACTCTCACTGAATTTGGCTTAGGGAAGGAATGACATAAACTCTAAACTGGGTATCTTGACACACAGGAGAGTAGGGGGGATGGAGATGAAAGGTAGGATGATGGAGGGTAGGGAAGGAGGAGGGGGAGGGTTGCTGGAAGCACACACTTCTGTAAAGGGACAGGGACAGGGTAGAGAATAGAAAAAGGTGGGGTGGGATAGGAAGGAAGGACATATAATCAGTCTCTCAGAATATACACACTGTGGAGATGTTCTGCATAATTACACATGTACAACCTGTTTTTAATTGCTTGTCCTTCCAGTGGGGGTGGGTGATGAGGGAGGAAGGGAAAGAATCTAGAATTTAAAGTTCTATAATCAAATCTTAAAAAATATATATATATATATATATATAATTATTATTGTTGTTATTATTAACTACATCCAACTGGGAATTAAGATATACAGGCACTGGGGTAGGGAGATCCATCCTACCCTACTGGAAAGTCAGAGGGTTGAGGGGGAGAACATAGGAGAGAGCAGATTGGGGGAGGCGTTATACAGTGGGATGGCTGTCTTGAGGTATTTCTTTTAGGGAGTGATCTATGGATTCTTTTGATTTCTACTTTCTCCTCTGGGCAATTTTTCTCTTATGATTTCTTGAAAGGATGTCTACTATCTTTTTTTTGCTCATGGTTTTTAGGTAGTCCACTGATTCTTAAATGATCTATCCTTGAGCTATTTCCAGGTCAGTTGTTTCTTCCTATGAGATATTTCACATTTTCTTCTATCTTTTCCACATTTTGACTTTGTTTTATTATTTTGTAATGTTCTCATAAAGTCATTAGCTTCCATTTGGCCAACTTCAATTTTCAAGGAGTTTTTTTTTTTGCTTAAACAAGGGTTTGTACCTCTTTTCCCAAGCTTTTAATTGTCTTTTCGTATCTTTCTTCCCTAATAATTGTTTCTTTTTTTCATCTATAGTTCTAATTTTATTTTAGCTCCCCCAGTCCCACTTTTTTTTTTAACATCTTGCTATAACTCTTCTAGGAGATCCTCTTGAACTTATGTCCAAGCTGCATTTTTCTGTGAGGCTTTGCTTATAGAAATTTTTGAGTCATTCTTTTCTCCTATATTTGTGCTTGAGCTTCCTTACCATATAATCTCTCTTTATGGTGGGTTCCTTTTTTCATGTTTGTTCATTCTTCTAGCCTAATTCTTGTCTTGGGGTTTTTTGTTAGTGCTAGAGTATGTGTGCTTCTAGGAGTGACATTCTTCTGATTTCATAGCTCAGGGCCTACAAGCTTTCAGTGCTCCCAAAGTGATATGATCAGGGGGATATCAACCCTCTTGGTCTGAGCTCTGTAAATTCCTGACTTAGGTTTAGGTCTGTCAGCTTGTCATTGGTTGGGAGTTTCAGTAGACTAATGCTAGATTCAATCTTTTGGAGGCTCTGCAGGTTCAGGGTGTTTTAACTGCTTGAATGGGATTTCTGCCCTGGTTATTCTATTATAGGCTTATATGCTGAACTGAAGGTTAGGACTGAGTCCCTGCTGTGCTTCTGGGATCAGAGCCATGTAGCTGTGTTTCTAGAACTTGTTCCTTGGTTAGTACATAGCTAGGACCCAGGCTCACCACCACTTCTCTTTGGCCCTGGATCTGTGACCTGGGATTGAGTAGTGGATGACTGAGGGGCCAGATAACACTGTTCTTGTATCCAGCACTAGTTTAAAGATACCCCAGAATCTCTTTCTTCTTCCTACATTGATGCCCTGTTTCAGTGCCCTTTCTGTCCCTGGGGTCCTCTTCACTGCCATCACAAGCACTTCTGGCGAGATCCCATCCCCAGTATCCAAAGTATCTCTTTGTCTGTCTCCCTAAGTTGCCCTGGGCCACATAAATGACTCATTGTGACTCTTCTGGGTTTCCCCAATCAGAATTTGTTCTGGTACATTTTCTAATGTTGAGGAGAAGGGACAATGGGAAGCTAGGCTGTACTGTTTCCTCTCACTGCCATTTTGACTCTGCCTCCAATCCAATGCTCTAACCACTCTAGTATATTGCCTTTCCCTTATCTAGTCTTTTACCTCATTTTACAAATGAACAAGCTGAGACTCAAGGAGAAAAAATGGCTCATTTAAGGTCAAACAAAGTTCTTCTTGAGTATTGACCATGTGCCCAATATTGTGCTATAGGAGATAAAGAAATGTACAGGTATGGGCCCTATTCTCAATCTAACTGGGAACATCAGGCTGATGGCCTATATAATAGTAACTATTATTTCTACCATTATGATAACTTCTCATGTTTATATAATTTTTTACATTACAAGCATTTTACATTATGATAGGGTTCTTGTGGGGATCAAATAAGGATTTGATTATGATCCTGTCATAATTGTTATCCCCATTTTAGAGATGATAAAACCTAGTGTCAGCAACATTAATTAATGTCTCTAAGCAGACACAATAGAATATGGACACAAAGGGGCAAAGTCAAATCCCAGTCTTATGATTCCAAGTTCAGAGCTTTGTTTCTACCATATCATATTGTTTCTAATATACATGACATGGAGAATTCAATACTCATGTTCAGAGGTATGGTATAGACTGCAAATATAATAGTTCAAAAAGAGGAAACTTTCTCCTTAAAATGTCAGATAATTGAGGCAAAGTGGGGTTTCCTTTATACTGAAATGACTGCTTCAGTTCTTCCCTTCTCTTTACATATGCAAATATAGCTTTACTTACAGCCTCATACTTGGAGAATGGATACTGGTAGAATTGAGATTCCAAGTCCCACTCATCAAAAAGACCTTGTTTAATGACCTGATACTAATGTGAGAAAAATCCTGAATGAGAGGTGACAGTGTTCTCTTATTGTTGAAATTCATTCAAAATCCTAGGAGATGATATTAGACTCTACCTCTGCTTTCTGAAATTAATCACATTTATATGTGAAGATAAATGTTTACCATTTGAAGTCCTTTGGGATCTGGTTCCAACATATCTTTCCAAGCTTATTACAAATAACTCTCCCTCATGCACTCTATCTTCTAGCCAAACTGGTCCAGTTAACAGTTCCTAGATGGAACATTCTACCTACTGAAAGTGTAGTCCCTTCTTCCATTCCTGAAATCTCCTTCCTCACCTCTACCTCTTGGAATCACTAGCTTTCTTCAAGGTTAAGCTCTAGTTCTACCAAATTCCACTGTGCTTTATAAGTGACACCCCTGCCCCCCAGTTGCTGGTGGACCCTCCCTTCCAAAATTTACATTTATCTTGTACATATTTTGTGTTTGCTTTCCTATTGTTACCTCCTTCCCTAGTAGAATGTAAACTCCTTAAGGACAGGGACTATTTCATTTTTGTCTTGGTATTCACAGTTCCTAGCACATAGTAGGAGCTAGAGAAATTCATGTCAAATTGAATCAAGTTGAATTGAATGAAATTGAATATCACAGTTATAATATCTAATAGCCTTCCATGGGGGAAGCCTCAGGGCTCAAGGAGTCAATCTTCTTTTCTTAGTCCAGCATTGTGAATAGATTTCTAATAGTACCACAGCATAGTTTAAAGTATTTCCTGGAGAGCAGTTGAGTTTTAGAATTTAGCAATCCACGTTCAAACTCTCTCTCTGGGGATGAATAGGCTTGGCATGGTACAGTTAAGTATTTCATCACCCAAGCTCCTTTACACAAGAAATCTCTTTATATTTGAGATACATAAAATTCCACTGCTATATACCCTGAGATCAAGTTACCTCATCCCACAGAAATTGTTAACACACTCCAAATGAGAAAACCCAAACAGATATTTGATAAGCTACTTACTAGGTATGAAACACTGCAGCTGAACCTAAGAATATCATCTGAGATGATTGGCAGCTTTTTGACAATACCAATTGATTATCGTTATGATGGAAGGTATGCTTTTGATAGACAGCGGGTATCATAATGTTATCAAAACAAAGTCAACTGGCCAGGTTGAAACAAGCATTACACTATTCTAAATAAATTCCAGGTGACTATGAATTATATATTTGTCAGAAAAGAACTACTGGATATATGATACAGATGGACAGGGAATAAGTACTAGATTTGTAATTTCATTGGTACAAGGAACTCCCAGGTAACTCCCTGTACCAACCTGGGTCTACACCTTCTCTGTCAGAGAACCCATCAAGATCAATGATGGGTTAAGTGACCTTTCCAAGGTCATATATCCAGTATGTGCCAGAGATGGGACTTAATCCCAGATCTCCTTGGCTTCCAGGCCAGCTCTCTAGCCATTAAGTCTCATGCCTATTACATATTTGGTAGATTTTAATGCACACTGTGGTTTGAATTTTTCCATATCTGCTTGTATTTTTTTTTTTTACTATTCTTTGTTGTTGTTTATCCTTCATTCTTGAAGAGGACTGTGACATCAAAAAGGTTAAATCCCAGACCTTTGGAACTCTCAGGGAGGAAAATCCTTCTCTCAATCCAGATCAGCCTCTACTCTGCAACTTAAACCTTAGAAAGTTGCCTGGAGGGCAGGTAGGTGGTACAGTAGATAGAGCACCAGATCTGGAGTCAAGGAGGACCTGCATTCAAATCTAGCCTCAGATAATTATTAGCTGCGTGAACTTTGGCAGGTCACTTAATCCTGGTTGCCTCCAACAAACAAACAAACATCAATAACTACAAAAATAATGAAACAAAAAAATCTGTACCTGGAGCACAGATAGGTTAAATGACTTGCCCAGGGTCACACAACCAACATATATTGAAGGTAAGACTTGAAGGTCATGACCCCTAGGCCAGCTTCCTATCCCGTTGGCTAGGCTACCTCTCAGTTGCTTTTATTTTGCCGAATTAGAACAATTACCATATCCAATAGCTCCAAATAGAACAGGAATTTGGGAGCATGAATCAAAAAGAAAACACATGGCAAAAGTCAGGTAGGTCTATATTAATGAACTAGGTTACTACCTGAAATCAGAATGGAATGATCTCTGTTTTTTATGATCCATACATTAGAGGAAATGTATTATATGAGGTTCATTTGGGGTTAAATGGTTGATATATTTTTAACATCTGAAACCTGTTATTTTTGCAACTAACTTTTATCCTACTTTCCTATAGCTTCACAGACTTTCCATTTTAAATTACTAAGCTTCCATAAGCTAATTATAAAGTTTTATCTTTAAAAGTGTTGTTGCCTTTTAATCATTTCAAAGCATTCACTGTAATTAGGTTTTTTTAAAAGCCCCATAGAAGATGGTGGCATCCTTAATTTTGATGACAAAATTTTGTTCATTTACTGGCAGTTTCTATTTCATTGACACTGTGGAGTCTCAATCAAAGGCAGAATTTGTAGAAAAGTATATGCCCCCAAAGGTTTCAAGTGAAGTCTCTCCTGTTTTTCATTTTGTTTTTGTATTCTCAGTACCTAGCCCAGTACCTGTCATATTAATGCTCATTTGGTTGACTTGGGGAGAAGAATTTGGACTTTTCCTAAAAAAATATTATTAGCCATGTTAACTGAAGGGCCAAAATCTTATTTCCCTTGCATCATGACCTTTGTATTCTTTTGTGCCTTACTGATCATTATTTTTTCCATGCTTAAATCACTTTCTGGATGAATGAGTTCAGTAGTGTTTGTGTGGCATGACATGAAGGAAGGACACTCGGGTCATGAGTGGACTAATTAGGTTGCCTCTGTTTCGTGACTCTGACCTAATGGGGCATTTTGAAAATGTCTAACCTCAGTCACAAGCTGTATGACCACAGGCAAGTCACTTCCCTTATTTCAGACTCAGTTTCCTTCTCTATAATATGAAAGTGTCAGACTAGGCAATCTTGAACATATCTTCCAAGTCTGACACTGAATTTATTCTATGAATGAGTAGAGAAGGATCACGTAAATCCATCTTTGATCTTGGAAATAATAACTCAATGCCCATATCCTACTGGAGGTAAGTAAGTAATATCATTTTTTATACAATAAATACATATTTATTATAGTATTCATTCATTTCTCAAAAAAATTATTAAGGTGCTACTATGTGCAGCACACCATGCAAGACATTGGGGAAGCTATAAAGTTTAGAGAAGACATGATCTTTGCTCACATAGTACCAGTCTAATAAAGTCTAAGATATAATTTAGTTTTATACAATTTAACTATCAGTAAGTGCCTGCTGTGTCTCAGGTACAATGCCAAGCACTGGAGACACAAAGGCAAAGTTAAAACAATCTCTGTCCTCAAGAAGCAGGTGTTCTATTTGGGGGAAACAACACATATGTAGAAAATGAAATAGGAAATACATACAACATATAGACATAAACACAACAAAGACATAAAAAGTTAAATTAGATAGATAGATATCTACTCGAGTGCCTAACACACTACCAAAGAATGAGGTTTTTGTTGTTGGTTGGTTGGTTGGTTTTTAATAGAGATAATCGGTCATATTGGACCAATTCCTGTTAGGAGAGCAAATAATTATCTGTTTTTAACATGTGCACTCTTTAAAAGTGTGTTTCATTTCATGAAAGTGGTTACTCAGTTCTCTGGTAGACAAAGGAAAGACAATTGAAAATCCTTTAGACTTGGAACCATTTTGGAATAGTGATTTATTTCTTTGAAATTGTACAGCTAGATAGGTTGTTGGTATGATGGAACAATTTACTAAAAGATTTTCCAGTGTAAATTTGCAAGCAGGTCCCCAAAATCAATTGGCCCTCTCACATTTTTATCAACCATATTTACTGAAGATAGTTGAAAGTGACCAAGGTGACAATAAGTAACAACTGCCTGAGGTGCTATGCATCTGGGCTCCCATGATCACTTCATGAATGTACTATAGTGGTAACCTGGCTGATTGCCTTCATAACATATGAAGTCAATTTGGAACAGCTGGAAAATATGGAAGGTATGATTACCAAGATGAGATGACTATGCCAGGGAGGGGAGCAAGACAGCTAACGTATACCTATGAGGTACATAACTGACCAAAAAAAGCTTTTACTGTCCCATGAAAGACTCCATAAGCAATCAAGTGTTAGAGGAGAAATACTCCTTTCTAAACATGTTAAAGGCAGAGGTTTGTTTTCATTTTTGTCTTCAGATCACCAGCAGAGAGCCTTGCCCATACCATATGCTTACTAAATGTTTATTAAATTGAATCTAATTCCTGATGTGCCTGAAATGCATCTTCTATATGGTCCCTGTTCTTTTTTGTCTCAACTCCCCAGTAAAGACTCTTGGAAATAGAACAGAATAAATCACATACGCACACACGCACAAAAACAAATAAACAAAAAGCCTATTTTAAAATATCTTCTCTAAGTTGATTTAGAAGAGCCTCCTAATCAACCTTCCCATTTTTATGGAAATTTATATTAGCCCATGAAAATGGTATAAGTATGTAGTGTGGTGTGGTGGAAAGATGGCTGGACAGAGTAACTGGAGACTTAGGTTCTAATTTGAAGCTCTTTCAGTCAGTCAAAAAACATTTACTAAGTGCTTTCTATGTGCCAGGTACTGTGCCAACCCCTGGTGATACCAAGAGAGGGAAAAAGCACAGTTCTGCTCTCAAGGAGTTCCCAGTCTAATGGGGAGAAGGCAACATACAAACCACCATGCACATACCACATACATGGTAAATAGGAAGCAATCTTAGAGGGAAGACACTAGCCAGGGGAGAAGACATAATTTGAACATAATGGTCCAAATTGCTTTCTTTCTCTAGCTTTTGGGTCCCTGCTCTTTAGAATAAGGGGATTATATGAAATGATCTCTATGATCTACAAAATTTTTAGGTACCATTGTAAAGGTTGTCACCAGAGTAAATTTCTTCTGGAGGAATGGAACCACACTTTCTCTTTTCCCTTCTCCAAGTACTATGTACTTCCAAAGCAAATTTCCCCATGCTTCTATACATAGTGGATGCTCAATAAATTATATTATTTGACTTAATCATGGGTTATTTTCATTTATTTGATCTTGGAAGAAGGGAAGAATTATTCATTTGATCAGTGAGACAAAGAACAGAGCCCAAGGCAATATGCCCTACAAACCTGAAGGAAAAAAAAAAAACAATTTCTCTAGTATTCTAAAAGAATCCTATGGAAGATGAAAGATATGTTAAATAGAGAGTTATGAATACTATACAAGTTCCAATTATACTTCACCTCCATAGGCCTCAGTTTCCTTTTCTATAAAATAGAAGCTGGGAACTAGACCAGGTTCATTTGTTCAACATTTTCTATGGTGGCCTCTATGGATCCTTCCACCTCTAACAGTCTGGGACTATGAATTGTGTCTGGAATATATCACAATTTGCCCATTTTAATTGATTTGAAGCCCTGAATCTTTGGGCTCAAACTAATTTGTATGGCTGACATAATAGCCTGGAAAAATCTAATCTCACCTTTCAAAATACCTAACTTCCCACCTTATTCAGACAATCAAATGTTATATAGTCAAATATATGGAGAAAATTAGGCTATTGTTCATAGAGAGAGACAAATCTCTTTCTCTAAACTGAGTAGATTAATCTTGCTTTCTGGACCCAAGTTCTACAAAGTATTGTATAATAGGTAACAATAGATTCACTTTAGGCTAAATGTTTAGGTAAAGGATGAAAAATTTTGTCAACTGTACATAATTGCTGTTGACATGGTAACCACATAGTTTTGGGTCATATTGTTCCCATGTAAATATTCTCTTCCTAAATACAAAGATTCAATTTATCCATGAAAAAAATTACAAATGGGAAATTAGGTCCAAGAATCTGTCGAAACCTAAAATAAAGATTTGTTTTTAGTTCGGTAACTTAGTCCCTTTACCAGAATTATTCAAAATTGGAATTGGAATGCTCATGCAAAAGTCAACTGCTAACATTTACAAAAAATGCCTCATACTTTACATTAGTCATATTCTTGGTAACTATTCATTGAATTTTAATCATATTTAGGGTCTCACATTGTGATTGTAAGGATATATATCCTCCTAATCTTCTGCTTCTCTCCCTGTCCCAGGTGTGGGTGTCATTTCCTATCACTAGCAAAACAACTTTATAAAATTATATTCAATTATAGTAACTTTTAAGCCAAAAACAGAGCTAACAAGTCAATATTACATAAGGGTTGGGGAATAACTCTCCTTCTTGTTTAAATCAATCAGAAGTATAGACTAGGTATGAATAAATCCAAGACATATCTATTGAATCAATCACTAAATTACTCTGCCCTACTTAAAGTAACTGCCTTAAGCAAGTCAAAACACCTCTGTTGAATAAAAAAATCAGTGGAAGACACTAGAGTAGATTCATGAAGTCCTTGAAAGCCATTGGATAAAACTGAGTGAAAATGACCAGGACATATATTTGGATTGGCTGAAGAAACTCACTCATACCCTAGCAGAACTGGTCACAGACTTTGGGGAAGATGTTTTGTTGCTATACCACTTCAGCAAATACTTCTTTATAAAAATTAATTTTCTGATTGACTGATATCAACAGATAACCAATGGAGAAGCATACCAGTGGGGGGTTTATGAGCTATTCCTTAGGGTTCCCTAGAATCCTGAGGGTAGAAACAGCAGTTTCACTTAAAGATAATGACCAACAGGGTGGGCATGTGCCAGTGTATGTGTGTGTGGGTGTGGGTGTGGGTGTGTGTGTGTGTGTGTGTGTGTGTGTGTGTGTGTGTGGGTGTGTGTGTGTGAGAGAGAGAGAGAGAGAGAGAGAGAGAGAGAGAGAGAGCTCATAAGAGTTCCATTTTGGAACCAGAAGAAATATTGAAGATCATGTCTAAACCCCTCATTTAACAGATGAAAAAAGTAAAGTCATTAGTGGTGATTTGACTTGTCCAAGATCACACAGCTAGTTAGGAGCAGAAGTGAAACTAGAATGATCAACATGATTCACTTAAGTCACTGATGATGGCAAATTCACTAAAGCACCACTTTTTTCATGTAATCCTATATTGTAAAATAATAACATGAACAACATGACATATTATATAATAGTATTACTTAATATATTGAGGTAGAGAGGAGAGAAAAAGAGCTAGACAAAGGGGAGACACACGAATATGTCCTTTCGTGTATGTCCTTATTCAATTATAGCCACATCACAGACCTGATTCCTTCATTTTTTTTCCTTATAAGACTTTAGCTAATATTCAGGCTCTAGCTTCAGGCTCCTTTGAGTCAACTAATAGATGTAAAGTCTAGGAAAGAAGGAAAACACATTTTAAAAGGCCAGCAGTTTGCTGTTGTTGTTGAAGAAAAATGGTTAGAGAAAAGAAAAGCTATGCCTTGCTCCTCGTGAAACATGGCTCTTCAGTTTTCCCAACCTACCCCAGGCTTATCTTTGTAATATGAATAATATAGCTGTAACTCATCAGAAATGTCTATGTTTTAATTTGAAAAAATCATTCCTATGTTAATCTTTAATAGGCTGTCTTCTGGACCAACAGAAAGAGTTACAAAAGAAGTCATTTACAGTGGCATAATTAAAGCCTATGAGAAGCATATTTAGCAATGTGGTGCTGTTTCCCTTTTCATCTAATGGCCTCACTGCTACATAGATTCACTATTTGATCAGTGTATCTGGCCCCAGGGGCTTCATGGTCTGCAAGCCACAACCTACTAATAAGCACCCTCCAGCTTGTTTGTTAAACAGATCAGTGCTGGCAGGCACCCAACAACTGGAGTCCTTGAAACTTGGAGCTCTTTAACTTGCCTGGCCTATTGTGTGGCAAGCAAGAGAATAAACTAAGTACCTCATAAATGCGGGGCAATTATGCATCAGTTAGCAATACAGCTGTGGTTCAAAAGATTGCTTACCTAAACCAAATAGAGGCCTAATTTATTTTGGTATTGTCTTTGTTAAAAAAAACCAAACAAACAAACTCTCTCGCTTGTGTACACAGTATAGAAAATGATTGCAGTTGCCCTTCTAAACAAGATGGCAGCTGGTGACTCAAGGAAATCATCCACACCGGAACTGAATGAAGGCTTTTGCTTTTATGATTGGTGCCAACGCAACACTTGATGTGGCTTCGTTAGGCTCTTTTACCAAAGGTTGTTTTATTTTATTGTAATTCGTTGCAATTCAGTGGTAAAAAAAAAAAAGAAGGAAAAGAACACCAGTTCTTATTAGAGATAGAAGATAAGGGACTAGTAACATGGAGCAAAAGGATTGAGAAACAAAGAGGAATCTTCTATTATAAAGACATTCCAAAGTAGTGTAACTTGGGAATGAAGTGCAGTGCATGGGTGTGTGTGTGTGTGTGAACATATATATTATAATATACGCCCATATTTGCAATGTGCCAAGTTCTGCTTTAAACAACCTATGCTGAGTCATCAGTTCTCACAAGACTAAATGAAAGAATAAGTGACACGTTTGAGTTTTGAGGGATCCAAATAAGAAAGGGTTAGCTAAGTCAATAGCTCTGATATAATAACTTCTGTTTTACACGTCATTCAATATCTCTATTTTTGTTGTAATAATAAGCATTTTTATTTGCCTTCACTTCCCACCATAGAAAGTGCTTTTCTCATAATAATCCTATGAGTTACATAGTGAAATTATCAATATTCCCACTTTACAGATGTGGAAACAGAGGGTCAAGAAGGTTGAACAACTTGGGCAAGATCATACAGTTAGTATTTGACATGGAATTTGAAACCAGGTCATAGGATCATAGCATTCAGATCTAGAGGAATCTTAGAGATCATCTAATGTACCTCTAATGCATCTAATGCATCCTTTTATGGATGACAAGAACTGATACCCATCAAGGTGAAGGAATTCATTCCAATTCACAAAGGTAACAAGTAACAGAGTCAAGATTATGATCTAGTTCCTCTTGTAACAAATCCAGTTTTCTGAATTCAAGTCTAGTACTTTCCCCTCTGAGTGTAAGCATAAATTAGTCACCATAAATTTGTAATGGGAATCCCTACTCACCATAAATTTGTAATGGGAATCCCTACTCCATCCAGTTCTTCAGAGATGGTGGTATCCCAGTTCTTGCTGCCATAATCCCATTGACAGAATGTCTGTATTGAAAAGGTGGGCCTTTGATGTATGGAAGATTTGAGGTAAAAAAAAATGTTTTTCAATTTCCTGAAAAGAATCCAGCTTATTCTTCCTTTTCAATTCAGTTACCATCTTGCTGCTTGGTATGCATTGTCTGTCATATGCATACAGACAGACAGATAGATAGATAGATAGATAGACAGATAGATAGATAGAAAGAAAGATAGATAGATACAGGTGCATATATCTTTTGGACAAATTAGAAAAACTCTATGGGGTATACACTCAGATACATGTTGAAATCTAATTCAATTCCATTCAATAAACATTTATTAATTGCCCACTATGAGCCAGGTCCATTTGGTCTTTTATGCATAGATGAACAGGCCAAACTCCTTCCAAGATCTTGGAAGCAACCTCTTCCAGGAGGATCTGAAATGTCTAGGGGTTTGATGCAATCAACAAAATGTCATTCTCAAACAGGGAGGAAGTCACCATATCAATAAAATCATATCTTAACCTAGATTCTACACTGGATCTCTTCATTAATGTGGTGAATAGTTACAATATGAGAAAGCAAGCAAACATCTTCTCATCTTAAGCCTCCCCTGATGTTAGTTATCAGAAAATTACTGAAAGTTTATTTCTATTATTACAGGCCTGCCCAACATACAGCCTGTGGACCGCTATTCTTCATTCAAAGGATTTTGGACAGACCACGAAAAATGTAGGGTTGCCACTGGGTACTCTCCTGTTTGTCACATGACCCGTGGCAACCAACTATCATCAGTCTGTCTCTAGTCAAACCTATCTGGGGCTGGAAGAAGTTTATAAGTTGTGCAGGTCTGTGTTATGACATCTTCCAAGGAATACTGAGTTACCTTGATATATATCAAGGGAGTCACTTTGTCATAAAACAACCTATAAGGTGGCATTTTGTTTTACCAAGGGGAATGCTTTTTCATAAGCAACAACTTGTAAGCACAATGGGCTCTTATATTCTCTACCTATTTCAGTCAATTGCAATATGGTAAAGGTATGGTACATTGTAGAATTTTGCTTTAGAGATGTTGGTACCAATTCAAGGGAACAGCATCTTCTGTTTAGAAAATTGGTATTTCAAAAACAGTTGAGGGGGGGAGTTTTCCTGTTTCCATGTAGATGATAGAGTTTTACACAAAATTCTTGATAAATAATGAAGAATTATAAAATTTGTGGGGGGGGGGGGAGTCATGGGGAGATAAAACACATAATTAAGAGAAATTCCAATATGCTATTCTCTGTGTTTCTCCAAGAAAATCTTTCTCTGATGCTTCATTTTGGCCTGGAAATGATAGTGGCTTCTCAAAGAGCATGCCAGTGATGTGTAGGCCCTGGCAGAGATTGGTCAGTTTTTCTTATTGTTGTTGAGTCATTTTCCAGTCACGTCTGACTCTGTGACCCCTTTTGGGGTTTTCTTGGCTAAGATCTTAGACTGGTTTGCCATTTCCTTCTCCAATTCATTTTACAGATAAGGAAACTAAAGCAAACAAGGTTAAGGAACTTACCTGGGGTCACATAACTAGTAAGAGTCTGAGGCTGAATTTGAACTCAGTTCTTCCTTACTCCAGACCCAGAACTTTATTCACTGCACCACCTAACTGACCCTGGTCACTAAATCTCTAATACTATTTACCAAATTAGGAAGACTTCAAATCAGGAAGCATAGTGAAAGACTACGTGTATATATCATCTGTAGACCTGCCCACATAAGTTTAGAGATACTCTTCCTCAGAAGGTTGGCTAACAGATGACAGATATGTTATTCAGCAATTCAAGATGATCATCCGCTAAAGTGTGACAGGGTCGGAATCTTGCTTACACTGATGAAATAAATCAGAGACTTTTTTGACATGTTCAACTATTGCATATATTATAAATTTATGTGACCATGACCCAATAGAGTCATTTCTTTGGAACTTTTTATTACATTATGAATCTTACAATCTTGAAGAAGGAATATTTTTCATTTATGTTTGTTCATAGATTGTGTTTATACATATAGGACCATATCTCCCCTAATGTGCAAAGCAGATGGGGATTAGAGATACTGCTGTTTATAACCACTTTACATATATATTTACCATCTCCTTCAAACAAAGGCCCATTTTTAACACCAATACACTTCCAGTGATTATTGTCTATCAGTCTCTAAAACACCAATACACTTCCAGTGATTATTGTCTATCAGTCTCTAAAGAACTGATGTTGAAGATCATCCAAAGGACAATGGAGATGCAAATCACAGGTATAAGCAGGCTGCATTATAAATAGGGAATTGTGCAAGAGAAGCAACTGAAAACTGTAGAGCCTGAAAAATAAATAGATGGGTCTGTCACATAGTAAGTTCCAAGGAGAAGCAATGAAGAGTCCTTTCACTCGTTGGTATGCATAAAACATCGAGAGATCTAGAAGTCACCAGCTATTGAATGGAGCCCTGTAGAGAACTGATAAAACAAAGTTACACAAGCTGAGCAATAACGGATGGCTTATGATTTGCACCACTGGAGAGAGTTAACCACATCAATGAGATCACAAATCTATTTGATGGTTAGAGTTATATGATTTTTGTTGTTTCAAATAAGTAAAAATAAGAATTTCTGCAATATTCTTTTCCATTTCCTTGGTTTAGTTTCTAAGAATTGGGTATCAGCAGAATCAGATGCTTTGCTTTAAAGAACTTACCAGATATCATTTTCCTTAGGGCTTTTAGCAGAAAAATCAAGGATTTTATGCCAAACTATATCATCAATATTGAAGTAGGTACTTCCTATTATTCTTCTTATTATTTTTTTTGTAAATAGAAGATAACATTTCCTTGTATTTGCTCATCAATTGTCTCATCCATACATAGAATTTCTTTAAGAGAAAATCATTCCATAAGAAATAACCAATATCCCTTAAGAATATTTTATGGAATATTACCATACCCCCAGAAGAAAAAAGCTATCTGTACCCATTGCTGTCTCTTCTACTCCTCTCATTCACTTTTCAAGCCTCCAAAATCTGGCTTTTGACCTTATAGCTCAACTGAAACTGCCCTCTCCAGAGTTTCCAGTGATATCTTCCTTGCCAAATCTAGTGGCCTTTTCTTAATCCTAATCCTTATTGACTTCTTGGCACCATGACACTGTTTGACATCTTCTCTATCTAAATACTCTCTTCTCTCTGGGTTTTCATGGCAGTGCTCTCTCTTGGTTCTCCTCCTACTGGCTAACCCATTCCTTCTCAGTTGTCTTTGCTAGATCGTTATCTGTATCTTCTCCCCTTCTCCCTCCCCCGCCTCTACAACTATATGCCAAGGTTCTGTCCTAGGCCCTCTTTTCTTCTCTTTTTATATAATCTCAGTGAACTCATCAGCTCTGATAAATTTAAGTATTATCTTTATGCAAGTGACTTACAGATCTATATACTTAATCTCCCTTGACATACAGTCCTACATCACCAACTGCCTATTGAACGGAATGTCCTGGAGACATACATTTCCTGGGCACCTAGATGACATAATAGATAAAATATATGGCTTGGAGTCAGGAATACTCCTCTTCATGAGCTCAAATCTGGCCTCAGACACTTACTAACTGTGTAACCCTGGGCGATTCACTTGTTTGCCTCAGTTCCTCATCTGTAGAACGAACTGGAAAAGGAAATGACAAACCACTACAGTATCTTTGCCAAAACAACAACAACAACAAATGGGGTCACAAAGTGTCAGATATGACTAAAACAACTGAACAAGAACAACAACAGATACATTAGAATTCAACACACCTAAAGCAGAACTCATTATATGAATAGGAATCATCTTTAGGGATGGAGCAGTAATCTTATAAAAAGACAAGAAATAAATACCATAACCTATAGATTGCAACAGAGAGTAATTAATATACATTGAAAAGAAAGGACTGGGAAATCTTCCCAGGAACGGTATTGCTTAGAGGGGTAGACTTGGGAAGTAATGTCAAAATAACCCCCGCATGTTAACATTATATCTCACATTAAGAAATAAATAGATATTAACAGGGGTTTTAAATGGAAACAGCCCTAGCAGATTTAAAAAAGGGTTGCTACCTTCTGCTGCTGGTTTTAAATATGGACTGCCAAAATGTGGCCAGACTCACTGAGATGTGGACACATGACTAAAAATAGGAGAAATACATAGAGTATTTTCAGGTGGCAACCTAAATGCAAGCTGTGGTGTTCTGGAAAGAGCAATGGGTTTAAATCAGAAGATTTCATTTCCACCTCTATGAATGTGATCAAATTACTGACTCACAGGTCCTCAGTTTCCTCATTTGTATATAAAACAAGGTAGTTGGACTCAATGGTTGATATTTTCCCTAGCTCTAAACCATACCATCCATTATGTCAGAGGCAAGTGGTTGGTTTTTTTTATAAAATTCTTTCCTAAAATGACAAAAATCTTTACTAAACATTTAAAATTCAAGTTGCCTTAGGCAAATCACTTAAACCCTCATTTTTTTCATCTGTAAAATAAGGGAGTTGAATGAAGTTAACTGTCGAGCTTTTAGTCCTATCACTGTATATATTTTTGACCGACAACAACAAAAATGTACCCTCACATTGGGGTTGAGGCAAGTATAGATAATATGAAATCAATTCCCTATATTATTTGCATTTTCTTTTTCAAAGAACTTTTTTCTTGGTCATTCTTGAACTCTAGTATCTTGATGAAAGGAAAAGAGAAGAGAGAGGAACAGAGAAAAGGGGAAAGGAAGAGAGTGAAAGCAAGGAAAGGAAAAGAGCTAGGAGTTTTACTGTAGTAGTCACTTGTATGGAATCTGCCATGGTGTTCCTAAGGATCTGGTTCTTGAAAAAGTTTATTCTATTTTAAGGAATTTGGCTGTACAGAATCTTTGGCACTGTATAGTGTTTCTCTAAGTTGCCGGTTTCCTAATTGGTCTACCAGTCAGTGTGTCAAATGAATTTTGATTTTCTGATTGGATGTACACAATTCAAAAGACTACTATGTAAATGTTATCCTTTTCCATTAGGGAATATAAAGAGAAGAAAATGGAGGGCTCTAAAAGTAGAGTTTGAGAAGCTCTTTTTTCCTTAAGAAATTAACTTTCAAAAGGGTTCCAGCTACTACTAATTATGTAAGTATCTAATTTAGGTTTTCTTTATACATAGGCAGAGTAGGTGGTTGCCTCACTGGTATGATTTTAAAGGCACCAGCTCAAAAAATATATCTTCTACACATTGGTTGGTGTCTTTAGCCTAAGGCTTTCATTTCCCAGTAAGTGCAAATCTCCTTGGGAGAGCTAATATTTCAAGCTGGTACATCGTGATATGAATGAATTTTAGGTCTTTTCCTGAAAGCAAGTTGAGAGACAAAGAGAGAGAGAAGAAGAAACGAGTTCTGGGTGTATGACAAGGGGGAGGAGAGTGTACCAAGGAGTATGGAGATAGAGCACAGAATGGGATTATTGGAAGTGTCAGAGACAAACTTAAATTATTTTACAATTTTGCATAGGTATGATCTATATCTATTTAAGATGATCCTACTTATACCCATGAAATTCTGGTGCTGGTAGTTAATTATAGTGCACATTGTAAATGTGTTTGCCATTGATCAAAATGACTGACCTTGACATGCAATGTGCTACTCCACTACGTGATTTCATTTTTCATTACTCCTCAACAAAGACTTCTTCATTCAACATATTCATCCTGTCCCCAAAGACATCACTTAACAAATAGATTTTAGAAAGGTTTAGAAAGGTTTAATAACCTGAAGTGAAGGCATTACATTCTGCTATGGAGATGCAATGCTGATTGGGAAGCGGTGCCTAGCAAAGGGAGCTCTGGTTTAATGAGTAACAGGGATCATGAGTAGCATCATAGGGCAATAAAGTATCAAGCTTTTCTCCACAGCAATGATAATATTAATTTAATTATTATTGGAGCAAGAAATGGAAATCAGCATGGAGAATGAACTCATCAAAGAGTAGATGGCAGGATGCCTCACTGGCTAGACGCTGGGATCCTGGTGGATGATTGAATGGGATGAAGCATGGTATGGGAATTTTTAGATATAGAGAGCTGAGGTGAGGAATGCCTCATTCACTCTCTGTTCCTCTTATTTTATTTATTTCCCTAAAGTTCTGTTGTGGTACAGTCATACTTCACTGATTTGGCAACTTCAACTACCTGGAACACAGCCAGGTAAGTCAATATTTCCAAATCATCCATTATTTCACATTTTTTTTCCTCTTCTCTAAAACTCCTTTTAGTCTTCCTAACCCTTTCTCAAATGACTGAATTGATCACAACAGATATAATCCAGAAGTGGTCTCTTGTGACAGAATTCTTCCTTCACAGGACATGATCTACATTGTGCTTTATTCATTTCACAGGGAAAAAAAAACAAAACAAAAAACTTTATATCCACCAAGAAGCACTTTTAATTTTAAAATCCCTTTTCCTTGACTATGAGCAGAAATATTAAAGTCAGTACTGACTTTGACTCTTTGTACAGAGTACAAACCTATTCATACCTCTTCATCCTGTGATATTCATATCCTTATCTTACCATAAATCTTCCGTAGAGAATATCCAGGCACAAAATTGGAAGTCTTTACCTACTTCTTTTAATGTGTTCAGGGCACCAATCTAGCACAGAAGCTGCCCCTTTGCTATGTCATATCACTATGGAGACCTTTTCCATTGACATGGATTACTCGTAATTTGTATTCCTCCAATATTATATTTTCTTATGATTTGCAGCAATATAGTACCTCTATAATAGTACTAGCATTTTTAGAAGATGGACTTGGGGAAGGAGGAGGAGCAGTAAACAATTTAGGATCATTTAAAGCATTATACAATTTCTCAAATGTGATCCAGGCCAATTTTATCCTACTCTATTCTAGGCCCAGCTCATTGTTCATCTGCAATGTCTGCTTAATGTAAACACATCAGTGAACTAACTCAGTGGCTGTTCCATACATGTCATGTCACAGGCTAGGCAATATATTTTTCTCCCACTTTATTTTTTTTTCAGTGTGAAAGGTTAAACCAATCTTCCCATTGGTATGATTTTCTCTCAGGATACTTTGGAGTGTCTGTGGTTTCATGCAATGAATACAATGTCTGCAAATATGAACAATTACAGAACTTTAATGCCAATAGGAAATTATTCCTTTGATTGGACTAACTCTGCACAGAATGTCATTGATGATGCTTATAAACACGTTGGATACGCATACATTTCCTTGTTGTCTACCTTATTTGATGTCAATCCTCAGAAGATCATTGAACCAGATTATCTTTGCAGATGTATCTGTCATAAATAATTGCATGATTTTGGTGTACGTATAGGGGACATTTGTGGGAACCTTCAAAGCTATATGTTGTTCTACTGAGTTAAATACTTGTTAAAAATCATTAAAAATAGACGCAACAAGCTTGTATTTCCACACTTCAGCCAGTTGTGTGACTATAAATATGCTGTCTGCTATTGGAAACAGACTATGAAAGTCTGTCTGTTCTTTTCTTATGTTGTCATCAAGGATTCCTTTAATGCAAACATAGAAAATTCCCATAGAGATTTTATAGCAATGAAAAAGAAGGCATATGAGTTAATAATAACTGATTCTTCAGCCGCTTGTTTTTTCTCAATAATAAAAGTAGTGTCTGTGATCTTTTCCATTCTTTTGCAGTTTCATCTTTCAAGACATTTTGAAAATCACTCCCTGAATATCATAATAATGATAATAAATAACAAAAATAACAGTAATTATGGCTAACATTTATGTAGCACTTCAAGGTTTGCTAAGCACTTTACAAAATATCTCATTTGATCCTCACAACAACTCTGAAAAGTAGATACCATTATTGCGCCCCTTTGGGCAGATGAGGAAACTGAGGGCAGGCAGAGGTTTAAGTAACTTATCCAGGATCACAGCTAGGATAACTAACTGCCTTCAAGTCATATCTATCACGGAGTTTTCCTATGTGTATTTAGACAGGGTCAAACACTCTTCTCAAATTTTTCTTTTTAAGTACTTCAGTCATTTCCTTCTATAGTATATTAGATACTGAGGGGGTTAAATCTAAATATGACAGGTCTTTGCAGTTGTAAATGAAAAAAGGCCACTATTAAAATACTATTCAATTGATTTTATGTCAAGTTGCTGTCCTTTTTTCTGATTCTGTCTACAAGCACTCTCAGAATAATAAGGTATAGTGGATCTCACAACACGTTTGAATGCATCATAATGATATGGAGGTGACCCAAATGTATAGCAGCCGAGTACAAGTTTACATTGGAGGAGGGGAAGACCAGATCAAAACCTAGATACATTACCATTGTCAGCCATGATCTATGATATCAGATCTATCGATAAAACACACACATACATAGACATATATGTATATGTACAAATATATGCAAAATGTATTTTACCCACAATATCTTGTTCCTATATAGATCTTCAGTACATAGATATTTGAATAAGATAACACACACATGCCTACTCATTATAGTTTCTTCTTTTTTACTTTTTCTTTTCATTCTTTTGCTTCCTTGAATTTTCTCCAGAGCCCACTATTTCAATTTCCCGTCTACATTTATTTATATAAAAAATAATCAAGTGCCTAACCACATAAGCAGAAAGATCTCCATGTATGTGCCTCAGATATCTGATGACTTTAAGGTTAAAGTGGACCAAAGAAAGTACAATAAAATGTATGTTGGGAAACACCATTCAAGTTCAAGAGTCAAAGTAACCAAAGGTTTGTAAACTACTCAAAAGCTTTATTCCTATACCTTATGAATACCGCTTTAAAAAAAAGAGCCAGAAGGTACTGGGTGTGGCTAACAAACATCATAAAAAATGAAATTGACTCTATATTAATGCACAGAAAATTATTAGTTTCAGATAGAGCAATCACTTCCTAATTATCTGCCTGAGTAAAGATAGAACGGTGACTAGCAAAACCAAATCAGAAGAAAAAATAAAGATAAGAAGATACTGCAAGTAATTTCAATAGTTTTAACCTATTTAAACAGACCCTAGACTTTGAAAAATGGAAAAAGGACAAAAGCAGGATCACATATAGAGACTAGTAAGGGACCACAGAGGTCACCATCTGTTGCTATGGTAAAGTAAAACATCTCCCAGTAGCCAACTTTTGAATGATGAGCCTTTTCACCTTTAGCTAGTCATTCTCGGCTGCAGAAAGTCAGTCACTGAGATAATTCTTAAAGGCTTTCCAGTTTGTTTTGGAACTACTAGGGATTGTGCTGTGCTGGTCTAAATCCAGTATGCAGAGGCCATGGAAGCATTGTTTGTGATAATTTATATAAAAAGTTGGACATCAGTTTCTTGGTTTAGGAACCTAATCTCTTAAATTTCTGTGAGCCTGCTTTGTCACTTATAAAATACTTCTAATGCCTGTCTCATGGAGTTCTTATAAGGATCAAATGAGATACTTTGGGTAAAGTGCATTGTAAACCTTAAAGCCCTACAGTGTTTTATATAACAATAGTAATAACGAATAAAATTAAGATTATATTTATTACAGTATTATTCTTATTCACCATTGTTATTATTAATATATTATTTAATTTTGTTAAATTATAATAAATAGCTATTATAATAGTTTGCAACTGTTATTAAAACCCATATTTTTTCAACTTACATAGTTTCAACTTATGGCAACTTTTCAAAAAACATAACAATGAAGGACAAAGATTTGTTACTGGGGAGCTAGAGAAGGGAAATATAGATGGATATTATAGAGAGATTAAGACACTAGGAAAAGAAAGCTCAAAAGAGGATCAGAGTTATAGCTTGGTCACAATTCCAATCTCATACAATGAACATTTATTAAACATCTGTTATGTGTACAACACTGACTGAGGTGCTGGGGTTCCAAAGATACAAAATAGAAAATCAGTTCCTCCCCTCAAGGAGTTTGCCTTTTACTGGGAATGTTCAAGAATATAGTCTTATGAAAGGTCCTGTTTCTCTTTTTCAATAATAGTTATCAAGTTTTTGGTTGTTTTTCATGTAAATAATGGTAGTTTCATCCTATTAAAGAGAAGGTGCCCTCCCCTTCCAGAATGACAATGAATTAATGGCAATATACTACACAGGTTAGTCACCCTGCTTCTCCACCCCACCCTCCAAATAACTAGTTCTAAAAAGTGCAAATGTTGGCACATGTTTTGACCCTCTGGCTAAGTAGGGAGAAATTGAGGAGGCACACAGAGAATGGAGAAGCAGCTGTTGCCAATATGTGGGTGGAATATGTAACACTAAGTAAGGGCTAAGCCATGCAACAATGAGAACAACAGAAATGATCTTCACCTCCACTTTGTTGAGGATATGAGGATGAAACTACTGAATAAAATAAGCAGGTTTAGGGAAATAAAAATCTGAATGAGCTACCAAGTAAAGAGGACTATTCAAATCATCCCTTTTAAAGACCCAGATCTGGCAATGGAATGACTCTTTTGAGGACTAGGCTTACATATAAACTTAAAAAAAAAACACTTTAAAAAACTACCATCACTCAAGTCAAATTCTTAATTAGTTCAAATAAATAGAAACCCTACTAGGGGTGTGCTCCAGATTTTTCTTTGATGAATCTATGATTCTATAGAGTCATTGGTTCAAAAATCACAGGTTTGGAAGTTCATCTGGGTCATCTCCTTGCCTTCAATTAAGATTACCTTTAAACTACTCCAAGGATATGAATGACACAGATCTGCCTTCACAAACACTAAACAATTTGCTACTCATTCTGTTCCTATCCAAGCCCTGGCCCATTAACTTCTCTCCAGTGCTCTACTTTCCCACATACAGACTAGCAAGGTTCAGAATTGTGCTTATCAGATTCTTGTCATCTGTCAAAGTACATCCATCATAGCTCCCAAAATACCAACACTCATCTGTAAGGATCAGAGGTAAGGCCCAGAATTATACACAATGAGATGAGGAAACCTCTGCAGAACACATTAGCCTTTACCTCGTTCCAATATTTACAAACCAAGGCCGACCCAAGCAGTTCATTCCACCCTATACGGACCTTGCATTAATTCTCTCTCAGCTTTCACAAGTTGCATCACTTCAATTGTATGCTCTGTTGCATCAGGCTCACATGACCATTCACTCTACCAATATCCTACTTTCATTTTCTATACAGTCACATCAATGATTCTATGCTACAAAGCAAACTCTCAAGGTTGGATCTTGTACCACCAAAGCAAAGCAGTCATAATAAGTTCTCTCTAAATTCATTATCTCAGAACCATTTTGAGGGAAATTCTCTTGACCTCTTTGGAGAGGCATACATATCATCTGGGGTATGATGACTGTGGGTCAAAGACAGAAGGCCAAACTGAAAGCAAAGAGATTTATTAGCATGCTAAGGAAGGCTACTCTCACAGAATAGCAATTAAAGCTTCTGAGTGTATAGATTTTCAGGTTCACTAAGAGTATACAGCTAATAAGTAGCATTCTGTGGAATTTTAGGATTGACAAATTGATCATTTCATGTGAGAAGAAGGAGTAGAGAAAGAAGGGGGATTAATTAAAGAAGAAAGAAATTACAATTTGCACTTGCAGTGCAATTAGAAGGATTTATTATTAGAATAAGATAGCACTCCCTGTTCAGGGAAGGAGATAATGGTAAATGACCAAAAACTTTTACAATTGTGAGAGAAGTCCTTTTAGACAAAACTGAAGGTTCTCTCATCCACGGACAGCAAGTAGTTCTTATTACAGTAGATAAGGCCATCATGTTGTTTTATTTATTCAATAGGGGTTGGGGGTTTTCCGCCACATGGTTGGGGGATTAGTCCATGAAGATTTTGTAAAATAAGTATGGTTCTTATTTCACACACACACACACACACACACACACACACACACACACCCCTAATTACATGTCCACTTCTGGGTTCCAGCGGTACCTCTGAGAGATTGGAATGTCTCTTCCTTAATGTTGTATACTTGAACTCTCATTCTTGTGTCTCTACCAGTTTTACCCACCCCAGTTGTATTTAACCAATTAATGTCAATTACATTTTGCAAAGGGATATTTACATTGAAGATGTAGCAAGAACAAATATTCTCCCCTTGAAAAAAATTCCTTGGGGGCACATTCTCCTCTATAACCTTGGTTTCTGGGGAAAGTAGTCTCAGGCTTAATTCCTAAATACCATTGTTTGCCTCAAATTCATATCCAAAAGTGGTATCACTGCTGGAGAAATTCCTATCACAGCAAATGCTGGCCTAGGTCCCAAAGGTTGATCCTCAATCCTCAGGGCCTCAGAGCTGGGCTGGATACAAAAACATGTATGGACTTTATTTCCAAATCTCCTGAATCTAGAGCAGTGGTTCTTGACCTTCCTAATGCTAATAGTCATAAGTGGGTGTGTCTGCATGTGGGCAGACCCGCCTGGCGATGGATAGAGGAGGTTCCTAAGACCATCAGAAATATGTGTTTTTCCATGGCCTTAGGTGACCCCTGTGACCCCTGTGAAAGGGTCGTTAGACCCCAAAGGGGTCACGACCCACAGGTTTAGAACCACTGATCTAGAGTATCTTGCTCTTGTGACCTTTCAAAATTCTCAAGGAGATAGTCATCTCCTTCACCTAAAACTAAGAATGAATACCGATGAAACAAATTGAACTCTGTATTCAAAGGTCACATGTTGTTCCCCTCCCTCCCCTAGAGCATTATCTCTCTTATCTCACCAGACATCAGGTAGGACAAAGTTACCTGAAGAGAACAGGGCTCTAGTCTGCTATTGTGTTTTGAATGAACCTCCAGTTCTACCTTTGCAACCAATTGAATAAGCTCTTCTTCATTGCATAGTAAGGGAACTAGAGCCAGTTATAGAATGTCTACACATTTTCCGTCTCTCTGATGTGGTTTGGGGTTGCTGGCAACCCCAAAATGTCAGGGTACAGAGGGGGTCTGTCTAGTAATCATTCAAGCACTCAAACTGACTTCTGGTTAAAGTGACAAGGTTTTTTTATAATTCCAATAGTGCAGGCAAGATTCCTACTGAATGTGCAACTTAATGGGAGTAAGAACGATACTTATATACCAAAAAAAAAAAAAAAGAAGGATGCTGAAAAGATCTGGATAGGATTAAGGAGTGGTAAATAACTTGGGGTGAGCCAGGTACCAAAGTAAAAGGAATAAAGTAGTCTGAGGTAGGTCAAGAGTGATTGTGAAAGGAGTATTAAATGGTCTAGGGTAGACTGAAAGTGAGTGTGAAAGGACTGTCAAGTATCTAGGTGGGCTAGGGTGGGCCAGATGCCTTGAGCAAGCCAGTGATCTGAGCTGCTAAAATGTGTGGGAAAATTCAGGGACTGGGTTGCTTTCAAAGCCATCATCTTTTCCTTTTAGGGATCCAAGTCCCATCTCCTCATCTTCTCTAAGACATAAGACATTTCATAACACATTATCAGAACTCTCCAGGTACCAGGCTCCCTAGTCTTTTCCATGTGAGAAATTGCATAGAAGTACTATAGATTCAAAGGCTAGTTCCCCCATCACATGATAATAATCAGGGTCAAGAGCCATCTTAAAGTTTTTTTCCACATTTAAAAGTGGAGGCATTTTGTTCTTTATTCTTATTTTTATCTTCTTTTGTTATGCAAACCAACTCATTTACATTTTCTCTTTAGAATGCAATTCAACCACTGTTTACTGGCTCAAAAAAAAAAGCACCTAATGGAACTCTTTTAAAAGCTAAATTATTTGTGGATGTGCCTAACAGCTGTAGACAACTGCTTATCCCCACAATCTTTCTCACATATTTTTCTGCCTTTCAATATGTATGAGACCATAGCCTAACATTAAGAACCTTTAAAAAAATCAATAGAAGGAAGATTTCATAATCTCCTTAAATAATTTGATTTCACCTTACGTCTAACTTGAAACTCCCAGATCAGTTTAGCTTCTTTTGTTCCACTTTGTGCAATAAGTAGAAAATAGACTCACCAGTTAAGTAGGTTGTCATGTCCTAGAAGACATCAGTAAGTTGACAATTCTCCAAATGAAATTATTTCAGTATCTTTGGATTTTCTACATAGGTTTTATTCTCCAACTCTTTAATCATCTTTATTATCTTCCTTTGAAACCTCTCCAAGTTCTTCACATTCTTCTCCAGCTATGAAGTCCAGAAATAGATATGGTATTTGAAGGCTCAATAAGGATCTACATTTTTTAAAATATGGCTATCCATTTTTAACACCACTACTATCTTAATTCCATAGTAAACAAGAATGTAAAGTTTAGAACTTCCCACCAAGTATTAGTGAAACAAATTATTATTAGAAAGCTATTATTATTGTAATTATTAATTAATATCACTCATCATTTCATTACCCTTTACCTACTTATAAAATTAGTCAGTAAATAAACATTTATTAATCACCTGCTATATACCAGATAATGTGATGGGAGATGAGGAAGAAGGAAGAAATAGAACTCTTGGAAAATAGCTTGGATATATATATATATACATACATACATACATATATATATATATATATATATATATATATATATATATATATATATACACATTTTTTTTTCTAGCAAAGTAGGACATAAGATGATGGGATTAGAGAAATATGAGACATTCGAGAAGGGATGAAAAAGTTTGTAAAATCCCCTGTGGTGAGTAGGATAGTGAGTCAATCAGGGAGTTATACAATAATTGCCTTGTTCAACGCTGGTCCAGTCGATATTATTTAACATAAATTTGTAATGGATCTATAGTTTTGTGGTTTTCTCCAGTTTCATTCAGCAGTATGTGAGTAATAATAAAGAGAGTGGGTGGTGGGAAAAATCCCAGGCTGATGTTTGCCAGCATAAGTGACAGGATAAAAGGGCAAGATACTTGAGAGAAGACAATTAATAGTTGAACTGGTTCACCAAAAAAGGTCAAGATGGGCAAGAGAAGAGACTGTAGACTGTACAGGGTTAATTGCCTGGAAATGAACAGATTGGGTCAAGGCATTGGGAATCACGGCGAAGACAAAGAACAGGATTTGGGGTTACAAGGCAGAAGGAGAGGTGAGAATGACGGCAGACTATAATCAGATAAGGGAATTTCAGAGTTCATCAACAAGGAAATTATGCATTTATGGGTGATGGCAAGATCAAGGTTATAACCCTCTCTGTGTGTAGCTAGAGTGGGGTAGAAGAGTATGGTATATGAAATGAGTAAATTGAGGAACAAGGAGATCAGTTTGAGAGAGTAGCAATATGTATTTTGAACTACCCAAATATGAAGGTAGAAGTTGGGAAGGAAAACAAGACTGTGAGCTAGGCACTGAACTCATGGAAGAAAGAAGGAAAGTTTCCTGGATGATGGTAAACAGCTACTAGAATTTGTGTTGGGTGATAGATATGAATTGAATGAACCTCAAAGGAGAAAGGGTTACTAAGTGATGGGGGCAGAGGGGGAGTTTGGAAATGACAATGGGGAACAAAGGGTTTTCCAACTTTCTCACCTCAACCACTAAGTTGGAGGAGAATACATTAAAGTTCATTTAGTGCTGAAAAGGGAGTCTATGCCATCAGTAGGGATACAGGGTTCAGTGAGAGTCAGAAAATGGAAGGAACAAAAAAAGAAAAGTTTAGATGAAAGTTTTGTTTCCTATGGAGCAAGCATTCCAGAGAGCTTTATGGAAAGGGTGGGTAGCTTTAAAGTGGGACATTGGAGGGGGGTTGGGTTGAAAGGGATGTAATAAGAAAATGGGCAGTGAGGGTGACAGAACAGTGTTTTAATTAATGACAGCCTCTTTCACTTGGGGGTGTGGGGGGAGGGGAGAAGGATATATGACCTGGTGAGAGTTTGCTAATTGCTGAGAAGTGAATTCAGGTGGGTTATCAACATCCCTAGGGTTTGGGCCTCAGGATAGAGTCCTCTCAAGGGGTTAGGCATTTCAGGCTAGAGATCAGAGGAGCAAGCCATTGGAATACCATTTCTCTCCTTTCTCCTCATTCCTCTGCAGTCTGCAATCTGAACTTCTATCACCCCAAGAAAATTTTTCATTGTATAGCTCACTCTAGCCCTGCAATTCACACATTAGAAGTGCCCTCTGCTTCTGTAGCCTCTCCCCAGCCCTCTTCCTTTCCAGCTTCCTTCACATGTAATCTTCCCCTATTAGAATGTATACACCCTGAGGGCAGGAATTGCCTTTCTGGTATTCCCAGGATTTAACCCAGTCCCACACAGCAATCTGTGGCTGTTGTTTAGTTGTGTCCTACTCTTTATGACTTCTTCTGTAGTTTTCTTGGCAAAGATACCAGAGTGACTGGAGTGCTTTGTCATTTTCTTCTTCAGCTCATTTTTGACAGAAGAGGAACTGTGTTTCTCAAACAGGATTAAGTTGATTTACCCTGGGTCACACAGTTAGTAAGAGTCTGGGGCTAGATTTGAACTCAGGAAGATTATTTTCTGTCTTTAGGCCTTACACTCTATCCACTGTGCCACCTAGCTACCCCTCCACCCCAAGCACATAGTAAGTGCTTGGGGTGTTCAAGGAGGACTAGCACCTCTCATGTAAGGGCTTGCCAAGCCCTTTTCAGTGACATTGCCTTGGTGTGCACCAGGCCTCAATTCTCACCTGTGGTTCCAAGAAACTGTAGTATGTGCTAATGATTTTGTGCAACTGCCTCACTTAAATTTAATTCACTTACAAGTCAAGACACCACACTGTGATGTCATTGGTCCTCTTTGAAACTAAGGATGAACAGCAGTAAGTGCTTAATAGATATTGGGTGATTAGCTGACTGCCCTTTCTTGCTGGTGGGCCAGGTCAGAAGACTAGTGGAGGAAATATGATGGAAAGGCAGGCAGGAACAGGTCAGACCAGAAGATGGGTAGCGGGAGAACGATTGATTGGCATCTTTCTCAGTCCCCTAAAGACTGGAAGAGGCCTGACTCCCAGAGACCTGCAGTTAATGGAAAGATGTCTCTCTCTGTCCCCTGAAGGAAAGAAGGGTCCTGTTCAGGGGCCCTCATCTTTCTCTCTGTCTCTGTCTGTCTGTCTTTCTTTCTGTGTTTCTCTCCCCTTCCACTCCGAATTTCTGTATTCAGCATTTTCCTTTGAGATTCAGATAAGAAGCCTAATGTAATCATTTGAAAATACAGGTCTGTCATCTTTAGAGTCATTACTAAACATTATAATCTCAATTTGCAGAAGTTATTCTCCACAGTTTTACATTCTTTTACTGATGTAAATTTTTCACTGAAAGGTCATGTGTTTGCTGCTTGTTAATTACTCCCATTTGATGTGCATTTTGTTTCAATTTGGTCTAACATAACACTATACTGGCCAAATCTAAAATAAAACTCAAGCTGATTTATACCAACAAAGGTTATACAAATATGGATTTATTATTATGTGAACTAATCACAGATAAACTTTTTATACAGAAAAAAGAGGGGAAAATAGCACTCTACAAAATGACTCAAAATGAATCTATAACCAGATGTGGCACTTAGCATTATCTGAAATAAGTTAAAATAAATACATTTTATCTAAAATACAAATAAGTACTAACAGTAATGAGTACACTCATAGTGAAATACTACGAAATATTTGCTACATCCTATGGTCCTTTGAACCTTGACATTTGCCCTGACACTTCACCCTCCAGATCTTTCAGCACTACTATTTTACCTTCTGATACACTCTAACGGCTTCTGGGACTTGTCACATACCTGACTGCTGAACTCTTAGAACATGTGGACCTTTCTTCAAAACTATACTCAGCACCATTAACCCCCTTCCACTTTCACAATGGTTGATTGGTATAAAAGGTAATAGAGGGTACTAATAATCAGGGAGCTCCTAGGTTGTCTGCAAATACTAAGTAATCCTCTAGTAGTCAATGCATGATTTTTTTTTGGTTGTAATTTATCCATTTATTAAATATTGACTATGTGTAAGGCACTATGTGAGGTGCTAGGAACACAAAGACAAAAACGAAACCATCTGTTTCCCTTCCACCTGGAGCTTACTGTGAACAACATATACAAGGCACATTGAGGAGAGACAAATCATTCATAACTTAAATGATCAGGGAAGACTTCAAGGAGGAACTAAGCTAAGCCTTGAAGGAAGGAAAGCATCTGAAAAGGCAGAGATGAAGAGGGAGTTGTAAAGTAATTAATTTAGCAGATACTTAGCCCTTAGTAACTTAGAGCTAAATACCTCTTGAAAGAAAGAGAGGGTATGAACTCTGTCTCCTGTGTGAAAGAAACAGAAGGTGTGAACTCTGTCTCCTGTTGCTGATGTGGCAGGAGGGAGTTGGCTGAGACAGGAGGCCAGTGGGCATATTTAAGAAGAGCTCCAGAGGACAGACAGACAGAATCAAGAATTTTCCGCCTGGCTGGCTCCTGGTGGAGGAAGAATTGTGGAGACTGAAGCCAGCTGAGAGAGGGGGGGCGGGGAGAGAGAGAGAGAGAGAGAGAGAGAGAGAGAGAGTTTCTCTCCCAGCATCTAGAAGCTGACTGAGAACTGAGTTGGAGTTTCTCTTGAGACCAGAATCTGGTGAAGGCTGAAGCTGCTGCCTCCTAGAAGGCTGAGAATCCTTCTAGGTCCTAGGGCCAGCCGAATTGCTGATGGACTGAAGAAGCATGACCAAGATAAGCCTTTGTTTGATTGTGGCTTGGTTGATCCTTGAGTTCCTGGCAACAGAAGTTGTGAAGGGTTTGAGATGTGCTGGACCCTGTGAACTTCAGTGTGTAATAAGAAATGCTTGGAGGACTGGACAAGGAGCTGGGAGCTGTCTGCCTCTGAATCCAGGTGACTGTTTGGTGGATTCAGGTAGAAGCTGGGCCCATGGAAGAGGTCCAGGGAATCTGAGAGACCACCCCAAGTCAAGATGAAGAAAAGGCTTCCCCTTGGATGCGTGGTGAAATTGAAGTTTACTAGACATCAAGGGCTGGAGGGTTTGTGTAATTTTCTAATGATTGTATTTAGTGATTAACAATACTTAGTGACTGATTGTTAGGTAAGTGACTGATTAAGTTAATCTATGATTGCCCCATGAGTGGAAGATTGATTATTGTATTGTGAAATGACTGAATGATCAAGTAAGGAGGGTTTCCCCCCTTATGGAAACCAGATGATTATTCTTTCGTTCTTTGTTCTAAATATTGTAGCCACTGTAGTGAAAACTATGTGGCCATTCTAATGTTAAGTTGTTGTGAATTCTATATTGTGATTTTCTGTGATAAGATGTAATGTTGTGAATATTTTACTATACTTTGATTAGTTGTGAATGTTTGCCTTGATTTGTAATGGAATAGAGTGTTCACTATACTGTGCAACCAGAACCTTAAAAGCTGTTTACAGTAGCATTCTTTTTGGAAGCTGCTTGTGCATGACATTACAGGAGTGCATTCCAGATATAGATAATGATTTGTGCAAAAGCTTCAAATGATGAGATTATGCATTTAAAGTTAGAACCCACTGAGTCCAAATTTCTTATTTTACAGATGAGGAAACTGAGGTACAGAGTAATTTTCCTAGGGTCACACAGCTCGTAAATGTTGGAGGCAGGATTTGAATTCAGGTCTTAGTGACTCAGAGTCCAGAAGATTACACTATGCCCCCTAGCTGCTCTCTATAAACATCTAACAGAGATTCTCAGGATTAAGCATGAGGCTTCACTCAGGCAAAAAGGTGTGCTTTACCACCAAACTATTACCACCTCTCTCTCTCTCTCTCTCTCTCTCTCTTTCTCTCTCTCTCTCTCTCTCTCTCTCACACACACACACACACACATACATCCCTTGAGCTCAGGAATATATTGATCAAATTCAATCAAGAAACAGATAATAGCTCAGTTGCAATGGATTATAAGGGATACTGAATTCTAGACTAAAGAGTCTGTATCAGTGAAGAGCCACTGAAACATTTTGAACAGGGAAGTGATATACTAAAACTTAAACCTTAGAGAGAATATTTTGTTATTTGTGTGGACTGTGGATTAGGGACTGGAAAGGTTTGAAGCAGGAAGACCAATCAAGAGACTATTCTGAGACAGTGAAGTAAATGTGTATACTCACATGAGTTCTACCAAATTCTCCTCCAAACAACTTTAAAATAGTTCCTCAAATTGAATTCTGGAGCAGCAGAAACAACAAAAGATCTGACTCTGGGAGAAATAATTTTCCAGGCCAAGACAATTTAGGATGTAGCCGGGAAAAGGTCTGTTTCACTGAGGTGGTGATTGAGCCTGGGGAGCAAGATGTTGTGTAAGCTGTTCCCAGTAAGTCAGCAGTGAGTCATGGGGGCAGTTACACCAGTGGCTTTGGGAGCTCTCAGACCACAAATGGCAAGGGAATCTGACAACTGGTCAGAAAGAGATTACAAGGGTCCCTTTGTGCCAGGATTCTGCTGCATTGCCCAAACAGGGATCCAGATAACAGTCCCAGGGCAAGAAAAAGCACTAGCACACTAGCACTTGCAGCTGCAGGGGAGTAATGATCCCTCTCACAGTTCCAAAATTAAGAAGAGTGTTTGTGGTCAGTCATAGACCAGAGGACAAACCAGAAGAACAGTGACCACCCCTCTCCTTAGGTTATACCACCTTAGAAAAACTAAAAATTCACATATCCTCAGAAATAGCTCTAAAAATAGCAGCATGAAAAACTTGAAACTTGGGACAGTGTCCTGTCCACCCCAGGAGCAGAGTCCAACTTTAACATAAAGTTAAAAGTCAAGAAATGGGCTGGAAAATGAGCAATTAAAAAAAAATCTGACTATAGAAAGTTACTATGGTGACAGGGAAGATCGAGACACAAAGCCAGAAGAGGATGATGAATTTAAAATAGCTACAAGCAAAGCTTCAAAGACAAAAGCAAATTGGTCACAGGACCCAAAATAAAATTTGGAAGAGCTTAAAAGGGATTTTAAAAATCAAATGAGAAAAGAAGAGGAAAAAATGGGAAAAGAAATGAGAGCAATACAAGAAAATTATGAAAAGAGAGTCAACAGCTTAGTAAAAAGTAGCACAAAAAATACTAAAGAAAATAACATCATAAAAAGCAGAATTGGCCAAATGGAAAAAGAAGTAAAAAATGCATTGAAGAAAATAATTCCTTAAAAAATAAAATTAGCCAAATGGTACAAAAGCTCACTGAGGAAAATAATTCCTTAAAAAAAAAATCTGGGCAAGTAGAAACTAATGACTCCATGAAATATCAAGAAACAATAAAACAAAAATGAAAAAAAATGAAGAAAATTTGAAATATCACTTTGAAAAAGAGATCTGAAAAGCAGACTGAGAAGAGATATTTTAAGAATTATTGAACTAAATAAAAGCCATGATTAAAAAAAAGAACTTAGACATCTTATTTCAAGAAATTGCCCTGATATCCTAGAAGCAGAGGGTAGAATAGAAATTGAAGAATCCACTGATCACCTCCTAAAAGAGATCCCAAAATTAAAACTCCCAGAAATAGTATGGCCAAATTCCAGAGTTCCCAGGTCAGGGAGAACATATAATAAGCAACCAGAAAGAAATGATTCAAACATAATGGAGCCACAGTAAGAAAATTACAAGATTTAGCAGTTTCTACATTAAAAGATGGGGGGGGGGGCGTGGACTTTAATAATACAGAGGGCAAAGGAGCTAAGATTATAACCAAGAACAACCTACATAGCAAAACTGAGTGTGATCTGGAAAAGCAAAAGATCAAGAACATCAGGGAATCACTGCCCTAAAATGTGAAGGAAGGTGGCCTAGCAGTAACAAATCTCAAACTGTATCACAAAGTGGTAATGATCAAAACAATTTAGTTTTGTTGTTGTTGTTCTTGTTTCTCCTGCTTTTCAAAGAGGATCAATGACATCACAAGGGTGATGTTTTAATTTATACATGAATTAAATTTGAGTGAGGCACTGAGCAAAGTCATTGACCTCTATCTCTCCTCCAAAGTCATTGGAGTCCAATGGTAAAGTAAAGGTTAAAACAACTGGTGATGGTGCAAGATGCAATTGGTGACTTTGGCCTTTCTAAATTAAAGTCTTTCCCAGGTCTCAGTTTTTCTGAGGTCACACTCATTCACTTACTAAGGGCTAGGTAAGGATTGAGACAAAAGATGATCCAATTTACCATCCCAAAGATATCAATCTGGGAGGGAAAGAGTTTCTAGCCAGAACAGAAAACAATTGCTATTTACTCTCATCTAAGCCATCAAAATGTAAATAATGAGTCACAGAGGTTTGGGCTATGCCTATTATTAGCCATTCAATGAAAGCCAGAATGATTTTTGGTTTAAAGGCATAGTCAAGTAGCTCCATTTAAAACATAACTTTAAAAAAAACCTGTTTTTGCAGACTTATAATTCAAAAATTCAAAAATAAAAACTGCACAGGACAAAAGTACATTGCTCTAGCTTTTTTGAAAAAAAAATCAAAAGAAGAAGAAGATGATGATGATGATAAAATAATAACAATAGCATTTCCAATTGCTTTTTAAACTGGCAGGTTGAGTTCCCCCCACCCCACTCCACTCCAAAGGGCAGCCACTGCTACTGTAAGACAACGTGGTAAAGATAGTTAATACAAAAAGATAATTAATATAAAATTTTCTCCTAATAATCTGGTTCACTACTTCCTATAAATACAGCATTCTTGGAAGGAGCAGGCTTAATTAAACTTAAATCATAGTAGTAGTGAGGCACACATATAAGAAATATGTGTGACAAAGTTTAACTCACATCATCTGCTCTGGAAATCCATCTCTCTGTGTAGAGACCTCATGCAGGAACCTTGTGGTTGTTGTTGTTGTTGTTGTTTGTCCTTCATTCTCAAAGAGGACCGATGATACCACAAGTGTACATTTCTAGCATTTGCTGAAACTGGCAATCTGGGATTAAGAAACAGAGTGGTAGATCAGTGAAATAGATTAGGTATACAATACTCAGTAACAAATGTCCATAGTAATCTGGTGTTCCATGAACACAAAAATCCAAGTTTTGGGGACAAGAACTCACTATTGACAAAAATCGTTGGGAAAACTGGAATGCTGACTGGCAGAAACTAGGTACAGACCAACATATTACACTGTATACTGAGGGAAGTTCAAAATGGGTTCATGATTTTGACATAAATGGTCTAAATAAATTAGGGGAGCATGGAAAATTTTACCTGTTAGATCCCAACACAGACACTGACACAGACACAGACATAGACACAGAAATAGACATAGACACAGACACAGAAATAGACATAGACACAGACACAGGAAAAGACATAGTCATAGACACAGACACAGGAATAGACATAGATATAGACACAGGCACAGACATAGACACACAGACACAGAAATAGACATAGACATAGACACAGACACAGAAATAGACATAGTCATAGACACAGACACAGGAATAGACATAGACAGACACAGACACAGACAGGATTTTGAATATATTTTCTACAATGGGATGTAACTGACTGAAGGGATGAGAGACTATAAAATCAAGTTTCTGTTTGAAAGACCTTAGAACTCTGTTCATTGAAATGATAAACCATGAGTACAAAAGAATGAAGTTGAAACACACCTCTGATCTGCTGACTAAGAGATGATAAACTTAAAGTCCAGAAAGTTACTTACATTTTTTTGGACCTAGCAAATATGAGGATTTGATTTGTCAGACTATGTAGAAATGTATTGAGGGATTTTTAAAAATTGCTCAGTTGGGGTGGGGTAGTGGAAGGAATAGAATATTTTTAAAATATTTATTCCTCAAGAATGAAAAAAAATTTAAAAAGATTTAATATATCTTTCATTTATTAGTTTTCAAAATGGATTCCATAAAACAATGCTCTACTGCATCCCAACATCAATTAAGGTGTACACCAGCGAGAAATTTGATTTCATATGGTAATCCTTATACATTTGGCTTCGGCTCCCCAATTTTCCTTATTGCCTTCTTTTGTAGACCTAATCCAACTTGTCCAAGTTTCACATTATTATTTTTCAAAGTAGGATAGATAGATAGAAAGACAGAAAGATAGATAGATAGGTAGGTAGGTAGGTAGGTAGGTAGATAGATGGTCCTATGTTCTAGACACTATGTGAAGTGCTAGAGATACAACTACAAATGAACAAGACAGTCCTTACCTTCAGGGAAGTTACATTTTTTTCCAGTTGTTTTTAACATTTTCATTTAAAGTTTTGATTTCCAAATTCTATCTCTCCTACCCTCCCTCCCCACCCCCTTCTCTGAGATGGTAAACAATCAGATGTAAATTATACATGTGAAATCATGTAAAAACATTTCCATATTAGTCATTTTATACAAGAATATTTGAATAAAAGAAAAAATTAAAGAAAGTGAAAAATAGCATGCTTCAGTCTGGATCCAAACAATATCAGTTCTTTCTCAAGAGGGGGATAGTATGCTTCATCATTAGTCCTTTGGGATTGTCTTGGATCATTTTATTGCTGAAATTAGCTAAATCATTCAGAGTTCTTCATAAAACAATATTGCTGTTGCTGTGTTCAACTGTGTACTGTATTCTCCTGGTTCTGCTCAATTCACTATGCATCAATTCGTATCTTTCCAGACTGCTTATCCTCATCCTGGTTATCATTTCTTACAGTACACATGGGGGCTTTCTTTACAATCATAAATGACAGCTTGTTTAACCACTCCCCATTTGATGGGGATGCCTTTGATTTCCGATTCTTAGCCACCACAAAAAGAGCTGCTATAAATATTTTTGTACAAATAGGTCCTTTTCCTTTTTTTATGTGTTTGGGATATACACCTAGCAGTGGTATTGCTGGATCAAAGGGAATGCACAGTTTTATAACTCTTCAGGCATAAGGAACTTATATTCCTATGGGAGAGAGAAAATAATCCAAGAAGGAAAGCCTGGGTAGTATGGTTAGGAGATGATGTGGAAGCTTCATTCCACCAAGATAAGGCAAAAGCTCACCTATCAGGGCCTTGCGACCCCAGTCATGAGTTCATATTACTGATGGGGAGGAAGTGGAAGAGATGGTCTAAGTAGAAAAGACATGATACATACTGGCACAGGAAGTACAGATCTCCTTTTATTCTTACAAAATGTGTAGGAAATAAATAATAAGTATGATTAGAGAATAGAGTTGGAAGGGAAATAAGAGACCATGTAGTCTAACCCCCTCAGTTTATGACTGAGGTCCAGAAAAGTAAAAAAAAAAAAAAAAACTAGACCAAATTCAGACAGGTATTGAAGTAGCAGAACTAGGTCTTCAAACTCCAAATCTATTGCTCTAACTAGTATACCACATGTTCTTGGTACAATTTCATATAAAGGGAAACTGAGACACAGATGATTAAGTATCAAAGAATCACAGTCTAATGATTCTTATATGCCATCTTCCAAGTGAAGTAGCAATTTAGGAGATGGTATCAGATTTTTTTTGAATGTTAGTCCAGTGGCATCAATCACAGGCACTAGATATTGAATTTTCTGTGGACCAATTAACCTAATTTTCTAACCATATTTATCTAACTATACATCGATTTGGTTTGGTTTTGCTTTGTTTTATAGAAGCTCTTAGAAGCATATTAATGAACTCCTAAGGGACAGAAGAATAATATTTTCAATTTCTTTCCTCTGCTCAAAGTCGTGGTTCTTAAGTGAATTACCAGACTAAGAATGGGGTTCAGCAAACATTTTTTGGTTAATTAGTAACAATTTCTTTCTCAGACCAGACATTTTGGTTTTGAATGAAGCACACAGAAAATATACAAATGCATTTTCAGGAATTTCTTGTCTTCTACACATCTTATAAGAGTTGAGATTTTATTAACTTATCTTCAAATCTTCAGAGGCAGGTAGGTGACACAGTGGATAAGAGAACTGTATCTGGAGTCAGGATGACTTGAGTTCAAATCTAATCTCAAATAATTACTAGGTATGTGACTGGGGGCAAGCCATTTAACATCCATTTGCCTCAGTTTCCTTAACTGCCAATTGGGGGTAATTACAGTGCCTACCTCCTAGGGCTGTTATGAGGATCAAAAGAGATAATATTTATAGAGCATTTAGCACACTGCCTGGCAAGTAGTACAGTGCTTAATAAATATTTGTTCTCTTCCTTTTTCCCCTTCTTCCCTTTCCCCAAATAAAGTGATCTTCACATTTGTACTTAGTATCAACCACATTTAGATGAGAGGATCATTGGGTAGATACTGAGTCTTGAATACTCTACCCAATACTCAGAATGTATTGGTGCCTGAGAATTTAAATCCTATCTCCTCTCCCCCCCCAGAGAAAAAAAAGTGATATACTTGGATAAAGAAAAAAAAGAAAGAAAGCACAGCAAGTCTTTCTTCTTAAAATGTTCGCCCAGCTCTTGGACATGAAAGAGCTCTAACAAAATAACATTCTGATGAGCTAAGTGTAAATGAACCAGAAACATGCAGATTAAATTTCTCTCACAACACACATGGGTTTAAAAATTAAGGGGAGAAAGTACTTGGCAAAATGTGCTCAATGGTTTTGCCAAACCCCCAAATGTTTGAAAGATAGTTGGAGACATTTTGTGAATCCTAAAACCCCACTAGGTCACTCATTCCTATAACTCCCACAAGGTGATCTCTAGTATTTCCCTCTTGTTTAAATTTCAAAGGTTCTATTAGAGTAGTAAAAGAATGGAATTTTCTAAAATTCTTCATCACCTCAAAAGAGAAAGAAAATCATCTTTGGCAAAATTGATATTTTTCTGAGAAATGTCTCAAACACTATATTATTCTAGTGACCAGTAATGCCCAAATTATGTAAAGGGCTTGATTTTTAAAGGGTAGATTGACTCTACAGCTAAGTAATAAAATCTTTGTTTTGACTAGCCAATGGATCAAATGCCTGAGGAAGTCACAGAGGGTGTATTTACATATAGCATGATCTACCATCTACTTTGTTACAAATGTTCTCTAACATGGGACCAGTTTAAAAAAAAAAGACATAGACACATAACACAACAAAACAGAACATTCAGCTTTACGAGTTTCCTTGTACATAAAGTCATTTTACAGAGCGAACGGTTGGTTTGATTTACACAATTGTGACTATTGCCCCATCCTTTTACATGTGTAATGCAGATAAAAGTTTATGACTTAAATTACCACAGGATTACATTCCATGCTTTCTTGGTTTTCCCCTAGACATATCTTTAAAGCTGGGCAGAAGTACTTGCATCTACCCCCAGGTAATGGACTCTTCTGTGAACCCTTTGGAAAGCAGAGAGAAGGGAGAGGAAGCATCCTAAGTTTTAGAATTAGAAACAATCTTAGAAGTCATCTAGTCCAAGTCTTTCATTATTCTGATGAGGAAGTTGAGGCCTATAGATAGTTTAAATGGCTTGCCCAAAATCAAACAGAGAGTAAGTAGTAGAGGCAGTTTACCAGACCCCCAAGTCCAATACTCCTTCCACTATACCACATCTGCTGTCATTCATTCATCCTTTTTTATTCATTCATTCATTTATATAGATTGTAGTTGTTGTCTGTCTTTTCTCCATTCAATTCTGATGAAAAGTCTTAAAAGATCACAGATTTAAAGTTGGAGAGGACAGGAGAGAAAATCTAATGTCCAAGCCCTTCATTTTACAGATGAGGAAACCAGAGTCCAGGGAGGTTTGGCTTTGCTAAAGACACACAAGTAGGGACAGTCAATGTCCAAATCTTGACCCATTGACCTCATACCTATTACAGCTAGGTGGTACAGTGGATACAGTGCTTGGCTTAGAACAAAAGATTAATCTTCCTGAGTTCAAATCTGGCCTCAGACATTTACTAGCTGTGTGACCTTGGGCAAGTCACTTAACCCTGTTTGCTTCAGTTTCTTCAGTAGAGAAGGATATGACAAACCACTCCAGTATCTTTGCCAAGAAAACCTCAAGGGATCACAAGAGTTGGACATGACCAAATAACAACAACAATAAAGTTTTTCCACTATACTACACTGTCTTCTCTGTAAAAATAATTAATACAGTTTACAAATGAATACAAAAAGAAAAAGTAAAACAGTCCCTGCTCTCAACAAGCTCACACTCTAATTGGGAGGGACAATATAACAGCAGCAAGAACAAAAGGCAAGCCACAGAGCTGCTGGCAAAGCTTGGAAGCCCTAAGAGAGAAGCATTGGGTTGGGGGCTTAGGTAACTAAACCTCTGGACTTTCATTTTCAGTTTTGAGAGTGAAAATGTTCTTAAAGCTGTGCCTCAGAATCATCAACTTTTGTTTTTGTCTCATAGGGAATTCATCCTATGTCAATAAGCAAATCTTTAATGTTCTTGCAAACTAAACTTGGACTACATTAAGGGGCTGCCTCTTAAGAGCTTCGTGGTCACTTAGCATCAGTTTTCATGACAATTCGAGACTACCAAGGAAACTTAGAGATCCAATTCTGCCAACAACTGTGATTCTTTGCTGATCTCTGTCCTGAAAAGAATAGTTTTTAATAGTCCCATTAGTCTCAGATTGTTACCTTCTAAAAACCCATGTTTTGGTTCCATGAACACCAAAATATTCATAGTAGTATTTTTTGCTGTAGCAAGGTATTAGAAACAAAATGTGGATGTCTGTTGGGTGGGGAATGTTTCAACAAATTTTGGCATATACAACAGAAAATTATGATCTAAGGAATGATGAATATGACAAACTAAGAGAAACGCAGGAAGACTTTTTAACTGATAAAACATGAAATAAACAGAACCTGGAAAAAAATATACAATGACTCCAAAAAACTTAACCAAAAAGGACAATCAATAAAGCAAAACTTGTTGCTGTGTAATTGTTATGACCAATCTTGTCCTTGATTAAGAGGTAAAAAAAATGCAGATCCCTCCAGTTTGCTGGCAATGAAGGACTATGGTTATAGAATGTTACATCTGCTGTCAGATGGTTTTGTTTAACTTTTTTTTTCTTGGTACAAAAGAGAACCCCCTGGGTCAGTGGGGTTGAAGTATACAAATATACACACATAATCACACCTATTGATAGATACATACATACATACATAAGTACATACATACATACAAACATGCATACATATATAGCTTTCCAGGAATGATTGTGATATACAATATAAAACAAAGGTCATCCATTGAATTTTAAAATGGGGATGTCATTGACTAGGGCAGATGAGAAAATTTCCTCTTCTAACACAGATTAACACTGGGCTTGCAATTTATTATACCCTTAGAGAGTTAGTTGCCTTGGGCAGTGAAAAGTTAAGTGACTTGTCCAGATCATATAGCCAGTATGATTCAGAAGCAAGGCTTGAACCCAGGTCTTTGTGTTTGCTTTTCTACCCAGTACATCATGCTGACTTTCAATTAAAAATGAAAACCTCAGTCTGAAATAGAAAAGAAATAAAACACCCACCAAAAACCCTGTTTTCAGATAAGTATAGCTACCCAAGCACCTTTCAGATCTTTCTACAAATATTTAAACAGTGATAGAGACATAAATTATGGTAAGTGGACTTAGCCTGTAGCTCTTTACAAAGCAAAGAGTCCATCCACCTGATGCTGTTGATGGGGGTTGGAAGCCAGATAGGGCCTGGCAAAGAATGGGGCAGGAAACTCCTTCAGATTTCATTTCCCTCACAGCCCTGCCTCTCAATGGATCCCTGAAAATCCTGGCATCATTTACCTGACTTAACCAATGTCAAACAAATACTGGTTTGCACTCTGGCCTCCAGTTTGCTCTTCAAGAACAGGGAATGCTTGCTGTCTTGCCCAATCAGCTTTTGAATTCACAAATGCAGGCTGTCTAACCTTGACTTGCCAGGTAGAGGTTATCCTTCTAAATCTTTATCAGCAGGATGCTCTCTGAAAGCTATAAACTGCGGGATATTTCCTACCCCTTACTTAATCCTCAGCATTGTTGTTGCTCAAACATGCCTGCCATTCTCTGTTTCACAGGATGACAAAAAGTTAAATTGCCTAGATCATAAAAGAAACACTGCCCCCTTTTCATAATGAAGAGAAATCCTCCCTTTAGTCTTAATGCAGTATCATAGTTCCAGTGGAAGATTGTGCCTTACCAACACTGAAACACCAAGGGCTCTTTAGGCCCTTGCATGCAGACCAATCAGTAAGCTCAAATAAAAGTTAGGAGGAAATTGGTTACCTGTTTGATTTGTGATGGTCAGCTTGAATTAGCTGAACAGTTTAGTCAAAAGAGTCAACCCAGTAGCCCTAGGTCCTAAGACCTTAACAGATTAAAAGTCAGCCTCCAATGGCTCAACACCACCCAATCAATCTGGTAGGAGGGTTTTCCTGGAAAGACTGGTTCCAGAACCACAATACCTGGTCAGTTCTATCCAGGGGTGTTCCAGAATTTGGTTTTCAATGTGAACATTTACTTTTCACAAATCAGCAAGCACTACAAATCACGGGTTGATTTATTATTTTGTTGATTATCTAGACTTAAGAATGTGATGGAGAAAATGTTAAGCATGCAGATTAGACTGCTTACATTTTTATCCTTTGGAGAACTGATTGTTAAATACCTACCAGCACACTGCTAGTCACAGCACATTTCCAAGATCTAAAGATCTTTTGGTCTCAGAGGATGTCACTCACTGTTTCTCTTGTAGTCTAATCATGCCCTGTCCTACCCCCCCTCCCCCGCCCAATATATATAGTGTTGATACGCCATTTCAAAAATGCTTCTGAATTAGAAAAAAAATTTAAGCAAAGATACATTTCTTTCAATATATCTATATTTCCATGTATTTATACATATATTTCTATTTAATATATTATTTTCTCTCTGAAATTTCTCTGAATGTCAATAGTTTATACTTGAGCTGAACCAGTTTGAGTATCAGGGCACTGGAAGAGACAACTGTAGCAATATAAGGACCTTTCATATGAGACACAGAGAGTGTTATAGCTATAATCGACCTCAGATACTATATTGTCTCTGGTTAGGATTATAGCATATTATAGTATAGTATATCCATTATATGTGGGTGGAGAACATGAGGAAGGAGAGTGGGGAGAGAAAGAACATGATTAAAGTCATTGAGAAATATTCCCCATAAATATGGACATTCCTGTAATGTTACAAACATTTTTTACTTATCTGGTATATAAGTTTCTCCCATGATTATTGTCCCTGAAGGAGTCCCTTCAGACAACAGCTCCTGCTTTATAATGGTTCTGCATAGTTCAAACCCTCGGCATCCTGATTCAGCTAAATATTTTATCATTGGACTCAAGGTGTCGGGGAAAGTTAGTCTAATGATTCAGAGTCATTGCCTTTATTTTGGGTTCTAAATCAGGATGAAAATAACTTCATATTTCTGAATAATTTGTGAAAGTATAACATCACATGTGACCCAAATTAGAGATAACCTCTCTGATTCCTGCATCACAGGCCAACTTTCTTTCTTGCAGATCTCACTGCCAAAATCTCATCTTGATCACTTTGAGAGTGAACAAGATACACTTAATGTACAACACTAGTTGTATGAGTTTTACTGTGAGAGCCATGCAGACATGACAGAGGAAGAAGGGATGGGGGGAATGGGAAGGATCACAGTATTTTATTTGAAAGCCAGGAGCACATAATGTTTATTAATAAAGAGCCTGGTTTACATAGGTTTTATTATTATTGAACATAAAATGGTTTATATTACAAGCAAGGGTGAAATTACTAACTAATTAGCCTGTGAAGATCATGTTTAATGGAAAATATAAATCTAGGATGTTTTTTCCTTTCTTCCTTTTTTTTTCTTTTTTGCAATCCTTAAGGGTCTTGTTTATTAAACATGTACATATGCAGCTTTTATGCTGAAATGGGGGATTGCGAGAGAGACAAATCAAGGTCAAATGATTCATTTTGTTTTTCACAAACTCTAATACCTCAATGATCCAGTGCCTTACAGTAAAGAAAGTTGGTTCAAATACAAGGCTAGCTTTGGATAAAATAATAATTCATTCAGAAAGAATACAGGTATATATGGATATATACATATATATCCATATATATATATGTATATGTTAACTTAGATGTATAAATATGTGTGTCAAATACACAAACACTCACATATATAATGAATATCTGTTTGCAGATTTAAGGATTTCCTTTGTCATTCTCTTGGAAGACACTGTGGTTTAAACCCCACTAAACTCTTGCTGGGGGAACTTTGTTTCTATTAACTTCAGGGGATTACACAAGCTTTGCAAACACACCATTCTCATAGATTTCAGTTAAATTTTGTAATAGCACCATAAAATGTGTCAGGCCTTGCAATAAAGTATCAGTCACAGGAAGGCATAAATTGTTAGGGGAAATTACTAGAAACGGTATCTTTGAAGGAAAAAAAAGAAAAACTGCTCAGGACCTTGGAAATATGCTAAATGTTTCCTTAAAATGTATATTTCTCAGTTTTAAAAAACAGTAATTAAAAGATGAGCTTTTAAAGAAAATGCCAGGTTTCAGTGCATTTTGCCAACAGACTAGGTAGTGATGTGTTTTCATATTCTACATTTCTAGTTACTGCATCAAGGTTAAGTCATAGGAAAATAACCTTCTTTCCTTACTCTTCACAAAGCAGTCTTCTTTGGGGCAAGTTCTTAAAGCAGCTGGGATCCAACTCTGTTTCGGGAGGCACTAAGGACTTCCTGCATAGTTGATTAAATATATTAGGCTATCTCTCAGCCCAGCACAGCACAGCAGAGCACAAAATTCTGTCCTTCCTAAGTTAGTGAACCAGCTTCCAACATGAGGAAAAGGTGACTTCTCTTTATAAAGGCAAATGTAGTGCTTATCTCAAGGGGAAAAGATACTTTAATGAAGAGACCTGCACTTATCCAATGAAACAGCATCATAGGAACATATATTGAAAGCTGGAAGGAATCTTAGAAGCCATATAGTAAAAAACCCATATTTTACAGGCCCAGAGAGGTTAAGGGAATTGTCCCAAATCACACAGGTAGTAAGAGATAGGTACAAAGTTTGCTCTATTTTTTCTTAATTAGACTTAATAGCTTTGAGCCCATTACCCAGATCGGTTCAGAGCAGAGTAATAAATACCGAAGAGATTCTCAGTAACTGTGTGGCCGGGCCTGTAACTCCGTGTGGTAAGGATATTAAACACCATGACGATTGCCCTCACACCCCATTGAGCTCCTGGTCATTCCATTGGGTAGAAACACTTTATTCTGAACTTGAGGTAAACCCAACTGAGCCAGCTCAGAAGATGTGTATTCAGGAAATCTGTGTTTAGGGAAACTTTTAGGGGTTTGCTCCATGCTGATTGTGATCTGAATTTGTGCAGCCTGGGAGTCTCAAGTAACATCATTTGAAGACTAACACTGCCCTCTCCTGAGGATGAGGCCACATTACGGCTCTTTGCCATCCCTGATCAGAGTTCTCAGAAACCAGTAAGAAAAAAAAAAGGTATTTCTTAGGTGAAAACTCTCCTTGGAGAAAAGAAAAATTCTTTTCTTTCACATTTTCATTAAGGCCAGAAGAAAAACACCTATAAAACATCACGAAGGTTCTACAGATGGTTACAAATGGCAAAGCCATTTGTCCCCATTCATTTTTGTTTAGAGTAATTTTCTGGAATAATCATCAGTCCCAAAATCCACTGCAAAGGAAGGACAAAACAGAAAGGAGTCTATGTGGTGGTTGGCAGGAGGTGTGGACCAGGACTTGGTGACACAGCTGGATGGGGAAAATGGGAGGCGGGGGGGCTTTGTCAAACATAATTCTTGATTCATCCAAGAACTGCGAAAGTCACAGCACCAGAAGCTAGAATGTAAGGTGTGACCTCAAGTACTTTTTGGCTTTTTTTTAAATGAAATTTTATTTTTGTTAATTAACCAAAATCCTCCCTCACTCCCTCTTACTTCTCCCTTCAAATGGAAAAGAAAGAAAAGCAAAGTCTTTATAATAAATATGAATAGTCAAGTCAAACAAATTCCCTCATTGGCCAATTAACCACATAAATATAATTGTATTTGTGTGTATATATGTCACATACATGTGTGTATATACACGTAAATGAATACACATAAAAATTTGCCCTCTATTACCTCTTTGTGAGATGGGTAGCATGTTTCATCATGAGTGTGACCTTCATTAGAATTAATGTGCTTTCATGAGCCAGAAATACGATACCAATGAAAATTATTTTTAAACACAGTCTGTCCTCCCTCTCCTCCCACTTCTTTCTTTCCTTAACTGAACACGAGGATTAGGATGGTCCTAAGGCTAGTGTGAGCTCAGAGCAAGTCATGCCATGCTGCTTCCATTTCCACCCCTTAATTGTTTATAGTTGAATTCTGATGAAAATGAGTAGCCTTCAAAAACCACATTGAGAGAAGTAAGTTGAAGAGTGAGAGAGCTTTGCCTTGGTTAGTTGTCTATGTCTCAGTTTCTTATCAAAATGAAGGTGTTTCACTAGATACTCTCTAAAGTCCCATTCAACTCTGTGTCTGTGCTTATGGTTAGCTCATATATCTAGGCCATTGTCCTCATTAGCTGCAGGTCTGTTTTAACAAAGCCTCCTAATTCTCTCCACCCTCTCACCGCATTCCTGGTCACCTCTATTAAAGGTAACCTAAAGTTGTTTCTAGGGAACAGTGTAAACTGAGGGTCTTTTGATCTCGTGAATAATTGAGTTGCCCTAGAAATGGTTTGATATATAGATGAATGAATGAATCAATAAGGAAAGCATCTATTAAGCACTAAGTATGTGTAAAGCAGGGTAGCTAGGTGGTCTCGGGAATGGAGCATTAGGCATGGAGTTAGGAAGACCTGAACTCAAATCCAGAATCAGACACTTACTTGGCTCTGGGCAAGTCTCTCAACACTATCTGCCTCAGTTTCTTCATCTGTAAAATGATCTGGAGAAGGAAAGGGCAGACCACTCCAGTATCTCTGCCAAGAAAACCCCAAAATGGAGCCAGGAAGAGTCAGACACGACTGAAATGACTGAACGATAACAACTAACCATGTATGTAAAGCCCTAAACAGTATCAAGGTCAAGAAATAACAGATAGTGATGAATTAGAGGTCTTCTTTGTCTCTATAGTAGCAAATCCGAATAATAGCTGTTATTCAACTTTGGGCCTTTTGCTAACTTTTCAGTGATCAAATATTTTGCTTAGTTGTATATTTAAGAAGTCTTATTTTGCTTTGCATTTTTATTTGAAACAAATTTTAAATTTAAAACAAACACTTAAAACTACTGCCTAGTACTATTAACAACAATACCGACAGCTCGCTCTAGCTTCACAGGGTATAAGAGCATATTTTTAAAATATTGAAAGGAAAGAATTTTCTCTCTTGCTTCCAGACTCCTCCCCAGTTCACATCAAAGAAAAAAATGAAGACTGCCCTATAGAGTCTGTTTGAGAATGCTTGTGACGTATGGGATAAAAGAACTAGATTAAAGTTGAAAAGGTATTGTCCCAGAATCAGAGGACTCTGGATTTAAATGCTACTCCTGATGCTTACAATTTCTGTGACCTTGCTCATGTCACTTATCTAGTCTGGACCACAAATCCCTCCATAAAAAAAGGAGGGGAGTGGACGAGATGAGCTCTAAGATCCCTTCCAGATCTACATCTTTTATCTTATAACGCTGCTGTCATTATCATCACCATACAAATAATAATTGGTTGAGAAGGTAAAGTATAGTTAGAAAAGTAGGATGCCATAGTGGATAGAATGTTGATCTTGGAGTCAGGAAGGCCAAGGGTCAAGTCCTGCCCTGACCCTTACTGTGCAATCTTGGACAAGATACAAGCTCTCTGAAAATCAGAAAGTCATATAAGCCATAAATGGGTTGCAATCTACATTGGTGGTGGGAACTCCCATACCACTAAAACCACCAGTCCTTGGCATATTGACATGTTGAGAGTATACTTAGAGATGTGTAAGAAGCAAAATATGGGACAGGAGAAAGTGGGAAATTTAGAATCTAAAGACCTGGGTTAAAATTTCACCTTTGCCACTTTTACTCACTGTGTGACCTTGAAAAAGATGCAGCCTTTCTGACCTTTAGTTTTGTCTTTTATTTTTAAAAGGGAGCTGTGGACTAGATGTCCTCTAAGGTCCCTCTTAATCTACAACTCTATGACTACAATCTTGAAGGCTTTTCAGGTCTAAATCTGACCAAACAAAACACATCTCCAAGGAACTCAGAAAAATCTCAGTCATAACCTGTAAACTGATCACTTTCCAAATGTTTAGATTTGCCTGTATGGTTAACAGTTAAATGAAATGAGAAAAGACATGGGAAAAGTATTAAGTGCTACCTCATCACTTTTTAAGAGGCTATGTCCCAACAAGCATCCTAGGTTGACTTGCCTAATCTTTGAATCTCTCGTCTGCATCCTTTTTATTTCAGTGAAGAATGCTGGATTTCCATTGAGGGAACAGAAATGTTATGAGTACACAGTGAATTACATATATTACATGTATAACAAATGTTATACCTAGATGCAAACATACATGTGTTTGTACGTGCACACATATGTATGTTTGTATGTAGGTATGCATGTAATTTACCTACTTAGTACATGTTCTCCAGGAGGTCATCCTCAGGGGGGTCCACCCAACATGCCTTCCTCTAAGATCTCTTGATGTCATAGGAATTTCAATGGAGAGAGTCCATTGGTTATACTTCAGTCTCCCTATATGATTAGACCACTTTTTTTCCTGATGATACATCTTTCTAATAGGATCTTTTTTCAATCAGTTTTTTAAAAAACTTAAATGAGAAAAAATCCCATTAAATAAACTCAATATGATATGTTGATACTGGGCACCTTTGCTATCTCCAAGGTCTTGACTTTAACTCTGATGTTCTGATAGAATCATAGCATATTAGTGTTGGAAAGGGCCATTTTGATCATGTAGCCTAATGCTTCCACTTTACAAATGGGAAAACTAAGGCCTAGAGAAGTGAAGGGACTTGTACAAGGTTATTTAAGTAATGTCCAAGCTGAGACTACACAATTCTAGGTTTCCAAAGATATTCAAATATGTTAGAAGTGTGCATGGGAGCACCAAAAAGCAGAATGCAAATATATTATTGGAACCAATGCAATGGGAAAATCATTATTCTAGACAGGAAGTAAATAGTTCTGAAGACAAATAAGGCAATAAACAATCCTTAAATTCTCTGTTATTACGCACATTCTTTGGAATGAGGAAGACAGGACTTTATAGATCAATTACATGTTACCATAATTTTCCTATGTACATATACACATAATTTTCCTATGTACACATATTCCAGAAAATATGATGTGACATGCAGGATACATGTAATAATGATTATAAAGTGAGATGATACATTATCTAAGATCATAGATTTAGATACAAAAGGGACATTTGGAGATCACTGAGCTCAACTCCTTTGTTTTTCAGTTGAAGAAACTGAAACTGAGACAGGTAAAGTGATATATCCTGAGTTACACAGCTATTCTAGGGTCACATGGTTAGTAAGTATCTAAGGCAGCATTTGAACTAAGTTCTTCCTGAGTCCAAGAACAGTACTTTACTCACTACAACATCTGATTGCCTCAAAGAGCACAGTTGTATCATGTTCGTATTACTAATTCATGACTACAATTTGCTGCTGTTATGTCATTTTAATTGTATTCAACTCTTCATGACCCCATTTGGGATTTTCTTGGCTAAGATACTGGAATGATTTGCCATTTCCTTCTCCAGCACATTTTACAGATGAGGAAACTGAGGCAAATAGCATTAAGTGACTTGTCCAGGGTCACACAGCTAGTAAGTGTCTGAAGTCAAATTTGAACTCAGGTCTTTCTGACTCCAAGTTCAGTGCTCTTTCCACTGTGTCACGTGGCTGCCCATATGACTACAATACTGGGATTCAAATTAGCCAATCATGGTGCTTGCATGATTAAAAGAAAAAAGAAACAAGGACTATTACTTTAGGTCCTTTTTCTTTTCCTAATTGGCAATCTCTTTAGATGAGAAATTTTTAAAAATCAGATTTCAAATTAATCACTATAGAAATAGTACTCATCAATGCACTACATATTTCAAGTGCTCTCCCTTACTTATAGGCACACAGACAATGACCAAACATCGACTACATGAAAAGTAGAACCAGAGGAAGGAATGGAATCTCTTCTGAATCAGCATCAGTATCTCTTACCAGCCCCATCCCCCCACCATAGCTGTTGCAAGCTTTAGCTGAATAATCAAAATAGGGAATAAGGATTACTGTGACAAAAGGAGGAAATTAAGTGTAACCAGCAGGTGGCATTATCTGGCAAGGTTGGGAGGTTTAAGGTGGAAAGTAAATATGAAAAGGAGGTATTCCTACTTTTTCCTTTGGTTCTAACCTTTGGAATTTGGGGGTGGGGTAAGGAATGGGAACTCTTCCTACAGTATGCCTTTCTTATCCTACCAAATAGACCCACTCTGCTCATTAACTATTCTCATTCCACTGGGTATGGGCAAAGAGGGAACAATGGAGAAGACCATGTGGCTCACATGGACCCCTTATTAGACCGCCATTACTACCTGGCTCATTATTTTAGCCAGAGAAGCAGAAGACAAAATCCAGACTCTGTTTAAATTTTATTTTTTGGAAAGTTTATAAAGTTTTTAATAATCAAAATAACTAAATTATCTATTATAACTTGGAGCCCCCAAGCAAGGATAAAACCCCTTATTTCATACTCGTTCTTTGTACCAATCCCAGTTTTTTACCAGCTTGATCCATCATAGTCCTTCTGTTCAATGAGTTACCTCACAAGCATTTATTAAATGCCTATTGTGTGTCAGGTACTCTGCTAAGTGCTAGAGATACAAAGAAAGTAAACACAATCCCTGCCCTCTAAAACACACAATGTAATGACAAATATGGATCACTTAGCAGTTATGACTGGTAATAATTTTATATAAAGGTTAAAAATAGCCCTTCAGTTGCTATAAAAGTTAAGAAATTATGAACCGCTAAAAGGACTAGAGAATTCATGTAACAACAGGCAGAAGGTAGCATGGGAAATTCCCTGTCATTTCAAGTATTTTAGTTCCAGTTCATTCTAACCACAACCTTGCCCTGTGGATTTAAACAGGCAATACAGTAAATACAGAGAACACTTTAGTATCCATTCAAACCACCTGCTAGAGCATCTCTATCTCCCTCATTGTTGTGCTCTCACCTTTGAATCTATAGTTCTAGAAACTCAATTCAACATCCTCATGCCAGAGTACTAGTGCTCATTCTTCTGATTATAATCCAAGAGGTACCATTCTGATCCATCAAACTTCAACCCCCACCATGCATTTCTGTATCCCAGAAGTACTAAGATTATGCAAGAATTAAATTTTTCTCCTTTATTTCCCTGGGAAATTAGGGAAAATATGCCAATTGAATAAATAAGTCCAGTAAAACAACAAAGCCCCTTGAGGGCAGGAACTCTGTTATTTTTATCTCTTTGTCCCTAATGGCTACCACAGTGCCTTATATTTAGTAAGTACCTGATAAACATTTGTAGAATTGAATGTGTGATGTTGGGGGGGGAGGAATCAGTTTACCATTCTGAGTTTCATTTTCCACATCTGGTATAATGATGGGGCAGGATTAGATCGATCCCAGATCTCTTCCAACTGTATAATTCCATAAGTCAATTATTCTTGGTGAAAGGAATGGAAATAGTTTACAATAAGAAATTCTATATTTCTGATAAGCAATTTGTTTAACAGGTCATTTAAATAACAGTAGAGCCAAAAGGTTACAATACTGTTTGTTTGGCATTATTCCACAGCATGCTTTCAAAAGATTCAAGAGTAGAAATGTTTGAATCACCTTCCTTCTTAACATCTCCATGGTCTTTCTACAGACCTAATACCAGGGTGGAGCAATTGGCAATTTTCCTAGAGCTCTAGATTCTAGAGGAGTCCGATGACACTTTCATTTCTTCTGCCTCAGAGAAACAGAGCTTTTCCATGGAGTTAGCAAGATTAATAGGTGATAATAGCAAGCTATTAGATTGCAGGGCTGAGGTTGAGTTGCTCCCTTGCCTCTCCCTGCTCACTACATGGCAGGGGCTTCAAACCTCATAGTAGGGTTCAGCCTACTTCTCAACTAAGAGTTCCCTTTATGCTTCTTGCTCCAGGGAAGAAAATTTCTAGTTATGGCTCTGCCTACCTAGGCTATTCAACCATAACCTAGGACTTATGTTTTATATGTGGCATGACCTATGATAATCATAATTCAACAGTAATAATCGTACTTCAGCTGTGAGCCAGCAAAGATAAGACATGCCTTGCATTTCCAACCCCTTAGCACATGAGAAAATCCTGATTTTATAATGAATTCTACTACATTAGGAAAAGTCATATTGGCAGAGCTTCAAAAATTCCCCTAGTTGCTGGAGTCTGCTCCTTAATCTGATGATGGGTTGTTTAACCCTTTAGAACCAATATAATACAGCCTCTGAAATTAACAATTGTGTAGGAAAGTAACCCAGGACAGCTCCTTACTATGATTTTTACCCCACCCCCACCCCAGTTAGGGTATATGAGTGCTGCCCCACTTATGTATATGAACTAAGATCTCCTCTTCTTGCCTCATTTTTTCACTGCAATAAATCTACCACTCTAAAGAAAAAGAATAAAGGAAAAGATTTGAGAACTAGATACAGCTAACATATCTGCCTTTGAGAGCTAAATAGAGGCTCCTTACACAGAGAGCCAGATCTGACTCTGAAGCTATATCCCAAGTATACTCTTCACCCAAAACAAAACAAAAAAAAACACACAAACAAAACCAGACCATAACCACTCCTTCTTTACAAGCATACAAGCATAATTTGTCTCTGATGCAGATGATCTTATTCTCAGATAGGTCATTAGGGGCTTCCCTATACATACCCCAAGATATGGAGCTTCTAGTCTTCATCTTATCTAAGGGATAACTAACTACCTCTTTCTTACCTTCCCACTACTTACTTTAGTGGGAAAAAGGAGGTGGATGCTCACTGTCCCATTCCTGTGAGTCATTTCCACTCACTTTCTCATTGAACTTGCTTAACATTAATTTTTAACATTTCATCCTTCATTTCTACAAAACAGGAACATTATGATCATATATACATTTTATGTATCATATATAACGTAAACATCATGAACATTTTGAGCTAGGAGGGACCTTAGCAAGAGTCTAGTACAACTCTGACTATTTTAAAGACTATTTTAAAACTGAGAGATGGGAGATTAAAGGGATTTGTCTAAGGTCAACAGGTAGCAAGTGGCAGAGGCAACACTAAGATCCTGGTCCTTTGACTCTAAATCCCATGTTCTTTCCACTAATGTTCCATCCCACCTTCTTCCAGGTTTTTAGGTCATGAAGTGTTTCACAACTAGTCAGTATTTCCAGAATTTCATGTTAGTCTGTTTAACAGATGTAGACGAAAGCTTTGCTGTATATGGTTTCCTCCAATGTGTCTACAAGCATCGGAATCAGTGCAAAGTCTAGAAACCAGGAATTCTGAAGTCTAGTGCACTGATTAACCATGATTTGCATGGGGGTTTCACATTCTTTTTTCATTTAGGCCCTAACTGGCAGTGAATTCTCAAATAAAATTCCCAGTAACTTCTCCATTTAGGCTTTTCTGGCTGATTTCTTTCTTTTTATTTTTGCTTCACTTCCTTGGTTCAGAAAAACTCAATCTAGGTCAGAACGGTGAAATGCATGTTGTGTGCTGATCGGAGACTTTGTATAGCAGTTACACGTTCTAATTCTAGGCTTGAATTCAAAATTTGCCCTGTAATTATTTTATTTTAAACTATAGCACATTTCAATAAAATTGCTATGTGGAGTTTAAAACAGTGTTATAAAAGCAACCATGAGCTAACTTATACTTAAATGTAAATGCATATATTAATTCTAAATGGCCCAGAAACATGTACATTTCCCTTGAAACACACACAGAATTTAAAATGGTCTCTTTAGGGCCAGCTGACTTTAAAATCATTCTTTTTCATACTTATAGCAATGTTGTTACATTATTATCATTCACTCGTTTCTGACTCTTTGTGATCCCATATAGAGTTTTCTTGGCAAAGATACTGGATTAGTTTCCCATTTCCTTCATCAGCTCATTTTACAGATGAGGAAACTGAGGCAACTAGGGTTAAGTGACTTGTCAGACACCACATTTGAACTCAGGTCTTCCTAAATACAGGCCCTGTACTCTATACACTGCACTACCTACCTGCCCTAAAAGTCTTCTTTTTCTTCACCAAAATCAACAACCATTAATCCAAGCATCCCAGGGTTTCAAATGAACAACCAGCAAGTTATAATATTTGGAAGGAGAAGAAGGAGGAGGAGGAGGAAGAGGAGGAGATATGGGCTATCTAAGTTATACCTATGGATTTCATCATCTCTGATCATCAGCATGTACCAGACATGGTGAATTATTATCCCCTCTAACCATCTAAATAGGAGTCATGCCAAGTCTACCAGGGAATGAGACATCTTTTGGGCCAAACTGGAAGGGGATTTGATTCAGAAAGTACACATTGGAGGAAAAAAACTTCAGATTCTGAGCCTGTGCAGTTTTGAGGTCCCCAGCAGCAAGCAGCCAAGAAGACAATATTCTCCTTCATTGCTTGCAAAGGGCAGAAGCAATCTGATCTTTGAGATAAAGTGACTCTTCACTTTATGTCTGGAGGTACAGAGCAAGACAAAGATTTCCCAAGGTCCCCATACATGACATCAAGAGTAGGGGTATTCTTTGCAATTGACCAAGGTAAGCCTTGAAAGAGGAAGAGGCAGGGTTAGGGAAGTTAAATAATGAATTGTAATAAATAATTATTGATAGTTGAACAACATACAATCAGTCACTTATGAAATCAACTATAATATACCTTATTACAGACTACATCATTTCCTAAGATCAACATAATGAAATATATAATGAAAACGAACTTCACGAGAGAATGGTAGGTTGTCAAGCATATGGAGACCATTTCCAGTGAACAAGGTGTTCTTTTCATTTATTTTTCTTAGGAAATTAAATGAAAAGGAATCAGTTTTGTAAGCATTTCTATTAGAGTTGGGAGAATATTCTTTGAATTTCTGTGCAGATTCATCTTCTAGATGAAAACCCAAATTTTCCATCTCTCACTAACATACTCCCCCATCCTCCCCAAACATACACCTTAAACTTCTTGGGTTCTGAGTTCAGGACTTAACTGAAGCTTTTTGATATTCTGTTTAGTACTGGCATCGACAATTTCATGTTACAAGTTTAAACATATAAAGTATATAAAATATGAATTTAGACTCATTAAGTTTCTTGGACATCAAATGACTTGTAGAGCAATAGTTTGATGAATCAAGTGTAAATGAATCAGAAACACGTGGATTAAATTTCCCTTGAAATCTACACAGGCATAGAAATTAAGGGAAACAGCATTTGGCCAAATGCATTCTGGATTTTGCTGAACTCAAAATGTTTTGAGAAAAAAAATATCCTGAGCTGATTTGCCAGACCCAATACTACCAGGCATACTAACTTTAATTATGAAATGTATACATATATCTATACATATATATATCATTCAATTATAGAATGAAGCATATATATGTAATACATAGATGGACGTATATATCTTTCTACATTTCATATTGGTATATGGAGTGTGCTATCAAGAGAGAGGCTGTAAGGCTTGGAGAGTATTTTTTTTTTCACAATCCCAGTGGATTTGTTTTTGTTTGTTTTTTCAGACAAGAAAAAAAAGTAATGATTTTCCCCCCGATCATTTTATTCCCATCACTGAAGCCCTCAGGGAGAGTCTTCTCTGTGTGATGGAGAAATATGTCCTTTCTGTGTATTACAGACCTTGGATTCCTTCCAGAGCCCCCTCTTTTGCCCTGGGGCCAGCTCTCATCAGTTTATGATACGCATTTCATTGCCATGCACTGGAAATGGGGAAAAGTTGTCTCAACCAGCAAAATGGTGATAGCTAAAAGTAGCAAGCTATTCTGCTCAGTGTCTGTGTTGCCAGAAACCTGAAGCCAGATTTGATTTAAAATTTATACAAGAAAAAGAACATCAACACTGAAATAGTGACTCTCTTTCCTCCTCTCTCAAGCTCTGTCACCATTTGGTGACCTTTGTGTTTTTTGTATGCATTCATTTTAGATTACAAATGATCCCCTTTCTTTTCCATAAGGATAGTGCACGCTTTTGTTTTATTTGTAATTTTGTTTTACATCTTCCTCATGTTCGTCTTCTTTTGCCTAAGTTAAGACATCCTGACTTCTGAGACTGAACGCAGAGGATTCAATAGGATGTGTTCCATTGGCTTTGAGAGGGAAAGAATCAGAACTGGAGAAAAGAAAGAAATCAGCTTGGTGCTATCTGCTCATATAGTATGGTTGTTAGAAGCTGACTGTATTTAAACATCAATGCAGAATGTCGCCTCACAGTACATAGATTACTGTCGATATGAAAAAATATCTATTACTTTGTCCTTGACATAGCCATCCTTATAAACACTAACTAGATAGTTATAGGAAAGAGATGAATGATAGAAAGCAATCCTTATTCTGCAGATAAGTTAACTAGAGCCGAAGAACAAAATGACAACTCTGAAGAAAGAGATGCTGAATCTAAATGACAAGACTGGGTGGGCCATTCTGAACTCATTTCAATTTGACTACAGTCATGGGTGATTTCCTTACAATTAATTGAATAGTCACAAAGTTCATGAACATGACAAAAGTAGTAATCAAACCATGGAAGAGTTCAACCAGGTATTCAAGGTTGCTATAAGTATCAAATGATATAATTGTAAAGTACTTAGCACATTGCCTGGCACATAGTAATCGCTATATGAATGTTATTGTTATCATTATTATTATTATTATTATCTCAATCAACAAGTAGAATTGATTATAAACTATCCATTATTCAGTCTTCTACCCTTAATACAATCACCCCAAATGGCATCCACCATAAATTGACTAGACACTTATCTGCTCCCCAAGTGTGTCAGCTGTTATTTCAGCTCTCTCTGGTGGAGTTCCTTGATGGAGGAGTCTAGATGACATGACTACTAGAAGTGAGAAGGGAGCACTGTTCCCCTCAATTGCTAGAGATCAACAATGTGTTAGAGAGAGAAGCTGAGGGTTTGCGTCCGTAGTCTACCACATCATGCCACACTCAGTAACAGGCTGTGGGGCTGGTCCCTGCTTCCCATGTTAGAGGTTGCAAAGTTTTCTTCCCTGGAATGAGTATTCACCCATTTGGGGCCACGGTGGGCCTTGATGTTCCTATTTCTTCTTTAGTAGCTCTTCCAGCATCATAAGACCAAAAACCAGTGCTGAATAAGGGGCCCAAAGGATACCAAATTTTAAGTGTTCCCAGGAAAGTCAAATTTTAGTAATCTTGCTTAAAAAAAGCAATAAATTAGGAGTCAGGAAACCCAGGTCCTAGTCTATGCTCTAGCACTGTCTAGGGCTGTTTCCTCCTCTTTAAAATGAATTGATTGGACAAAGTGGAACCCACTCCAGTTTATTTTTTCTTTTACTTTTCTTCTTTATTAATTAAAAAGCACCTATTCCTTCTCCCTTCCACTTTACCTCACCTTCCTCTTCTCATTAAGCGATAAAAACAACAAGAAATCATAACAGCAAGTATACATAAAAAAAAGTAAATTCCCTCCATAGCCATGTCCAAAAACAGGATGTCTCCTTCCTTCCAGTTTTGAGCCTATCACCTTTCTATCTGTGTGATAGCTCTCTGGAAATAAGATTTCTCACTACATTAATCAGACTTCTAAAGTCTTTTACAGTTGGTTTTCTTCATAATGTCATTGTGACTATATGATTCTCCTGTTTCTACACAATTTATTCTGCATCTATTCCTATAAGTTTTCTCTGCAACTATATATTTTGTCATGTCTTGTGTCCAAGGTTCAATCTCTATAAGAGTTGAGTGAATCTTTGACTGAGCTCACTTTACCTCTTTGAGGACCTCTGTATAAGAAGGAATTGGGCAAGTTTCCTTCCATTTCCAACATTTTCATTGATAACTTGGAGAGTATTGTTGATGTTACTGCTGTCATCGTTATGTTGTTGCTGCTGTTGGAGTATCCAGGGAGCTTCTAGCCTTCTCTCTCACACCTCCCTTTCCCCCAGATTACTATGAGTTACCACTCCACCTCATCCCCCAGTAATCAGGCCACTTGGATAACAAATATACAGCAACATGGAGAAAATAATGAATGACTTAGAGAAGGAATAATGAAATATGCCTCCTTTCCTCAAATGCTTTTTAAGAAATATTATATGCATTATCAAATGCAGTTAATATATCATATTTTTATTGTAGTTTTGCTTTGTCACAAAGGAAGATTCAGTAGCTAAAGGCTAGATATAGGAATTTGTTTCGTTTGACTTCATATTTGTTAAAAAAGTTTTGCTTTTAATTTTTTTTTCAGTGAGGGAAAAAGAAGGGGAATTTAAAAAGAAATACTCAATAATTTAATTTTTAAAAAATCTTTGGGGAGTGAGTGGTAAATAACTCATGAAAACAAAAGCCTTCAGAAAATGTTATTTTTTAAAAATCTGATTTAGTACCCAAGTATCAAAAATAATTAATTAAAATGGGAAGCTGCCAGATGACCTATTTCTTATCCATGGGAGCAAGCTCTCTAGCAGTGGCCTTAGTGTTCTGCAGTCTAAACCCATAAGGTCTGTCTCTCCTTTGGATCCTCAATGAAACACTTTATGAAGCTTGACCTGAGCAAGATTTCTGCTATTTGCACTAGTCATAAAAATTTCTAGTTGTGGCACTGGTAAAGGCTCTGTAGATCAAATCTGAGAACTACTGCAATAGATCTCTCTTTACTATATCTACATATATAGCTCTACCCTTTAACTCTAAGTAGAAATTCAGAAGCCATGACATCTGGCCCAAGGTTGAACAAGGTAGAATTGGATAAAGGCAAAGAAAGATCCTGACAGATCTGAGGAGGTATATAGACTGCTTTTGTCTGGGGAATTCAAGGGAGACTTTATAGAGTAGGTGGCTTCTGAACTAGACCTAGAGAAAAAGGAATTCAACAAGGCAAACATATGGAGATAATTCATTGTAGACAGAGAGGACAGTTTGAGACTAAAATCTTGGAAAGGGCTGGATGAGATCAGGGAACCGTGAATAATCTAGTTTGGCTAGAAGATGGAAAGAAAGAGCCTGACAAGGCGGGCTGGTCCCAGATTTAATCAATCATTAAGCACTTGCTTTTTGCCAGAAACTGTGCTATCTACTTATCCTACTAAGACAAAAGCCCTCAAAGAGCTTATACTGTATGGGAAGATAGAATATGCTGGCAGATAAGTAAAAACAATAGATAGGCAGATAGAAAGATAGGGGTGTGTGTGTGTGTGTGTGTGTGTGTGTGTGTGTGTGTGTGTGTGTTTATACACTGGCTGTGTGACTCTGGGAAAGTCACTTAACCCTGTTTGCCTCAGTTTCCACATCTATAAAATGAGCTGGAGAAGGAAATGTAAAACCAAACCAGGATCTTTGCCAAGAAAACCCCAAATAGCGTCACAAAGAATCAGACATGCTGAAACAACTGAGCAACAATAGCAAAATATACACACACATATATGCATATGTATGTACTACACATGTATATATACATTTGTGTGCATATGTATATATGTGTATGTGTGTCACACACATACATATAGAAGAAATCCAAAGTAATTTTGGGAGGGGAAGTTAATAGCTGATGGAATCAGATGAAGCTTTCAAATTCCAGGTTAAATATCTGTATTCTATCCTATGGGCAAAAGGTACCATAGGGTACTTTTGTTTTTTAAGCAGGCAGATGACATGTTCAGACCTTGAGGAGTTAGGAGAAAAGAGACAAGTCAAGAAGTTATGACATTAATTCGGTTGAGAGAAAATAAAGGTGATCAGAATAGAAAGAAGGGGGTGAATATGAGAACACAGGATTTCACAGCTGATCTGATACAGAGAGTAAAGGAGAAGGAAGAACCCAAAATGATTCTGAGATTTCTAGATAGGGTAACTCTACAATTCCAATAACATTAAAAGAGAATCTTAGAAGAGGGGCATGTTTTGAAGTAAATAGAAGGGGGGAAAGCATTTTTAAGCACCTACTATGTGCCAGCCACTGGGCTAAGAACTTTACAAATATTATCTTGTGTGATCCTCGCAAAAACCTTGGGAGGTTATTATACCCATTTTGCAGTTGAAGAAACCAAGGCAGACAGGTTAAGCGACTTGCTTAAGTTCACAAAGCTAGTAAGTGTCTTGGGTCACATTTGAACTCAGGTATTCATTAATCCAAGCCCAGTGCTCTATCCATAATATTACTTAGCTGCAATTTCAGGCATGTTGAGTTTGAGGCACCAAAGAGAAAAGAGAGCTATAAGGGAAAAGCAAGAGTGAGTGAGTGTAGATAGACAGATAAATAGGAAGTTAGAAAGACAGGTAGAGAGATGTGTATATGCATATGTGATTATACTATGTATTTAGGAGTTCTGTGTATAGAGGTGATAATTAAAGTCATTGAATTAAGATGAAATTACCAAAATTTCATGCCATCTTTTAATAGCTCCAATCCTTGTAGAAGTTTAGACTTACACAACCACAAGATATTAGAATTGGAAAGGATCTTAGAAATCACTTAGTGCAACTCCTTCATTTCAGCAATGAAAGAACAGAAAGGGTAAATGACTTGCCCAAGGTGACATAACCATAATCCCTGGGATTCAAACCCAGATTAGCTGATATGAGCTCAATGCTCTTTCTTCTATGTTGTTCCTTCTTCATGACATTACTATTTCTTCCCTAGTACAAAGGAAGGGATTTCTCCTTTCCACATTCTGGTTCTATTTTGGTCCGTTCAAATCACTGGAATGAGACAATATACATGAAGTGAGACAGCATACATGGCCTCATAGATATGAGGTTAGGTTCTATTCCTAACTCTCCAGTGAACTGTATATACAAGGCACTTATCCTGTTCTGTGCTTCCATCTCTCCATCTGCAAAATAGCAATAATAATGTTTGCCACCTGCTTCCTTTGCAGGAGTGCTGTGAGAATTACTGATATTAATTTAAGGTCTGTCAGCTTTCGAGGACAGCCTTGTGAAATTCTGGATGAAAAATACTGTAAGCATATAAAATATCATTCTATTTTAAAAAGGATTTAGGACTCATCTATATATCTTCAAAATCAGAAGTATGAAAATATTTAGCAATTCTATTTATGTTCACTTGAAATTGTGCCCAGAAGAGGATAGTCCAAGACATGACGAAAGGATATGAGCTAGGCTGCCCTTCTGCTGTATGTCCATTCAACATCTGTCCTAGGGGAAGAGATGTACTGTCTCAGCTTGACTGGAGTCCATTATCATTAGTGCATTATTTGGTGCCGGATATATTTAAAGGACAGGTCAGGGCACAGAAGGCTTGGTTAGATGCAAGGATACCACTTCCCCATTCATAGCCCTTAGCTCTGGCAAACAAACAGGTAGAAAGGAAGGAGAGGGACTTCTCCTTTCCCCACCCACTCCCTTTTGCTGCCTCTTGTCCCTAATCAATTTAAGAATTCACCAACTGTTCCTATTGATTTAAATTTTTAAAAAAATCTCCCTCTAAGAGGTGGTACGGCTAGGATAATTAATTTTGCTCCTTGACTGGAAGGTGAAAGGCTTTTTATTATGTAAATTGTAAATGTCCTAAAGGGAAACTTTATTTCTCTCTCACCAATGAGCCCATCAGGATGCCTGAATCAGGATTTTTTTTTTTTAATGTTTATTAGCCCAGGGGGGCCAGTTAGGCCATTTCATAGCATATAAGTGCTGGCATTTATGTATTGCTTCCAAATAAACCTAGTGGCTGTGAGCCATGAGTGGATCACTAAACAGGGAGGAAGGGGGGTGGGAAAAGCAAATAGCAAGAAGGAGCAAACTAGGGCATTAGTGACCACTGGGTAGGACCTGATCTTACCCAGTACTTGGAGTCTCCCCTCCCCATCACAGATAGCAATATGATATAGTGGGAAGAAGGATAGATATGGACTCATGAGGCCTCAGTTTGGATCCCACCTCTGCTAATTGCTAATGGGTGATATTAGGCAAACTACTTAAGCTTTCCAGTCCTCAGTTTCCTTGTCTTCAAAATGAGGGAGTTGCACAGGTATAAAAATATTTATAGAGTCTCTTTTCGTGATGGCAAAGAATTGGAAACTAAGGGGATGCCCACTAATTGGGGAATAAATGGCTGAACATATTATGATATGTAAATGTGATGGAATACTATTGTGCTGTAAGAAATGATGAAGGGGACGGATTCAGAAAAACCTGGAAAGCCTTATATGTGCTGATACAAAGTAAAGTGAACAGAAGCAGGAGAACAATTTGTACAACATCAATTTTGTAAAGATAATCAATCAGCTTTGAAATACTTAGGAACTCTGATAGGCAAAATAACCAACCACAATTCCAAAGGACTCATAATGAAGCATGCTTCCAGCTCCAGGTAAAGAGCTGATGGACTCAGAGGGCAGATTGAAACATATTTTCTTCTCTTTCTTTTTTTCTTTTTTGGATATGGCTAGGGCATGAATTTGTAATGGGCTTTATTTTTCTTGCCTTCTCATGAGTGCAGGAGAAAGAAGAGGAAGGAAGAGAATTCAGAAATTAAAATATAATAAAATTATTAAAAATTAACAGGTTGGACAAGACAGACTGTGATGTGCCTGACATCTCTAAATATATGCTATGATCCCAAAAATCTCAGCTCTGCCACTACTTTTATCTATTAAGAGGAGTTGTACTAGGCTTCTTCAAAAGTCTCTTCCAGCTCTAAATCTATGAACCTTTGCTTCCACTTTCCCTGTTGTGACTTTCCTCCTCATCTGTCTAAACCTTTGGTTTGTCCATGACTCTTATGAGTCTTCTAATCCATCCCCTCTGGTGGCACTCAGAGGTAGGCTAGCACCCAGTTCTAGGGTGATTAGAAACTATATATTTCTAGGGTTACAGGAAGGTTGTATAATTCATTCTTAAAGATTCCTATTTGTGGCTCCTATGATAGTAGGGTGACTGAGCATGTTCTTATCCCTCTCTTTCTCTATCACATTAAGTTCCTAATATATAGCTTTTCTTAGCAACAGTCGTTGGCTCTGGGCCCCACGACACATTTGACCCTTGGAAGAGATGCTTTGCTTTCTGTGGCAGCCTTGAATCTTCCATGTGTAGAAAAATTCCAACTATATCTCAAACAATTGAAGATAAGGATATAGGAAAAGGGAAAGGAAAGGTGCAAGAACACCCAATTTCAGGGCAGACACAGTGGGAAAGAAAAGGCTTATGGAGGATATGAAAGGCCTCCAGAGCTCCTTTAAAATGATAAAGAAGCCCTAATATCACTCTTCAAACAAAAGGATGTCATATTGTAGACACGAGAATTGAGATGACCAAGTGATCTCAGTAAATTTGGGAACTCAAGAGCTGGAGTCTAGTAGTCCTTCATTCTAATGACTTTGTCCCATGTCTCCTCTTTTAAATAATGGAAATATCATCCTCAAATAAATCTTGTGAGAAAAATCATTGCATCATCTTTGACTCTTTTTTCCCTTTCATGACATTTCCAGGCCCAAACAGTTGAAATTATATTGGTTATCTATTCTACCTCCACAGTAGTTCTTGCATGGGTCCCATTCTATCCACTCCTAGGTCAGGTTCTCATTACATTCTTATTCAAGTGATTTCAATAGCATCTTTATTTTTTTTTTTACTTTCCCTCAGTCTTTCCCTTTCTCTATTCTAGCCTCTACATAGTTGCCAAAGTTATATGCCTAAAATACAAAAAACAAGAACAATAATAAAGAAAACTTGTGAAAGCACTTTTTAAAAGACACACATAAAATGGAAGTTAAAAAGTTAGATAATAAATACAGAAGATTGGTGTATTTTATACAAAAACAGCATCAGGAATGCTAAAGTTAGGAATAAGAGGAGGATAGCAATAGAAAGCTAAAGTCCAACAAAAGAGAGGCAGAGGTTTTAGGTATGTGGGGAGAAGAAAGGATAGGTTGCTGCTTGAAGGGAATAGGATAATGATGGCATGTGACAGAGAGAAGGCAGCACCACTCAACTCTCTTTTGATTCTGTTTTCTTTGTTCAGGGAAATAATTGTTCAACTTGAAAAGAAGAACAAGACCGTTTTAACAGCCCATGCTAAGTAAAGAGAATGTAAGAGAGCACCTACTTGCTCTCAATGAGTTCAAATTGCCGAATGTGGATGAACTAAAATGCAGAGTTGTGAAAGAACTGAAGGACATGATTCCTCAGCTAATGATGATGATCTGTGAAAGACCACAGAGAATGGGAGAGATGCTGCTATACTGGAGAATGCCAAATACTGTCTTGATTTTCAAAAAAGGGAAGAGGATACAGTTTGTGAACTATAAACTGGTAAGTTTCACTTCTATTCCCAGAAAAAAAATTATACAACATACAATAATGTATGTATGTGCAATATAATATATTATATAATAATGTACATATAATATACATATAATTAATAATTTTTATTATACAAATAGCATTCATACAGAAAATTCAATACAAGATATATTAAAAATAGCTAGCATATGTGTGTGTGTGTATGTATATGCATATACATATATATGGTAAATAGTACTTGCCCATTCCAGAAATATCCAAGCTATATCTTGCCATCAGGATTCTAGGACTACTCCTGAGGGATTGGGACATCATTTCTCTAATGCTTCTGTTTCAAGTACCCATTCCATTGTGCTTCCCCTCATAATAGCCTGCCCTGAAACCTGACTAGCAACCAATTTCCACTTAACCAATTGACATCACTCAGCTTTTACAAATATATTTCCTTCAAAGATATAGCAAGAATTAAGTTACAAACACTGCCCCAAATATTTCAGGGCCATACTCTCTCCTATACTACCTCAGTTACTAGGGAGAACAGGCTCAACAATAGTTTCTACAGAGTTTTGATCTCCCTAGATCATGTCCAAATTCAGTAGTACTGCTGGATCAATCTTCATCTCAGCTCATGCCTGGTTAGGTTTTGAAAGTCACTCCTTGCTCCTTGGTGCATGGATACTGCTTTGGATGCAAAATGTGGCAGGAACTTGAGTGTACTACTGGGCCTCAGGTGGCTCACTGTGATATTTTAGAGATCACAAGGTCATAGTTATCTCTAATCTCCTTCAACTAAAACAAAAGAACAAACTCTAGGGCAAAGAACCATGGCTCCTACTCACAGGACACATGTTGGTCTCAAACGGGGAGGATATAAGTCCTGTCCCCTCACATCATTATCTTTTTTCTCTCATCAGATGTGGTAAGACTGGGAGAAGTCAAATCAAGAGGAGGGATGAGCCCACCTAGTGCCTTTTAAATGCCTCCCAGTTCTGGCTATATAACTGTAGTTAATCGAGGGGATTCCTATTCACTTTGTGGTTAGCAGACCAGAATTAATTAGAGAATATATTCATATGTTCCAAATCTCTCCAAGGCCCTTCCATTACATATCATCATGACTCTTCTGGAAGTAAGCTCTTTAGCATCTTCCACCTGGGGAATTTGCATCAGTGATACTCTTCATACTTATAAGGACTGGGCTCAGTGGGCCAATATTCCATTACATATCATTACTAAATAGCAAAATAATCAATTTCTATTTTCTAATAGAACACATAAGTGATCACTAAGGGCCAGAGTTGTTTCATCAAGAACATGTCATGCAAGACTAATCTTATTCCTTTTTTTTTTTTGACATGGTTACTCAATCAAGAGAATGCTATAACTGTAACATACCTAGATTCCAGCAAAGCATTTGGCAAAATCTCTGCTATTCTTCTGGACAAAAAAAAAAGGTATATAGGCTAGATGATAGAGTGATTAGGTAGATTTGGAACTAGTTCAATGACTTCACCCAAAGAATGAATTATGAATGAGTGAATGTAAACTTGGAAGCAGTCTCTAAAACGGAGTGCTCCTGGGATCTGTGCTTGGCCCTGTGCTGGTTAACATTTTTATCAATGACTTGGTGTAAGCCATGCTTATTAGATTGCAGATAACAAAAACAGTGAGAGAACTAACATATGAGATAACAGCAGATTGTAATGGATTTTCCCCCACTTGAGGTCTTCAGGTAAATACTGCACCATCATTTGTTGGGGATGTTATATAGGGGATTCCTACACAGGTATGGGTTAGACTAGATGAATTCTGAAGTCCTTTCCAACTTTGTGATTCTATAATTTTGTGAAGATATAAAAGGCAAGCTTAGTAAGTTATCTGACAACTATATATATATATATATGTGTGTGTGTGTGTGTGTGTGTGTGTGTGTGTGTGTGTGTGTATGTGCATGTGTATTTATCATGAATGATATACATATATACATACCTACACACATACACACACACACACACATACATAGTTTATATGATGGATGACAGAATCAGTATCCAAAAATACCTCAGTGATTTAGGATGAGATGTTTTATCTAATGAGATAACACTGAATAAGAATAAAGGAAACAACCCATATTTACCTTAAAAAACTTGAACAACTCTATAGGTATAGGGTGGAGAATACATAACTAGAAATCAATTTCCATGAACATTACCTGAGGCTTTAATTGGGATGCTAGCTCAATAGGAATCATTAGCCAAAAAGGTCGTGTAATTATAACTAGAAGTAGAGTAGTCAGATCATCCATTATACTCTGTCCTGGTCAAATGATATCTGGAATATTGTGTCCCATTGTGGGTATGACATTTTAGGAAGGATATTGATCCAAAGGAGTTTATTCAGGACAGTGAAAGGATGCAAAACTGGATGCACTGGCCCTGGTCAGCAAGACCTGAGTCCAAATCCAGCCTCAGACTCTTGATACTTACTAGCTGTGTGAACTTGGTCAAGTCACTTAACCACAATTACCTTGCCTTTCCCTCTCCATACATTGGTTTAAAGAAGTAAGGAGGTTTAACCTGAGGAAGAGAAGACTGTGATTTTGGTCTTCAAGTATGATACCCAAAAGGTGTCATATGTAATAAGGACTAGACTTATTTTTCTGGGTTCTGGTTGGGTATAAATAGGACCAACGGGTTAAAGATGCAGGGAAGCAGATTACATCTCTATACAAAGAAGAGCTTCCTAACAATGATATCTGTGCCAAAACATAACATGTTGCCTTGGGAGGCAGTGAATTTCCTATAACTGGAAGTCTTAAAAGTAGAGGCTAGGTGGCTACTGTAAAGGAGAGCAAAGAAAGAATTCTTACTTCGGATAGGGACTGAACAGAATGGTGTCTAAATTCCTTCCAATTCTAATTAGTTGGGCAGCAGCCTTGGGTAAATCACATCCCTTCCATACCTCAGTCTTCCCAACTGTAAATGAGGACACTGACTGGCTGATCACTAAAGGTCCTGTGAGCCCTAATAGTATTCTGTTTCAATGAGCACATGGTGGAATATGGTCAAATGAGCATTTTGCCCTCCCTGGATTTTTAGTCCAATGCATCAGGGAAGCTAGATGTATGTTTATCACCTCATTCCAGGTTAGGGTAAGCACTCAGTTCCCAAATCAGAATTAGAAGAGCTTGACTTTTAGGACGTAAGAGCCTTCTGAAAGATCAGTGCCTGGGACCCTAGTATGCAGATGTTAGAACACTTCTAGGAAAACTCCCACTGAGGCAGCTGTTTGCCTTTGCTAACATTATGAGAAAGTAAACAGCAATCAGAAGCAACCAAATTTTTTAGAAATGGGAGAGTAGCTGAAGAGGGGAAGATGGGAATTGGGGTAGGGGACAATGAAAGCTAATTTTGGGGGAAAAGAATGTTACCATTTTTCCTGTGGCTACAGTCAGTTACAGTATAATGATTTGGTATAGGCAGAACAAACATGTGGAGGATGCCAGCGAGTAAATAAAAGGCAGAGGAGGAAGGATCAACATGTTTTGCTGTCATTTCCAAGAAAGTGATCATGTCCCCACCAGCCTCCCACAGTAGATGACCAGAAAAGAAGGGGGGGAAAAAGCAAACAAATACCACTCCTTGGAAGTGAGAGTCCTTACTACTGTGTTTCACAGCACACCCTCTCCTGAATGCTGGCTGGAGACCAGACCAGCCACTTGGCGCAGCCATGGCAGCCTGCTCACTCTTGGCACTGACTCCACATGGCAGCTGGATGGCTTGTAGTCAGGGTAGTTTTGCAGCTGGTAGTGGTAGCAGTTGGCAAAAACTGACTGTCCAGATGGGCACTAAATTTTCTTTAATGTTTATAATATGTCAAAAGAGAATAATCCTATGTCAAAGTGGCTTAGAAGAACATTTACTCAGGAGCTTACAGAGATACTCCCTTTTTGACAAATCTGAGTTTGTTTCAATTCAAATGCACATGTTAAGTCCTATTTCTTCAGCTTGAACCCTGGGTACCTACTCCATTGTTAACTTTTCAGAGATATCGCTGAGCTCCTGAAGAGAGGGGGGATGAGGAGGAAAAGGACCTTGACCTCAATTCATAGCCTGGAGTCTTAAGGTTTCATTGGTCATTAGCCACTGTATTAGGTAGAGAGAGTCTCAATTTGAACTTCAGAGAATGATCGATTCAAGGTTTGGGGGAACAGAGACGTTAGTTTTATTAGATTTTTTTTTTTTTATAAATCCAAGGTCAGTCAGGGCCATGAGAATTGTGTCACATAAACAGAAGTGACCAGAAAGACATCTGCTTCCCTGGTTGCTAGATCCATGACAAGGTAAGAAGAAATGCCACAAAATTATCTTTTCTTTCTTTGTCAGAGTTCTTTGGGTAGGAAAAAACAACAACAACAACAAAACCCAAACAAAACCAGATTAACTTTATTTAGGGAAGGAAGAGAAGTGATAGTTTCTTTGTCACATAGGAATCTAGTGAATATTTGCTCTCAAAAGAATATTCACCAGAGAAACAACTTAAAGAAATGACTTCCCTGAAACTTCTTTGTTGAAATTCTGTTCTAATAACAAAGAGCTATTTGATTTTTAGAAAAGTATAAATTTGGAAAATGACAGATACGAATCACTTTTCATATTATCACAAGGTGACAATTTTGTGAGACTTTTATTTAGGTTCTATAGTGGTATGTATTATGTGAACACAAGTAATTAAAATTAAAATGCTCCTTTCCCAGGAGAATTTGAGATCAATTGTGATCTAGCTTTGTGGAGGTCTGATCAGTTCTTGGTTCCCACCTGGTCTGACAAGAATTTAAGCTGGGCTTCCAACAACAATCTCCTATAGGTTTCCCCTCATCCTTTTTCCATTTTCCACTATCCCCTATCTTAATTCTATAGAAGCCATTCCCACATGACTTCTGTTTTTTTACTGCCCATCATAATAGTTTATTCAATCAACTTTATTCAATCACAGTTCATATAATTAGTGTGTTCCTTTTACTTTCTGATACCACATTGTATGATTTTTTTTTCCTTTTGAATTAGTTTCATTTCAAGGTCTACTGTCTATTTCCTTTCCTGTACTTACTAAAGGAACAGATGATCCAGAACCCAGGAATGGGAGGGAGGAAGGAAAGCAGGGAAGATACACAAGGTTTCTTTCTAAGACTGAATAGGATGTCATTTCATTCAATGTAACAAGTATTTATAAAGTGGCTACTATGAACCAAGCACTGAGGATATGCAGATAAAATGAAAAAATACCTGCCCTCCAGGAGCTTACATGCCACTGAAGGAAAAAATTAAAAATCATGCATATATAAATTAAAACAAATATATTCAAACTAATTTCTAAGAGATGGGTACAGATCCGATATAAAAAGCAGTTTGTTAATAAATAGAACAAGGGTTCTAGAAAAATACAACAAAAGGTTAGGAAAGAATGTGATAAGGACATTAGAGAAATGTTACTGACATGGATGGACATGAATGGTGAGGAAGTGGTACTAAGGTAAAGGAGATTTGACCTAGCAAGTCTATAACTCTAAAGCACAGGGATACTGAATGGAGCCGCAGAGTAGCAATTGTTAGTCCTTCAAAGTAGCAAAGATCATGTAGATTGGTTAGAAATTCACAGAGAAGAAATGGAAAGAGGGAGTGGGCACCAGGAGGGGAGAGGGTTTGGTACATCTGCAAGCAGTGTGCACACCCTGGTCCTGCCTAACTGTCAAAGCGGAGGCAGTGGAGTACTCAAAGCAAGTCTGAAAAATGCAGTCTGTAAATGGAATGTTACATTCTCAAACCTGAGAAATATCTACTAAAATCAGAAGTAACCAAGGTCTGAAAAGACCAGTTTTATGAATACATTAGAAATTAAATCTCTGTACATCAGTTTCTCCATCAGGACTTGTGTGATGATAGATGACTAGTATTTCTCAAATAAAGAGTACAAGACTAATTGGGTCAGCTCCTTTCTGTCTCGCATTACACAGGTTACCCTATTATGTACAAGGTACTATGCCAGGTACTGGGGGATGCAAAGATGAATAAGACAGAGGGCCCGATCTCAAGGACCTTAAAATCTAGAGGAATGTGATGGGGAGACAAGTACACAATAATTGCGATGGAAGAATGAATGATATTAGTGCAAAGGCAGGTCCAGCCACAGTAATAGAAGAAATTTGAGGAGCCAGAGATCATTTGTATGAGGGCAGAGTCAGGAGAGGTTTTATGGAGGAGATTACATCTAAGTTAAATCTTGAAGGAAGATAAGGACTTCAGACAGAAAAATACAGTATACTTTACACACCTGAGTTGGCTTTTAAAGCCAACAGTGGTGAGAGGCATGAAATATCTCTGCATTTAGCCCCACCATTTTATTCTGGAAGGGGAAGTTCAGAAAATCTGGGTAAACTTTAAATGTCACATCCACCAACTAATCCCTTTCTACCCATTCTTTTTCTCAATCAAATCTGTTCAACAGAGAAGGAAGATGACCGACAGATTGTTATTGTTGTTTGTACTTTATTTTCAAAGGGGACAAATGACATCACAGGTGATGCCGTGACCTGCAAGTGAATTAATTGGATTTAAGTGAGGCAGAGCTTCAAAAAGTCAGCAGCCTCACTCTCTCTTCCAGAGTCATAGAAGTCCTGTGGCAAGACAGAAGTAAAGACAATGGTCGATGCAGTGCACAACCCTTGAATTTTTGATGTCTGACGAAGCTCTAAGCATTCCACAGCTCCTGTTTCTCACACGGCTACCACCCTAATTGAAACCCTTATAACCCTTTAACCTGTCCTAGACCAGATTTGAACTCAGGGAGAAGTCTTCCTGACTCCAGGGCCAGTGCTCCATCCACTATGCCACCTAGCTGTCCTATTTCAAGGGTACCAACGTAGCAATCACACTACAATTTATAATCTCTTATTCTTACTTTACCACCCTGGCTCTTTTTGGGGGGTCAACTCCCAATATCTAACCTAGGTATTTTATGCCATTTTTGGTTATTATAACTTCTGCCGATAGATCCTGACTTCAATACCTTAAGACCAGGTCAGGAAAACTGGAAATAACGTGCTTTTGTATTGGCTGCCACCCATCCCATGCCTAGAATGCTTTCAGTCCTCCTCTCTGCCCCTTTGAATTCCTAACTCCCTCTAAGATTCACCTCAAATTCCATCTTCTAGAGGAAGATTTTACCAGTCTTCCTATTATCCTCCCAATGCTTTTTTCTCTGAAATTATCTGCCATTTGTACGGTATAGATTTATATCTGCATTTTCCCCAGTATTTTCTCCCCTTAGAATATGAGCTCCTTGAAGGCAAGAACTATGATTTTTCACTTTCTTTGCATTTCCAGTGCTTATCACAGTCCCTGGCACGTAGTAAGTACTTAATAAATACTTGTTGACCGACTAGCATTTAAATATCACATTAAGGTTTGCAAAGTGCTTTACTTGTGATCTCATTGGGTCCTCACAACAGCTTTGTAAGGTAGGTGCTATTATTGTTACTACCACCATTTTAAAGATAGAGAAATTGAGGCTGACACCAAGTCCCACACTCTGTAGTGTCACTGAGTCATACATATCCTGCAACCACTCTACCCCAAGAGGTCTCTGAAACATACTTTTACTCCAAGTGCATGTGATGTTATCAGTATGGATATCCACTCTACTAATACAAACTGTAATTCCTCTAAAGTTAGTAAAGGACCTTTGCAGGGCAGAGGGAGAGGAGGGATCAAGAATTTATGCAGCACCTACTATGTGTCAGGTACAAAATGCTTTACAAATATCTCATTTGGTCTAAATGATCAAAGGATAGGAATGGGAAGTTTTCTGAAGAAGAAATCAAAGCTATCAATAGTAACACAAAAATGTTTCTAAATCGTTATTGATTAGAGAAATGCAAATTAAGACAACTTTGAGGTACTACCTCACACCTACCAGATTGGCCAACATGACAGAAAAGAAAAAGGATACATCCTGGAAAGGATGTGGAAAAATGGGGACACTAATGCACTGCTGGCCGAGTTGTGAACTAGTCTAACCACTCTAGAAAACAATTTGGAACTATGCCCAAAAGGCTATAAAACTGCACATCCTTTGACCCAACAATACCCCTACTAAGTCTGTACCCCAAAGATGTTAAAGAAAAAGGAAAAGGACATATGTGTTCAAAAATATTTATAGTAGTTCTTTTTGTGGTAGCAAAGAATTGGAAATTTATGAGATGTCCATCAATTGTGGAATGCTTCAAGATGTGGTATATGATTGTGATGGAATACTATTGTGTTATGAAGAAGACTTAATATGAACTGATGCAAAATGAAGGGAGCAGTACCAAGAGAACACCATACACAGTAACAGCAATATTGTAATCATGATCAACTGTGAAAGAGGTAGCTTTTCAGATCAAGACAATGATCCAAGACAATTGCAAAGGACTTGTAATGAAAATTTCTATCTGCCTCTAGAGAGAGAAGTGATGAACAACAAGTACAGATTGAAGCACGCTTTTTTTCATTTCCTTTATGTATATTGCTTTTTGCTGTTGTTTTGTAACATGGCTAATATGGAAATATGTTTTGCATGACTTCATAGGTATAACAGATATTATATTGCTTGCCTTCTTGATGGGTGGGAGATGGGAAGGATGGAGAGAATTTGGAACACCAATTTTTTAAATGAATGTTTAAAATAAATATTTTTTTTAAAAAGAGAAACAAATATCTCATTTCATCTTCACAACAGCTCTGGGAGGTAGGTGCTATTATTACCCTCATTTTACAATTTATGAAATTGAGGCAGACAAAGACAAAGTGACTTGTTCAGAGGAAGTATTTGAGGTTGGATTTGAACTCAAGCCTTCCTGGAGTCATGAAAGCAACTGTGGTTGAAAAATGCCATACTTAGAGCTTCTGAGTGTGGTCAGACTCCATGGACAGATCTCCTTTATGGCTTGATTCCAGATTGGGCACTTTAGTATTGTTAAGATCTGCAGTTCCTAGGGTAGATAAAGCATCTATCTTTGAGTTTCTAGTAGAAATAACGAACAAATGAAACAATGCAACCACACATAGGAACCAGGACTTTCCTAGTAAATTCAGAAATGGATTTAGGATTAAGCCTGATATTTAATGATACTTATGCTACATGGGCAGATTGCAAAGAAAGTGCTCTTCACTGTTCAATAATACGTTCCATTTAATTGCTCTGATATTGAATAAAAATCCCCAAAGAATTTTAGCTTCCAGCAATGATTTCTGTCTTTCCTTTGGAGTCTAGACTGATAATGATTTACTAAAATGTGTGGTGAGCAACATAAGAAAAGGCCTTAAAAATGTTTAATATTTGTGGTTATTGTGTGAGGGGGGAGTAGGGGAGAGAGTAGGCAGGGAAGGGAAAAGAAAGCAATATTGTGGCTCAGTACTAAATTTCCAGATGGAACTATTATGCTATAAATAGGATATGAATATCAAAAAGCCCAAATGAAAATAGTTCGAGTTGGTCAAGATGAAAAAGCAGGGTTACAAGAGAGGAGTTTCCAAATCAAACCAGTTTTCTATAAAAGTCTTAATGTGGGATTGTCATAGAACTATTTAAGAAAAAAAAATCTTTGAATAAGCATTTTATTTGGATTCTTTTCAACAATGACTATCATGCTTTCATGAATATTCATGAATAAATCTACAAACATAATTCAAAAAGGGGAGTGAAAATTTGTAACATTATACCACAAATTAACTTTTATGATCTCTCTATAACCTTCCTTTTGATTTTGGAGGATAAGATTCATAAAACGATATCACTACATTCTGCCCCAACCAATCTCTTCTATAAGTGACCTTTGACCTACCTACAAGTAAATTCAGTCCTGCTTAATCTATGGCTTAAATTATTTTCTGATTCCTTTAAAAGCCAATATGACTTTCTGTACAAATCATCTAAGACCTCAATTCCTTGACAATATTTTAGTCACTAGTTTCTGGTTAAGTAACGGTTCATTTTCAAAAGTTATCAGGCATTTATTATTGACACCTATTGTGTGTCAAGCATGCTGCTAACAATAACTAATATTAATTATAGCCTTTTAAAGTTTTTGAACCATTTACATTCACAATCTTTTTTAAGCTTTGCAACAGCCAGCACAATGAATAGAACACTGGGCTTGGAATCAGGAAGACCTGAGTTCAAATATGACCTCAAATGCTTACTAGCTGCACAAACTTGGGCAAGTCACGTAACCTCTCTTTGCCTCAGTTTCCTCCACTGTAATACAGGGATAATAGTAGCAGAGGGTTGTCATGAGGATAAAATGAGTTAATATTTGTAAAGGCTTGGTACAATAGTGCCTGATAAATAATGCTGTTCAGTCATTTCAGTCATATCTGACTTTGTGGCCCCAATTGGAGTTTTCCTAGCAAAGATATTGAAGTGATTTGCCATTTCCTTCTGCAGGTCGTTTTACAGATGAGGAACTGAGACCAATAGGGTTAAGCAACTTACCTAGGTGTCTGAAGCCAAATTTGAATTCAGGAAGATGAGTCTTCCTGATTCCAAGCTCAGTGCTCTATCCACTGCACCACCCAGCTCCCTTGCCTGGTACATAGTGGGCACATAAGTACATGTTTACATCCCTTCCCATTTTATGTATAAGGAAAGATGCTGAATAAATTTAAGTGACTTTCACACAATCACATAGCTATTTAAATGGGATTTCAATCCTGGTCTTTCTCACTCTAAGCCCACTCTATCTACTAACTCCATTATTCTATTTAAACTTTTTTTTTTTATTGTATTTCATGTTTTACTAAGTAGAGCAGAGTGAAAACACCTAAATCTTTTTTGACTGTCTGTTGATCTTGTGGTACAATTGAGGAAGTACTGACTCTGGAGTTGGAGAGCCTGCATTGCATTCAAATCCCACTTCTGATGCTTACTACCTCTGTGAGCTTGAGCAAAACATCTAGTCTGCCTGGGTTTCAATTTCTTCATCTGTATGTAGAACATAAAGAATTGAGGGGGGGGGGGTTCTTATCCCAACTCCCAATCACATTGATGAGTCAGGTCCTCAGTAGACAGCTACCTACTTCTCTACCTTCAGGGATCTAGGGGTACCAATGAGGAATAGTAGAATTCTGCTAATGCTAGTGTCGGGAGTCCCATGCTAAGAGCACCCCCTATCTTTCACTCTTCTCTGTTTACTATCAAGATACACCTCATTTTCCAGAGCTAAGGCCCAACAAGCAGGCTGTGTCCTAACCTTGGCATAACAACAATCCTTTGCACTCATGCTCTGGTTGAACTCTGCTGCAACTAAATCACAAAACTGATGGTCTCTGAGTTTGGGCAAGAACCAGTAGGCCTAGACATGAAACCCTACTACTCAAAAACTTGTGTCACTAGGCAACCTTGCCTCGCTGTCACTGTTATGCCTTACCACTGTTGCTACACCTCACTATTTAATTCTTTGTCTAGCCACAACCATATATATCAAGCTTTAGCCTCACTGTCTTGGGTGTCCTTCTAGAGGAGGCCTCAGCACATGTGTCTGCTTTTCCTTCTCCAACAGAATAAAGAAAGCTTTTTGCTTGTAATTGCTGTTAGCTCTTTTATTTTATTTTATTTTTCAGAGTTAACAGTTGTGATTAATTCTGTGAGTTCTTTGGTATTGTTTTTCAGAGTTAAAAGCAGTTGCATAACCTTTGTGACTCTTTGGTCATTTATTTTCAGAGTTGGCACTAATGAACTCCATATTCCAGTGTTTTCTTCCCAATATCAATTGCTAGTTAAAATTAATAAGTTCCCTAGATTATTGATTGATCCTTTGATTAGCAGCATTAGATTAGGGGTATATGGGTGTCAGAGAAGGCTAGTACCTCTGGTGTGAGGGCTGCTGAGCCCTTTTCAAGGCTGCTTTCCACCTTTGGTGTCCACCTGCCATTCTACTCTTACCTGTGGCTCCAAGAAGTTGTAGCGTGAGCAGCAGCCACACTCTAGTAAACATATTTTGGCAAACAGGCTAAACTAGATTGAGAATAACTAACAGGCCTCAAACTTGTCAGTAAGTTAGTAGGGTGTCTCTACCCCAAGCACATGAAGACTTCCTATAGTGGAATAGGTGGATGTGAACAATTTGTTCCACAGGGCCAGTAAGGTGGTGGAAGCAGGCACTGTGGAATGCTAAGAATTTGGCTAGACATTGAAGAAGCCAATGTCACCCACTGCATCCCAACCTATCACCAATCATTTTGACTTTCGTCTTGCCACTGGACCCTGATTACTCTGAGACTGATGACTTCACAACTTTGTAAAAATGCCCATCATCTGAGGAATGGCTGAACAAACTTTTTAATTTAATAAAATAAAAATTATCTGTTTTATATATCATAATGCTCTCCACCTCTTGTTTGGTCATGAACCTGTAACTCACTTAACTTCTCCTTTAAGAATTTGGATTGGGCAGCTAGGTGGCTCAATGAATAGAGCACCAGCCCTGGAGTCAGGAGGACCTGAGTTCAAATCCAGCTTCAGACATTTAACATTTAACATTATTAGCTGTATGACCTTGGGCAAGTCACTTAACCCCAACTGCCCTGCATTCCCCCCTCCAAAAAGAAAAAAAAAGAATTTGGATGCATACAATTTGGTTCATATATGTTTAATATGTTTAATATTAATATGTTTAATATGTTTAATATTACTTCATTGTCTATCATATTTTTTAGCAAGAAGTAGTTTCTTTCCTTATTTCTTTTAATTAGGTCTATTTTTGCTTTTACTTTGCCTGAGATCAGAATTACCACTGCGGTTTTTTTTTTTACTTCAGCTGAAGCATAACAGATTCTGCTCTAGTCCATTACCTTTACTCTCTGTGTGTCACTCTGTTTCAGTTGTTTCTTATAAACAACATATTGTAGGATTCTGCTTTGAACCACTCTGCTATATGATTCCATTTTATGGGTGAGTTTGTTCCATTCACATTCACAGTTAAGATTACTAACTGTATATTTCCCCATATCCTATTTTTCCTCCTCTTTACCCTCTCTCCTTTTACTTGTTCCCTCCTTGACAGTGTTTTGCTTCTGTCTACCACTTCTCCCAGTCTGCCCTCTTTTCTTCTTGATTTTCTTATTAAGCTTTAATCACTGAAAGGGCACTGCCTCAGTCAAACTGAGACCTGTTAAAGACCTTAGCTTGAAAAGGCCAAGGTCCCCCACAGCATCCTGGGCCATTTCCAGTTGTCCTGATCCATGTCTGACCACTGGACCCAGATGACTCCAGAGGAGAAAGTAAGGCTAGTGATCTTGTACAGCCCTCTCTTGCTTAAATCCAATTCACTTGCATGTCACAGCATCACTTCCCTGATTTTGTGGTCCTCTTCTAGAACAAAGGGCAGACAGCCACAAGCACTGTACCCCTGTCTCCCCAGTGCTCCACCCTTACTTAATGTTCTCCCCTCCTACTTTCCTGTTGGGTAAGACAGATTTCTATATTCAAATGATTGTGTATATTATTCCCTCTTTGAGACAAAACTGATGAGAGGAAGAGTCAAGTGATGCCCGTCACCTACCCTCCCATCTTTCCCTCCACTGTAAAACACTTTTAGCACTTTTTAGGGGGAAGTAATTTACCCCATTCTATCTCTTCCTTCCTTCTAGACCCAGTGCACTCCTCTTTTCTCATCCCTTAATTATTTTTATACCATTTCCTCAAATTTGCCTTATACTCATACCCTCCCTCTATATGTATTCCTTCTAGCTATGCTATTAGTAGTACAATTTTTGAGAATTACAAATATCATCATCCCATGGAGGGATATAAACAGTTCAGCTCCATTGAATACTTTATGCTTTCTTTTCCCTTTTTCCTTTTTAGGTTTCTCTTGACTCTTGGTATTGGAGATCAAATTTTTTGTTCAATTCTGGTCTTCTTATGAAAGCTTAAAATCCTTTTATTTCATTGAATGATCATTTTTCCCTTAAAGTATTCCCTTCATTTCACCAGGTAGATGATTCTTGGTTTTAGTCCTAGCTCCTTTGCCTTTTGGAATATCATGTTCCATGACCTCTGATCCTTTAATGTTTCAGCTGCTAAGTCCTGTACCCTGACTGTGGCTCCCTGATATTTGAATTTTTTTTTTCTAGACATTTGCAGTATTTTTTTTTCTTTGACCTGATAGTCCTGTAACTTCACTATAATATTCCTTGGAGTTTTAATTTTGAGATATCTTTGCTGAGGTGATTGATGGATTCTCACAATGCCTGTTTTGCCCTCTGGTTTCAGGAAGTCAGGGCAATTTTCTTTAATAATTTCTTGAAAGAGGCTGTCCAAATCCTCCTATAGATTATGGCTTTCAGGTAATCCAATGATTTTGACATTGTGTCTCCGGAATCTATTTTCCAGGTCAGTTGTTTTTCCAATGAGGTATTTTACACTTCTATTTTTTCATTCCTTTGAGTGTGTTTGATTGATTCTTAATGTCTCCTAGGGTCATTAGCTTCCACTTGCCCAATTCTAACTTTTAAGGAGGTGTTTTCCTCAGTTATCGTTTGTACTTCCTTTTCCACTTGGTCAATTGTACTTTTTAAGCAATTGTTGTCTTTTTTTCCAAGCTGTTGACTCTTTTTTTCATATTTCTCTTGCATCTCTCTCATTTCTTTTCCTAATTTTTCTTCTACCACTCTTAGAAGATTTTTAAACTCTTTTTTGAGTTCTTTCATGAGTTCTTTCTGGGCTTGAGACCATTTCTCAATCTTTTGGGTTTTCTTTGGAGTTTTGCCCAAAAATATTTTGATATTTTTTACCTCTTCTGAGTTTGTGTCTTGGTCTCCCTGTCACTATAATAACTTTCTGTGGTCAGATTCTTTTGTTGTTATTGTTGTCATTTTTACTCATCTTTTTTGGTCTTTTTTCTTTCTTATGAATTTAAGTTCTGCTCCCAGGAAGAGAAGGACACAGTCTCTTGCCTTTTGTGCCAGGTGCAGCAGGTCTTAGATTTTTGCCTGGTGCTGCCCTGCTGTTGCCCCAAGGCCCTTGAGGGATCCTCATGTCTCATGCTGCACTGAGGGGGTGAGGTGGGGTGGGGGGAAGGGTGGCTGGTACTGCTAGAGGCCATGGGGATCTGACAGCTAACATGGTGCTGAGCTGGGGTCCTAGTTTTGGTATCTAGCATGTGCTGAGGCCAGTGGGGTATTTTTGCATTTTCACATGGCTACACTGAACCATGTGGAGATTTAGTCAGTGGTGGTTATCTGTTTGCACAGGAGTACACTGGTGCAAGTGGTGTTTGCAGGCTCCACCACACTGGAGCTCAGGATCTCCCCCTGTTTTGCTGAGGTGGGGCTTGCTGCTGGTTTGCTGGGATTCTTCCTATACTGGATTGCATTCCTCTTTTATCTGAGTGAGACAGACCTTTTTTTGATGATCTTTAAAGTTTCTTGGGATCAAAGATTACTTCAATCCATCTTTTTGCTGGTTCTACTGTGCCAGAAATTGTTTGGGAGCATTTTTTAAGATTGTTTCTTGGCTCCCAGAAGTGAAATTCATCCCCCTCTTTAGAAAGGAGAAAATAAGGCCCAGAAAAGGGTTAGTAATATCTGTGTACCCTGAGGATACACAGCAGAGCTCTTCTCACTGGTTCTTAAATTCCAATCCTTTCATCATCCTGCCTCTCACTAACACACACACAAACACACACGCACACATGAATTGCTTTTTAGTTCTTTGTTGTGCAAACAGTGTCTCTTTATCCATACCTATTGTGTAAAAAAAAAATGGGAGTGGTTGTATGCAGACTCTAGGACATGAAATTAATCCTCGAAAGTTTTGCCTTAATTTTCTGAATCTTACTTATTTGTACATGGAAGACAAAAATGGCATCAAGGCCTCACACAGGCAAAAATGGGAGGGGAGAGTTGAGGAGGTATTGTCAAGGACAGAACAGTGCATAACCATGTAAGACAAACTTGTTATCAATAAAACTCTTCAGTATTTGTTGTGTTCATGGGTTCAGTTAGCTAGTTGAACATTTCCAGCAGACAAAATGTTCCCAAGGATGCTTGCAACCAGCACTGAGAAACAAAAACACAGAAATGACAGATCGAGTCAAGGTTTGAGAACAGTGGTGAAAAATGAGATATGAGGCCTTTTAAACACAGTGCTAATTATTCCCCAAGCTGATTAGAAAGTCAAGACATATCTGTGATGCTACTAGTAGATGAGTAGCTGGAGACAAGTCATGGGCCTCAAGTTATGCAAAGTCCTTTAAGCAGTGAGTGAGGCTGGAGACAGTAGAAGGAAATCAGGAAAGATTTGAATAAGCCAAGAAGAGTAAATCTTATAAAATGTCTAAGTCAGAGGAACGAGCCTGTATATAGAAAGGGGGAAGGGAAGGGAATAAACATTGCTTAAGTACCTATTATATGCAAGGCTCTTTACAAATATTGTCTCACAACAACCCTGGTAGGTAGGTGTTATTATTACTCCCATCTTACAGTTGAGGAAACTCATGTATATAGAGGTTAAGGGACTTGCCCAAGGTCACACAGCTAATTAAAGTCTAAGACTAGATTTTTTCTCAGGTCTTCTTGACTCCAGGCCTAGTGCTTGATCCACTGCACCACAGGTGGGAGGTAGAGAAGGGGAGTAGGTGATTCTGCATATAAGAGATAGAGGAGAATGCTAGAGAAAGGTAGAATTAGTTTCAAGCTCCTCCCTGAAACCTGAAGAGATGAGAAATTCATGGAGCAAAATGGGTCCTATAGCCTTTACCATGGCATTATGCCAGTATTGTGATCAGTAATGAGGACACCCCAGTCAGTTGACCTGTATTTAAATGGCCAATCACTGAATTCCAGGTAAGTTCCACATGGAATAAAGGAATGCTCAGGGGGTACTGATATGATTAGAGCTTATGGTATAACTAAAACCAACAGCAATAGCATGCATGCCAACAAGTTAGTCTATGACACTTGGTAGTGTTCCATTTAACAACCTGAAAAGGATTTAGGCAAAATTAGGTAGTCTCTTCCCCTCTCTACCTCAACTACCACACATACACATATCATGTACCATACAAATCATGGGGTTGGGGCTCAGGCTGGAGAGGGGGGTGGGAAAAGACTGAAAAGAGTGAAATGGTGACTTTTTCCTCATTCCCCCTCCTCCAGACCACTAGCAAAATCACTTTCCTTTATTCTATATTCCATCCAACATAAAAGTGCTAGTTTCTCTAGATTTACTATTACTGGAGAGAGTAGGGGTGGAAAGAGAATGACATATGAATATATGAATGGATATGTTTCTGCATTTACTTGTGCTTCCAACATACAATTCAAATGTGTATGACACATTAAATATCTACATGAGTACTGGACCATGTAGTTAGGATAATTAGGTATGACTGTTATGTATAGCATTGTGTAGGGAGTGGACTGGGAATATTGAAGACCTCTGATACTAACTGGATGACCCTAGGCAAGTCATTTAGCTTCTTGGTACACTAGAAAACACTCTAAGCTACAGATGAGTTGCAGGTTTGCATCAGTAAAAGGAGAGTCCATACTAGACATTGTGTCCCTACTCTGATGAAATCACAGGTATGGATCCCAGCCCCAAAATTTGCATGGTAATGCATGCATGCATGCACATAGCTCAAGCTGATGAATATCCTGATGTGTCCTGTAAAATTTTAAGGGACTTCAAATTATTTACCAGGATGGCACGGGGTGCGGGGCAGAAGTCAGATCATCAGCATTAGGCAGATAGTAGCCAATAATTTTATTGTCGACAAGTATGTAAGGATATAGAACAAAGCTAAAGGATTTAGGCCAACAGCCTCTCTCCCCTTTTGCTCTTACCCTTAGATTTATTTCCACAGCTCCCAAGAGCAATAAAGGAAGAAAAGGAGGGCAAGTTCATCACCCAAACTTCACACAACTTCAACGAGGTTTTGATGGCTAGAGTCTGAAAAGTAGTTATAGGGCATGCAGACTGATAATCAGACAATTAATAGAATCATAAGGTCATTGATTTAGAGCTGGAAGGGACCTCGATGGTCATCTCTTCCAACCTTGCTCTTCATACAGATGATGAAACTAAAGACCAGAGAAATTAAATGAACTGCCCAAGTTTATGTTAGAAGAGACAAGTAGCAGAATCAGGATTTGAATCCAGGTTCTATGGACACAAATCCAGTGACCTTTTTACTGTACCATGCTGTATCCAAGTTAAAAGGAATTTTCTAAAACTGGTCAAATTGTTAACCAGGCACACCAGAAGAAAAATACTCAAAAGAATAGATTTAATCTTAGCCCAAGGCTTTTTGCTATCTGTCTGGCTAAATATGGTAGCAATAGACCTATATTCACTAAAATCAATTTACACTCCTCCCTAGCCTTGCGAGGCTTTACTTATTGTTACACTCCCAAGAGAGAGCAAGAGATCACTCTCAAGGGACTGAATAGCCAAAAACCGTGGTAGAAAACTGTTCAGTGACCAAAAGAACAGCAGAGAAGCCCAGCAGAAATGACATAACGGATGAGGAAGATGAAACACCCATCAAGGAGTATCAGCGAGATATTCAATTACATCACCAGAAGATACAGGTAACTCTATAGCAGAGATCTGAGTTGCCCTAATCACATTTGTGTTATGGCTACATGTGTTACATGTATGTGCCTTAATATGCATGTTCCCTGGCCACACAGTTCCTTACATGTGTGCCCTGCATGTATGTTTCTTCATTACCAATGTTCAATGTATATGTGCCCCGCCCCAGTGATAGTGTGTAAAATGTGGAAGGCTATACCACATATGTGTATGAGAGGAGAAAATATTTTCTTGTTATGTAAGTTGCTATGTTTTTTGATTAAGTGTATTTTTATTTGAACAACTGTGTTTGCTGGCCTTGCAAAAGTAAATATATTAGTCAAACTTATGAGTTATGGCTCTGAATGGATCCCAGCCCTAAAGTAACTTGAATCTTGAGTAGCCCCAGTTATTATATTTTAGACACTAAATACTATGCTTCTTCAAAAAAATTTATACTATATCACATATCCCTAGATTTATGAAGAATCTTTAGTTGGACTGAATAATAATTTCATTACATTAAAAATTCCTCCATTTCTAAGTGAAGCCATTAAATACATTATTATCACCAAGTTCACTCTAGTATAATTAAGAATTATAAATTATCAGCAAATCTAAATTAATCTTATCTCTTGAACTAAAAAAAGACCACAAAAAAGAATAAAGTGAAAACAACATATAGAGATATTCATACCCTTGATCTTTCCATGTCCCATAACTGTTTCACTTCCATGTTCATGAACTATGAAATTGCTTTATCTGATCATAATATTTTATCATTCTATCTTTTTCTCTGCATTATAACCCTAATCTCTGTTCCTCTATCCTCAATGTGACTTCTAATCTCTCAACCCCACATTTCTTTCACAGGCCATCACTTTTTCACTGGCTACACTCTCTTTCCTTCTGCTTCTCTAGGCCTTGGTGAATCAGGTTGGCCCTACTCTTCTCTTGAAACCATTGCTCCTTATCCTATCACTGATTTTGCCCTAACAATCCCCTATCTTGGAATACTTTAATAACACACTACTTCATTCTTATTCATAAGTGGCAGAATGAAGCCAGCGAAAATCAGGAAAACAGAGTAGAGACTTCCAGGATCCAAGATGGCAGAGTAAGCATAAATTGCCATAATTCCCCCATATTCACCTCCAAACAACCATAAAATAGTACCACAAAACAAATCCTGAAACAGCAGAACTGACAAAAAAATGGTTTGAAACAATCTTTGAGCCCAAGAAACTTGGAAGATTGGCAAGAAAGGTCTGGCTCACTTGGAGGGAGATGTAGTCCAGGACAGGAAGCATCCCAACAAGCTCCACCTCAGCAAAGGAATGGGAAGACCTGGACCCCAGTGTGGTGGATCAGGCAAATATCAACACCAGGATCCCTCTCCCCCCCCCCCCCCCACCATTCCTCAGCATAGCAAAGGGAACCAGCAGACTGCAGCTCTGAGAACCACCATGTGCTTCACCTGGGAAAACAGTCATCCTCCAACGGCCATCTAGACCTAGGCTTTAGCACAGCTCCAGCAAACATGCAGCCACCAGCACTGTCTCCTTGACACATGCTTCAGAGTAGCCATGGGGAAACAGAATTACCCCCACCAGCCTCAGCACACACCAAATGCCAGCACCAGGAATCCAGCTCAGCACCAGGAAAGCTATTAGACTCCTACAGTCTCCAGCCAGACCAGTCAATACCCATCCCATCCCCTCAGTGCAATACCAAACACAAGGGTCCCACAAAGGCCTCAAGGTAACATCAGAGCAGTATCAGGCAAACAGTCAGGGCCTGCAGTCTCTGGCACAAGAAGTCTAAGATGGTGCTTCTTCTACCCTGGGAGAAGAGCTCAATTTTTTAAAAAGAAAGAAGGCCAAAAATGATGAGCAAAAAAAGCCAACAACCACAAAAAGAATCTGACCATAGAAAGTTATCATGGTGACAGGAAAGCTCAAGATGCACAAACCCAGAAGAGGACAATGTCAAAAGAACTATAGGCAAAACTCCTAAGAAAAATGGGAAGTGGTCTCAAGCCCAGAAAGAACTCATGAAAGAGCTCAAAAAGAAGCTTAAAATCTTATAAGATAGATAAAAGAAAAATTGGGAAAAGAAATGAGAGTGATACAAGAGAATTATGGGAAAAAAACAAGTCAACAGCTTGGAAAAAAGAAAACAATTGCTTAAAAAGTAAAATTGGCTAAATGGAAAAGGAGATACGAAAATCCACTAAAGCAAACAACTCCCTCAAAAGTACAATTGGTCAAATGGAAAAGGAAATACAAAGGCTAAGTGAGGAAAACACCTCCTTAAAAGTTAGAATTAGGAAAGTGAAAGCTAATGACTCTATGCAACATCAAGAGTTAATCAAACAAATTCAAAAGAATGAAAAAAACAGAAAAAAAGGGTAAAATACCTCTTTGGAAAAACAACTGACCTGGAAAATAGATTCAAGAGAGACAATGTCAGAATCATTGAGCTACCTGAAAGCCATAATATATAGGAATTGGACAGCCAGCCTCTTTCAAGAAATTATCAAAGAAAATTGCCCTGACTTCCTGGAACCAGAGGGCAAAATAGGCATTGAGAGAAGCCATCAATTACCTCAGGAAAGAGATCTCAAAATAAAAACTCCAAGGAACATTATTGCCAAGTTACAGAACTCTCAGGTCAAGGAAAAAAATATTGCAAGTGCCCAGAAAAAAAAATCAAATATTAGGGAGCCACAAACAGGATTACACAGGACATAGCAGCTGAGACATTAAACGATTGGAGGTCCTGAAAGAAGGCAAAGTAACTAGGATTACAACCAAGAATCACCTACCTGGTGAAATTAAGCATAATATGTTAAGGGGAAAAATGGTCATTCAATGAAATAGAAGGATTTTAAGCTTTCATATGGAGAAGACCAGAATTGTACAAAAAAAACTGATCTCCAATGTCAAGACCCAAGAGAAACCTAAAAATGGAAAAGGGGGAAAGAAAACATAAGGTATTGAATGGATCTGAATTGTATACTTCACTATATGAGATGATGATACTTGTAATTCTTAGAAATTGTACCACTAATAGTATAGCTAGATGGAATATACACAGAGAGAGGGTATGAAATATATGGTAAATCTGAAGGAATGACATGAAAATAGTTAAGGGATAAGAAAGAGGAGTATACTGGGTGTAGAAAGAAGGGAGAGGTAGAATAGGGCAAAATATTTCACATGAAGAGGCACCAAAAACATATTACAGTGGGGGGAAAGGTGGGAAGGTAGGCAATGGGCAGCACTTGAACCTTACTTTCATCAGTATTGACTCAAAGAGGGAATAATATACATAATCAATTGAACGTAGAAATCTATTGTACGCAACAGAAAAATAGGAAGGGAGGAGATTAATTAAAGATGGAGGTAGAGGGGAACTGACAAAAGAGACAGAAGAGAGGGCAGACTGGGGGAGGCTGTAGACAGAAGTAAAACGTTGTTGATAAGGAAAAGGGTGAAAGGAAAGAGAGAACAAACAGGAGGAAAAATGGGATACAGGGAAATACACAGTAATTATAACTGAATGTGAATGGGATGAACTCACCCATAAAATGGAAACAGATAGCAGAGCAGATCAAAAACCAGAATCCTACAATATGTGATCTAAGACAAGAACAATGGATTCACGAAGGAAAAAGCTATCCACATCTAGATAAATAACTGATGGACTCTGAATGCAGACTGAAGCATATTTTTTTCACTTTATTCTTTTTTGTGGTCTTTTTCCTTTTGATCCATTTCTTCTTTAACAACTGTGACTAATATGGAAATATGTTTCACATGATAGCACATGCACAATCTACATCAAATTGTCTACCATTTTGAGAGGAAGGAAGGGGAGGGAAGGAGAAAAATTTGTAACTCACAATCTTGTAAAAATGAATGCTAAAAATTGTTTTGATATGTAATTGAGAAAAAATACTATCAAATGCCAAAATAAAAAAGAAAGAAAAAAAATCAAGAAATCGTCCTGAGTCTACAACAAATTTGTTACAAAAACTCAACTGAGCCCTCATTGCAGCAAGACAATTCTTTTATACCTCCCTAATCACATTCACTACAAACCTTTCTCAACCTTTTCAAGAACTCTCCTCAAATCTTCCAAGGCTCTCACTCCCCCCACCCTCTCAGCTGAGAATTTTGTCTCATATTTCACTGAAAAAACTGAAGCCTTTCATCAATATGTCCCTTTTCTCTCATCTTCCCTATCTCACATCACTCAGATGCCTTCCCCCATGATCTCCTTTATTTTTGTCTCACATGAAGAGGTAGGAATTATCCTTGCCAGGGCAATCCTTTCTACATGTACAAGTGATCCCATTTCAACCCATCTTCTCTGGCAAATTGATCTTCAATCTCTCTTTGTCTACTAGTTGCTTGTCTACTGGCTGCTTCTCTACTGCTTAGAAACATGTCAATATCTTCATCATCCTCAAAAATCCTCATCCATCTCAGTTAGCTATCATTCTATATCTCTCCTCTTATCTCCTTGAAAAGACAATCTACAATAAGGACCTTCACTTTACCTCTCACTCTCTACTTAACTCTCTACAGTCTGGTTCCCAACTTCATCATTCAAGTGAAATTGCTCTCTTTGAAATTATCAGTGATATAATACTTGCTAAATCTAATGATTTTTCTCAATTTTTTTTCCTTCTTAACCTCATTGCAGTCTTTGACATTGTCAATTACCCTTTCCCCCTAGATAGTCCCTTCTCCCTAGGTTTCTGTGACACTGCTCTCCTGATTCTCCTCCTACCTGTCTGACTAAAAACTTCTCAGTTTTTGCTGATCTCAATCTAATTTGTACCTCCTAACCATGTCTGACCCTCAAGGCTCTCACCTGGGTCCTTTTTTCTTCTCCTTTAATATCATCAGCTTCTCTAGATTCAATTATCATTTGTATGCAGATGATTCTCAGATCCAACCCTAACCTTTTTTCTGACCTCTAGTCTTGTATCTCCAACTGCTTATTGTATATATTTAATTGGAATGCCACAGACATCTTAAACTGTGCCTTCTATGGGCCAGGGGACCAGATTTGTGTTTCAGTCTACCTCTACCACACACATATGAGGACATCCTAAACTGCCTCATGCCTCATCCTTTTAAAGACTAGGAAAATTGGGCTCCACATGTCTATAATTCCAGTCCCATATTTTATTTTCCCAGCAAAATAAGTTGAAATGTACCATGCCAATCTCTGGGTCTGCCATTTCTTTAACTGAGAAGATGCCCACTCAGTGTAGGACTTTTTTTTAAAGAAACTAGTATATTTTCTAATAAATACTTCTAACTTTAGAGAAAATCTGGTTCTCAGGACATTTTTTTTCCTTTGGGGTCTAAAATAAACATGTCCATTGCTTTATAGTTTCCTGTAATAATGACATTCGAGTGCAATTGCAAATTCCTATGACAGGCACAACTATTTTTACTGTCTGCAATGATCTATAAAGTTCATTTGTAAGCAAGAGGTTTGAGAAGCCACTCTATGAAGACATGAGTATAAAAGGAAACATTAAGAGGCCCTCTTTGGAAGTTGAAGTGAACCCTAACAGATACTGAGGGTTTCTGAGAAGTGTTAGAAATCTTTGCTTAGTGCTAGAAGGCATCTCAAGCTCACAAATGAATGCCCACCTGAAGCCATTCAGAGAATCTTTGCTGAGGATGGGCTTTTGCCAACTGGTTAAATCATTTAGGCAAAGGCCTTTTTTATGAGTGTTAAGGGAAAAAAATGCACTCAGGCAAAACATTTAACAGTAAAAGTCAATCCAAATCTAAGTAGCCAAGATGATTTGAATTCACTAGATAATGGCTCAAAAGTTTACTTCTTCTGGGTAGTCCTGGCCTAGTTGTTTTGTAACCATAATTGGCATGCAAATAATGGTGAACAAAGAGCTGTTGTAAAGCTAGGCAACAAATAGGATAACTTGGGGTTGAAGAAAGGAAGGGATGGAATTGAGATACTGAAAAGTTAAAAAGTGATTGTGATTGCAAAACCATACAACCAAATGGAGACAGAGAGAAAGACATCGTAAAGCACCACAATTTAATCACTATGGTAACTCACAAAGTATTTTTGCAGATCTGTTCTCACAGCTCCCCCACGTACAATCAAAACAAATATGCTGAACACTAAAATTTAAAGAGAATTGGTCATTTTATGTGTTGTATTAACACATTTAATAGTGTCATTGTACATAATGTGAAATTTATGTTAAATCCATATAATGTTATAGTAGTCAAGGCTACTTTTGTTTAATTTAATGAGCATGTATCCCAACATAACATGACTCTAAAGAAATGTTTTCAATGATGCAATAAAGGTGAAATGAAGGAACATAGGGAAACATAAAGCAAATAACCCTTTTCTGGGAAGTGAAAATTTTATAGTTACCTTTCAAAACTCATGATCACATATATGAAGGTCAATTTCACACTATTTATAAGTATTGAGTTGCACACCTCTTTGGAAGACATGACTCCATAGTTACAACACTTCTCATAACAATCCCATTTTGTAATATTTTGAGATGTTTTTCCCCCCAAATTCTTTCTTGGGTGAGATTTTCCACACTTTTTGTTTCCAGAAAACTGAAAATGGCAGGAGCATTAAAATTTTTCTTTTCTTTTCTTTTCTTTTCTTTTCTTTTCTTTTCTTTTCTTTTCTTCTCTTCTCTTTTCTTTTCTTTCTTCTTCTTCTTCTTCTTCTTCTTCTTCTTCTTCTTCTTCTTCTTCTTCTTCAACAGTTACATTTTTTTTTTATCAAAAGATGCAATAACTTCTCAGGTCAAGGTTTGAATTTTGCAATTCCAAAGCTTACTTGCATTTAGATACCAATAAGCAATAGGTCTTCTAAGAAGTTTCTAAGTAACTGCCCATGGAAGTTAATGTATCCTGAGAAGACAATATAGAATGGTGAATAGGATGTTAGACCTGGAGTCAGGGAGATACAGGTTCTAATTCTGCCTCAGACAACACCTATGTAGACTTCAGGAAGTCACTTAATTTCACTGAACTTGAATTTGCTCTTCTACAAAATGAGGGGGTTGGACTTGATGGCTTCCAAAGATCCTTCCATTTCTGAATCTAGGATCCTATGAATATTCCTCAGCATTGTCCTAATTCATTTTACCAAAATAATCTGCTCACCGTCATCCCATATTCACCTTCATTTCAATATCTCCTTAAAATACTCTCCCATATAATGTAACCTCCAACCAACACTCCACCGTTACGTCTGCTCATAATATATCAAAACAGATGTACTTGAAACCTTCTCTTTCTAAATTTACTTTGTCTAATTGCTCTTATATGTAACATCTCCTTAATAAGTACACAGTTTTATGTAAGATCAAAGGATATGAACTAACAGTTCTCAAAGAAGAATTGTCAACTATTAATAACCATATGAAAGAATGCTTCACATTACTAATAAGAGAGAGACACTAGTGTATTGCTGGGAAAGCAATGAACCAAGAAGACCATTTTGGACAGCAATTCGAAATCATGCAAATAAAGTGATTAAAAAATCTTTATCTTTTAATGCAGAGATTCTACAATTGGACAAGGAATTCATTGCCAAGTACCCCTTATACACCAAAATATTTATAGCAGCATTTTTTGTGCTAACAAAGAATTTGAAACAAAGTTGAGGGATGGCTAAACATACTGTGGGACATGAATATACTGGGATATTACTGTGGTGAAAGAAACAATGAATACAGAGAAGCATGGAAAAATTTACATAAATTGAAGCAGACTGAAGTAAGGAAAACCATGAAAACAATATACACATAGAAAAATATAAATGGAAAGAATGGTAATCATAAAATAATTGAGCTTTGCAAAATTATAGAATGAGCATGACCCAAAGAAGAGATATGTAAAGACACTTCCTCCCACTTCTTTTCAGAGGAGGGAGGGGCACAGGTGTGAAACATTGAATATACTTTCAGATTTTGTGGATGTATTGATAGGTTTTGCTGAATTTTTTTTCATTCTCCTATTTTATTTAAAAAATACTCTTTGTTATAAGTTACAATGTTCTTTGTTACTTTCTGGGATGATGGAAAGGAAGGAATAAGGAAGAAGTAATTTAGGCAATACAAAAACAAAGATGATCTCTAAGAATTTTGTTTAAAAAATAAGGACATATGAAAATACGTTGTTTGGAGATGTTACACTAATAAGTTTCTGTGAAGGGACCAAACCCTCTATTTTCTTTTCTAACCCCAAAGCATCTGGTGCTCACCATAGGTATCCAATCAATTTTGGTCAAATGAACAAATTTTAAATGTGCAATTAATTGTGTGCCACAGAAAATCTTATTAGATTTCAGGATATGTACTTATCCTGTGAACTTGAGCATACCACTTACTTTCGAACATCATTTTCCTCCTCTGCACAATGAGGGAATTCATTTAGATGATCTCTAAGGTCTCCTCTAGCCTTCAGATTTTATTCACTTCCATAATGACCATATCAGAGAATACACATGGGGCAATGGAATTGCCACTGTGCTCCTTGATTTCCCACAAGCTTACGGACTAAGCTTTTGTGCTCAGAGTAAAATGGGAGCCTATCCAGCTATGTAAAGCTAACTCACTTAGAGTTCTTAAGCCCAGGGCAATCATATCTCTTCTACACCTGGGATTTCCATCAGCTGTCCTCAGTATCTCTCCTATGCTTGACATTCCCTTGGAACTTTGCAAAAGGAAACTCTACAAATAGAAAAACCTTATGCAAATAGCAAGAGGCCAAAAAGGAAGGTGAGATATGAACAAATGAAAAAAACAGGAAAATACATTGTATTTCTTGACTACCTGGAGCCTAATCCACAGATCGCTTTTCAGCAGATAACCAGAGAAGGCAGAAGATCACCATATGACTCCCATATTGCAGGTTACGTGACAGCCATTGCATAAGAGAAGAAGAAAGAATGCTAATAACACACCTGAATGTTTTGACAAAAGCAGATACTGTAAGACCAGCTGCCAGTAGAACAGAGCTTGCATTCTGAAGTTTCCTGGAAGGCATATTCATAGCCATCGGTGTTTGTCCTTTGTAAACATGGATGGGGAATTCTGTCTTCTCACCTGCTTTAGTTTATTCAGGACATAAGGAAAAATCAATATTCTTACACTGAGTTTAAAAAGTTCGTAAAATCAAGTAGAATGAAGCTGGAAAGGAACAAGAGATAAAAATGACAATTTATTTACATGTAACTATCACTTCAAGGTATATAGAACACTTTACACATATGTCTCATTTAAGCCAGGTGGCAGTGCTGTGACATGGGTAGTGTGTTCAGTTCATAGATGATGAAACTGAGGCTTAGAGATGTTAAATGACCTCAAGGTCATGCAGATAGTAAATGGCATATACTAGTGGCATAAATTCGAGTTCATAAAGGCAGACAGAATGATGCTGGAAATAAATGCACATACCCAAAACCTCCCAATAAATGAAAGAATAATGGAAAGATATATAGTGGGAATACACAAGCAGTAGCATATTATCCACAAAGAGCTGAATGCAAGGACTGGCGTAAAAGATGCCAAGGCTACAGATGTATGTAGGAACAGAGCTACCCTGGTAATTTTAACATCTGAGGCCAACGGCATGCAATGTGCCCTCAAATAACATTTTATGACAGACATGTTTAGGAGAAGGGAGGAAAGGGTCCCTCAGATGCCTTGTGGTAACTTCTGAAGGGCTCACCACTGGAGAGCGGAGGGAACAGAGTAAGATTATAGGTTTAGAGCTATTAGGAATCCCAGAAGCTGTGTAGTTCAATGCTCTCATTTTTATAGTTAAGGAAAATGGACCCCAAAAAGATTCAGTCATTTGCCAAGGTCAGGGAGAAGATCACCTGAGTTGTGACTAAAGGTAAGAAAGAATGCCAGTTGGTAGATTCTTATTTTAACTCGTTCTTTCTAATTCAGGGCAAATGTCAGTTGTTTCTAATACCTACTGAAGGATGTTAAGTGCTGTCAGCACCCTCTGAATTTAGGTGCCTAGGGATAAAGCCCTCAAAACTTCACACTAATTAGAGCTCTTTGCTGGGCTGAAAAAAAAAAAGGAGGTGAGCTTACCATGTAGTAAGAATGAGAGACAGTAGAGGGAATAGCCCAAGGGCTACATTCTACCCTGGAAATAGTAAAAGAAAAATTAAACATAGAAAGGCCTCTATGGAGGATGCACAGAGAGATATGAATGTTAAAGCCAAGAAGGGTTGCTATCTGGATTAACGGATTAAGGGAAGGAATATCTATAACAGGAAATCATACGTTAGCAGCTAGGTGGTCAATAAAGTCCCAGTCCTGGAGTCAGGAAGACTTGAATGCAAATCCAATCTTAGGTACTTACTAGCTATGTAACCCTAAGCAAGTCATTTACTCTTTTTGCCTCAGTTTCTTCATCTGTAAAATGGGGATAATAATAGCACCTACTTCCTCAGTGTTGTGAGAATCAAATGAAATAATACTCGTAAAGCTTTTAGTATAGTGCCTGGCATATATTAAGTGCTGTATAAATGTTCGTTATTATTATTTATCATTATTATTAATCTAAGTAGTCATATTTATATGGTGTTTTAAGGTCTATATGAAATCTCAATAAGTTTTCAGAAACATCCTGAGAAGTGGGTAGGTAGCCTTGGTATTATCTCTGTTTTACAGAAGGAGAAATAAGGACTGAAAGAGATTCAGTGTCTTGTCTGAAGTCACACAGTGACTAAGTGGCAATGCTGAGAGTTGAATTCAAGGATTCTAAATTCAAAGATTCTTCCCGTACGCAACACTGTGCCATGCAAAGAGATGGGTGGCAGAAGAGAACCAAACGTCTTAAATAAAATAATACAGAACTAACTTTTAAAAATGGGCCATCCCTACAAAACACCTGGCATTAGCATCAAGAAATGTCTTGTGGCTTAGGATAAGACCTTGCACACAGGCTCAGTGGAGGCCTGTTAAAGAAGTAGGTTGCACCAAACTTTTATTTTCTTAGCAGGTCAATTATTTTTGCAGACACTCATTTTCTTAAAGCTCTATTTCATATTCCATTTTTTTTTCTCTCTACATACTTGGAGAGTTCAAAGTACCAAATCAAATCCTCCCTAAAAGAAACCTGGAGGTTGCAACTTAAACAGACCAAACCAATTATCTCAGTTGAAGAATTCTTTTTCCATAAGGTGAAGTTCTAAGGAGTTACAATCCTATGTACCAGGACATGTTATAGTTTGTACTTAAGATACTCCCAAATCCAGTCTTTTAAATTACCCACCTGTATATAAAAAGTAATTGCTTATTATAGGTAAATACAAAAGAATATTAATTTAATTTTTTTCATCTGTGGCATCACAGTTCATTGAAGACAATAGGACTTGATAAATATTTTTTTAATTTGGGGGACAGGTACTGAAAAAATTTTGAGAGCTGGACATTTTAGCACCTTTCCAAGATTATCTTAATTGAATCTATTAATATGTAGCCAAGGATATTTTAGAATTCCCATTAAAAATGTAAAAACCACTATTTATAACAGAGTAAAGCCACTGTATTAAGGAAAGACCAATTTATTTGGAATCAGAGGTCTATGGCTTAAATTCTGGCTCACTTACTATTTATATAACCTTAGACAAGCCTTTGTTTTATTGTTGTTCAGTCATTTTTGGTTGTGTCCTACTCTTCATGACTCTATTTGTAGTTTTCTTGTTAAAGATACTGGAGGAGTTTGCCATGTCCTTCTCCAGAGGAAACTGAGGCAAACAGAGTAAAGTGACTTGCCCAGGGTCACACAGCTAGTGTCTGAGACCAGATCTAAACTCAGGAAGATGAGTCTTTCTTACTTCAGGCCTGGTACTCTGTCCACTGTCCCACTTAGCAGCTTTATTTTTCTTTAAAATTATGGGGTTGAAGTAGAAGGTCTTTAAGGTCCCTTTCAGTTAAAAATCTACAATCTTATAAAATAAAACAATTATTGTGGTCACAAAGGGAAAATAGATATGCTTCATAATTTTGACATAGTTGGGGACAAGAGGCTTTCCTTGTTTTCTCCAGACATCCCAAGGGTATCAGTGGAACACTCTTACTGTCTACCTGTCGTCCCTTGCCCTTTCTACGTGTCTCACCCATCTCCTCTTCTTATTATACATTTCCCTGATGACATCCATTTGAAGTTCCTCATTGGTTGTACTGTAGGATGCAGCCTACTCACATACACCATAAACCTCTCCAAAGTCTTCCATATGGTACTTCCCAACACACACATACTCTTTGACCCAGTGACATCAGACTCCTGGTTGTTCCATGAACAAGACATCTCTCAGCTCTAGGCATTCCCTCTGGCTGCCCCTCTTGCCTGAATGCTCTCACGCTTCCCCTCTCATGTCTGACTTTCCTGGTTTTAAGTCCTAATTGACATCCCATCTTCTACTGAAAATCTTCTCCAACCCCTCTTAATTCTAATGCCTTCCCTGTTAATTGTTTCCCATTTATCCTAGATGTAGTTTCTCTTCTATGCACTTGTTTCCCTATTGATTCTCCCAATAGATTGTAAGTTATTTGAGGGCAGAGACAGCCTTTTGCCTCTTTTTGTATTCCCAACATTTAGCATGGTCTAGCAATGGTAGATGTTTAATAAATGTTTATTGATTAATATTAATTTTCAGTTCTTCAGAGACTATTGTATTCTATGTCTCATGGACACACAACACTGGTAGAATACTGGGACTTTTTTAATGAGCCTTTGTTTCCAGGAGAATGTTAATTTAAAAAGTTTTACAGCTTCCTAAAGGGCATTTAGCCCATTTTCCTCCTCCTCTTTAGTTCTGAATCCAATACAGTGCATATTTAGACTGTGTGTCATGTATATACATATATATATATATATATACACATATATATATATATACATACATACACACATCACATACATGCATACATATATATACGCACACTAATAGATAAGCACTATATGCTGTCTGTTCAACTACATGTTCTAATTGGGGCAACAGATTTTGGTCATCCAATTAGCCCTTATGTGAATAATCAAAACAAACTCCTTTGAGTGGTTAAGAAGCTTCCTCTTCTTCTTCTAGCAAGTTCTGCAATGTATCAAAAGCTTGATACAAGCAGAAAAATGTCATCTTTGAACTGGAACACTATGAAGATCTTATAATCCACAGGGAATCCCTCTTCAACTTGGAATTTGTGTGAGGACTCCCCCATCATAGTACCAGATGCCTTTAGCATGCACACAGATCAATGTCTTAGGTATCATCTCATATTTATTCATTCATTCATTTATTTTTGCTTTTTGGAGAGGGGAAGGTAGAGCAATTGGGATTAAGTGACTTGCCCAAGGTCACACAGCTAGTTTGTGTTGTGTCTGAGGTCACATTTGAACTCAGGTCCTCCTGACTCCAGGGCCAATGTTCTATTCACTGCACCACTTGGCCACCCCCTCACCTCATATTTCTGATCAGAAGGTGGTTGAACAGGCTTATTTCTGTTATATCTTTCAGATAATCTTGAATTATTTTACTGCATGGATGAGAGATAACTTACTGAATGAGATCATTTCAATGGTCCAAGGTCCAAATCAATGGACCTTATATTGCTGATAAAAGGCTAATAAAGGAATATCAATATATCAATAACTGGACCCATAAGATTATTTCCCGATAGCTAGAAAATATTGATGGGAATAATCTATGTATCTATAAAGGACATTGTAATACATACACAGAGTGTGTGTGTGTGTGTGTGTGTGTGTGTGTGTGTGTATATATATACATGAACACATATATATACATATACATATTTGATTTAGCAAAAAGGCTCTCCTCCAACAAAATATCTCAACAAGATCATTAAAGATCTAAAAGACATATCAACACAGATACCTATCTGATAAGTTTCCACTTAGGTTTGTGATACTTTGCCTAATAAATGACTCCTTACAAATAGGTGGTTGACAAATACTTTCTTGAGTGATGTAACGTTCTACCCTGAAGCCTCATTATGCTCATCCAAATCTGAAGCAGGCCCTGTGATTTTGAAGATGACATCAGCATATTACAAGCCCTTATGGGTCCTGCCAAGCTGGAAAGGCTTCAAATATCGGTTGGTGATAGACTATGTGCATCTGTCTTTGAGAAGCAGCTTAGCTGAGTATGGAAAGCCTCGGTGCCTGAAGGTTGGTCACAGCTAACGCCATGTACTAAGCTAACATTATGTTTTCTCTCAGTGAATAGTATACCCACACTAATAAAATCACAGACTCTTGAAACATTGACATAAATGAGAATGCAATCCTATTACATCAGCCCTTTATACTTCAAAGAATAGACAATCTTCATATGCTAGAAGCTTTATATGACACAACAGAAGATATTACTTATGACTTCCAGAGGCCAAAAAAGACAAAATACACACAAACAGAAGGAAAATATTAAAAATTTAAAAAATTTGGGCTTGCTTAAAAAAAAGAAAAACTCCCAATTTCTCATTTTGTTTGTTACTTGCCAGATGCTTAAACTAAATGAGATTATTTAGCTATGAGAATTGAAATAATCACTTCACAAGTCAAAGAAAACATACTGAATATAAAGATGTTAATAATAATCACAGTATATTCTGATCCTCACCTGAAGAATGGAGTATAAAGCATAATAGTCTGAGATAGAATAAGTGAAATATGCTTAAATTCATTTGTAAATGGTCTACTACTTTTTAAAAATTACCTCAAAGGTCTTTTATGGCTCTAAATCTATGATACTATGCAGTTATTATTCTATTGAATTACAATTTAAAGGATAATTGACCTTCTTGATGGTGAGTGCACTTGGTTTTAACTCTAGATAATCAACTCTCTGGCAGTCATTTCTTCTTGTCAATGTCCACATTTTAATGGATAATTGAAGATTTCGAATTGCATGCTCAAACTGATGAATCATGATTGACATAGTCCCTCCTGCTCAAGTTTGGATCGATGGTAAATGTATGCTTCTGCACTCATGAAAAAATGCCTCCCTTTTGTAAAATATCTTCCCTCTTTCCCCCACCAAAAACAAAACGTGAAAACTTCTCTTGTTTATCATACAGCACAAATGCACTTTTGGAATAGATGTTTGTATTTTGAATTCTAAACAGTTTAAATGGCTAGCTGATTAAGCTGCTATATGACCATATGCCTTAAACACTTAATAATGGACTATAAAACGTGCAATAGGAGCAAAGATACTAATGCTGTCCTTTGTATTTCCATAAGGAACAAGATATTAAGTATTCCAGGGGAAAAGAAAAGGTCTATTTTAAAGGAATAATAGTGACCCATGCATTTTTATTTCAATGAAAACTAACATCACAACAGCAGATGCAATGACCTAACATTAATGAAACATAGCCTGATCACTGATGAGCTGGATTAATCATTTCTAATGAGAGATGCAATATTGAATGACCTTCAAGATGGTCCTTTCCAATTCATTTTCTGCAAAAGCATCATCAATAGCAGAGAGGAAATCTTATTTAAATTAGAATAAATCTCAGTTTGAAAGATAAATAAATCATTACTGTATGGAAAACTCCATGAGACAAACGTGCATTTCCAGGAAGCCAATGATCAGCCACCTATCTGAATGCCCTGATTTGGTATACCTGAAATTAAATGCTTTGTAAGTGCTTGATTTTTTAAACCAAAAAGGCATATACCCAAAATGCTATTTTAGAATCAAAGAAATCTGTTCTGAATCTCATTTCACTATTTAATAGCGCAGCTGAAAAATGACTTAAAGATGTGGCCATATGGTGTGAAAATCCAGAATCAAGGAAAGAATGAAATACTGTAAACATGAACCTAATGTGAAATTTGAAAAGGCAATAAAAGGAGGCACCTCCAGGTTCAGTTAATGAAAAGCTGATGATGGAGATTGTCTTTTATTGATTACATTTGAGGACAGTGACTCATTAGTGATTTCCAAAATATGAATCCCGCATTTAAAGGGCCATTTAACATATTTCAGGGAGGTTCACCGGAATATATTTCACTCAGCCTGCAATCACTTGTGCAGAAAATTCTGCCCACGAAATACTGCCATACTTTCAAGCACAGCTCATCTAACTCAAAGACACAGGCGGGAAAGAGCTCCAATCTGGTAGCCTTAGACTAGAACCTGGCATTTTATTTGCTTAAACACTTTTCAGGGCATTATTGCGCCGCATTAAAATTGGGGGTTCTAGAGGGAACATAATAGGATGAAGTGTGAAGAGCCTAAGCTGACATTCACTTTTGACTGCTGGCTCTGCAGGACGTCAGGAATCATATGTTTTCATTTTGGAGCCATTTTACAGGCTGTCTTTGTATGGAATTTTTTTAAGCATTTTTTTCTTTCCATAAATGCTCTTTTAAAGATGAGCTGGTTTCAATAGAAAAAAAAAAGATCTGAACCTTCACTTCAGCCTTAGGTTAAGCCAAGCTTTTTCTGATCTTCAGAAGTTCTACATAGCCCTAGACTGTCTCTCATACAGCCCTTTCTGTGTTGTGATAAATATGATGTGCATCTGAACACAAAGCCATATGTTAATACCCAGGCAAATGATGGCCTTCCGTACCTGAAGGCAAATCTTGTTCCGGTCCAAAATCTGCGTGTGAATCCAAATTAGGGAAGCCCTACGGAGACTGGGTCAGTTCCAGGGAATATTAATAATTAACATTTATCTAGTGCTTTGGAGTTTGCAGAGCACTTTTACATGTTGTCTCAGTTGATTCTCACACACCTATGAGGTAGGTGTAACAGATTATATTACCCCATTTTACAGAGCAAGTGAGGCTCAAAAAGTATAAATGACCTATCCAGGGTCACAGAGCTAGTAAGTACTTGAGGCAATTTTAGAATCCATGTTTTCTGGGCTCCAATTCCAGAACTCTGACACCACCACACCATGCTGTCTTGCTATCTTCTGGGCTTTTCCCAAATTCATTTCTTTGGAAAATTTTAGACAAACACTTTCTTTGAGATACTCTCTTTGTCCTTTTGAAGGCCTTAGATGTCTGTTTTTTCCCCTCATAATGTGTGGGTGGCAACAGAAGACCAACTGGGCTGCATAACTTTGGGAAAGCTTCAGCTCTGTTCTGTGCCCTTTAACTGTCTCTAACTACCATGTGTCAAGACAACAAAAAAGGAAGAATCATGTTAACAAACTTGAGGATGGCTCACACATTAACAGCTAGCTGCTGCCCTCAAATGTACATGGAGCCCACAGCCAAAGAAGTCAATTCTTGTGGAAGCCAGGGCAACCACATGTTAAATGCTGGGAGCTCCAAAAGGCATCAGTGACAATTCTCACAATTAAGCGGCATCCTTCTCAACCCTGAGTGCTGAAGGCACAAAGTGTGGCTGCAAAGATGGGCCCATACCATAAAAAACAAGAGAGCAAAGGATGCACAAAACAGCTGATAATGTGTCAGGAAACCCTGTCTCACCAATCAAATGGAAAAGTCACTGGGCCTCTTTACACTGCTCTCAGTCCAGATGCTCCATGCTCAACATGGGTTTTTCTGGCCCTTCTCCAATGGCAGTGGCCTAATGTGCTTCATATGAAAATAAAACAAAGGACACCATTCATCATATTTTTCAACAACTGCTTTCTTTTTCTAGATTGAAAGAAAAACTTGGCAATCACACCACTAATTTTTTTTATTTTTTTATATTTTCCCCCTCAGATGTCAAAGTAAACTTAAAGAGGAAAGAAAATAGCCCAATGGTGAAGGAATGAAAACACACAAAACCCTTCAGGCCCAACAGGGGCAAACCCTTTCATTCATCTGACACCAAGCAGAGGAATGCATCTCTGTGAATGTCTGGCAACCCAGAGAGACCTACTGCTTTCTGCTTCTGGAAGATGTGGCTACTTAAAGAAGCTCATTTTGGCTCCCAGTGTTAACAGCTCTGCAGATTGGCATCATCCAAAGTGACATTTCCCAGATGGTGTCATCTAGAAAACCTCTTACGAACTAAGGAATGAAAGAGAATTGGGTTCTTAGGCAGTACATGCAAATAGAAATTGAATGCAGGTGTGCATTTCCTTAAGCCAACCCAGTATCTGAAAATACTAGTTTATTCAACAGATATCTACATTCACCTTATAAGAAAAAATTAATAATAAAAATGGCAATAATAAAATAAATTAGGATGAGAACAAGATGATAAAAATTATTCATTAATAATATGTAAACAAAACATTGTGAAAATGACTACACTGTATAGATTTTTTTTTAAAGAAATGAAAGTGTATGTGATGGCGATTTATTATCAGGTTACTGGCACTACAGATTACGGAAAGGTTACCCTTAAAAGAGCTAAAAGTAATGTTCTTTGTAGATTATGCAAAAAGGGTTAAGAACTGTTTAATGTACTATTTCAGGTTGCAAAAATTTAGCACCTACCAAATATCCAGAAAGACACAATAAAGTGGTTAGAATTACACACTAGAAGCTCAATATCTTTCAGAAACTAGTAGAAGACAAATCCTCATATTATAAATACTGAACCTCAACTACCCTGAATAATTCAACAACAAAACCAGGGAACTGGGGCATTATTAGAAGTTAACACTGTTGCCCACAATGACCCCAACATAACATTCAACCATACAAAATTTAAGAATGCTTTTAACAGATGTGACCATACAGAGACCAAAGGCTTATAATCTACAAAACATATAGAATGAAAAGTTCCCAAAATACATACCTAACAAAAGAAATCAAAACCCCGTGGGAATACAAGGAAGTTCATATCATCCCCATCATCTTGTCTGCTACCAGAGTTATTCCAAAGATACTTCTGCAAGCCCTTGGAAGATGAGTTTACAGCCCAATATTTTTATTTCAAGGACAAAAGGTAATCATTTTATCCATCAGCATGACAATTTGCCAGACATATTGTAGCATATCAACTTGTCCTAGGACTGTATCTACCTGAATGCCATCAAAATTTGAGAACTACAATAATGATAATTGGCATTTATAAATTACTTCAAGACATTATGAATTACTTTACATATATCTCATTTGATCTTTACTTATATTGAGGAGACAACTGATTAACAACTATCAGAAATACACAAATGGCTTGTTTACAATGGTTAATTTTAAAACACCTCCATTTCTCTCCCTAATGCAAGGGTTCTTATCCTTTTCTATGTCATGAACCATTTTGGCAGGTGATGAAGTCTATGAACTGACCCTTTCTCAGAATGTTTTCAAATGTATGAAACAAAATACATAGGGTTACAAATGGAACTAAAGGTCAGTGAAAATAAAGATGTAATTTTTCCCATCCAAGTTGACAGACACTCCTGAAACTTATTGGCAGGCTCCTTGAGATCCCCAGGTTAAAAACTTCTGTCCTAAGGTATTGATGGAGTGTTCTTGTCTTGATGATTCTGGAGTTGAAGAGAAGTATGGCAGAGAGACTGTTCCCCAACCCCCAACCACTGCAAATTAACAGCTTGGAAGCCTCCAACTAGGTTCTGATGAATTCATGAGTGGTATCAAAATGTGTTAATCTCTCTACTCACCTGGATTTAATTCGTAGTTGTGTCACAGTCTGCTTCTAAGATCCAGACCCTATACTGAGGCACCAAATCACCCAATGCTAAGGAAAGGTCTTTCTTTGGGGAAAGGCCTATGTCTTCACATCCTTCATTCTACATATCACAGAGTGTGAAAAGGAAAAAGTTATGCCAATGAGTATGTAAAAGCCACCAGAATTATTGAGCCAAGGAAGGGCCAGGGGGGCTGTAGATAGAACAAAGACATTGACAAGTGAAAATGACTGCTCTTTAGTCTCTAAAAGGAGAGGGAAAGGTGACTGTAGCCATTATTTCACCTCATTTTTGAACTCATACTCCACTTTCTTCCCACCTCACAGAGCCCCCTTTCCCTTATTCCCTACTGGTTGGGCCTCATGATGCTCTATGATTAGCAACCTCACCCAGGACTGGCTTATCTTGAAGTGATCCATGTTCTAAGACTACTTTTAACTCCTTGTTCTTCTTGCTTCACCTGCCTCCCATGCTGTTGCTGCTATTCAATTATTCAGTTTGTCAATTATTCACTTTTCTTGACCCCATGAACCATAGCACAACAGACCCTTCTATCTTCCACTATATTTTGAAGTCTGTCCAAGTTAATTTTTGTTGTTTCCATAACACTATCTATCCATCTCATCTTCTACATGCTCTTTTCCTTTTGCCTTCAATCTTTCCCAACATCTCAACAAATATGTGGCCAAAGTATTTAAGCTTCAGCATTTGACATTCCAGTGAATTGCCTGAATTTATTTCTTTAAGTATTAACTGATTTCATGTCCTTGCTCTCTAAGGGACTCTCAAAAATATTTTCTAGCACTACAATTCAAAAACATCAATTCTGTGGTGCTCAACTTTCCTTATAATCCAATGCTCACAGCCATAGCTTGTTACTGGAAAAATCATAACTTTGACTATTTTGTTGCTATTCAGTTGTGTCTGACTCCTCATGAGACCATTTGGGGTTTTCCTAGCAATGACATTGGTGTGATTTGCCATTTTCTTCTCCATTTCATTTCATAGAGGAGGAAACTGAGGCAAACAGGGTTGAGTGACTTGCCCAGGATTACACAACTATTAAGTGTCTGAGGTCAGATTTAAACTCAGATTGGTCTTCCTGACTATAGACCAGGTGCTTTATTCACTCCTCCACCTAGTCGCCCCCAGCTTTGACTATATAGATCTTTGTTGGCAAGGTGATGTCTCTGATTTTTAGTATGCTGTCCAGATTTGCCATAGCTTTCCTTCCAAGTAGCAAGTGTCTTTTAATTTCATGAATGCAGTTGCCATCTGCAGTGGTCTTTGAGCCCAAGAATATAAAATCTGACACCGCTTCCATTTCTTCTCCCTTTATTTGCCAGAAAGTGATGGGACCAGTTGCCAAGATCTTAGTTTTTTTGATGTTAAGCTTCAAGCAAGCTTTTATACTCTCATCTTTAACCCTCATCAAAAGGTTTATTAATTCCTCTTCACTTTCTACCATCAGAGTGGTATCATCTGCATATCTGAGATTGTTGATATTTCTCCCAGTAACCTTAATTCTGGCTTTTGACTCATACAGCCTGGCATGTCACTTGATGTACTCTGCATATAAGTTAAAAAAATAAGGTGATAATATACAGTCTTGTCATATTCTTTTTCCAATCTTAAACCAATCACTTGTTCCATATTTGGTTCTAACTGTTGCTTCTTGGCCTATATATATAGGTTCCTCAAGAGACAAGTAAGATGATCTGATATTCATTTCTTTGAGGACTTGCCACATTTTGTTGTGATCCACATAGTCAAAGGCTTTAGTGTAGTCAATGAAGTAGAAGTGGATTTTTTTCCTGGAACTCTCGTTTTCTTCTTAATCCAGCAAATGTTAGCAATTTGGTCTCTAGTTCCTCTGCCTATTCAAAAACCAGCCTACTCTTCTGGTAGTTCTCAGTCCATATACTGCTGAAGCCTAGCTTGCAGAATCTTAAGCATAACCTTCCTGGCATTTGAAATTAGCACAGTTTTTGGTAATTTGAATATTCCTTGGCAGAGCCCTTATTTAGGATTGGGACATAAACCGGTCTTTTCCAATCCAGTGGCCACTGTTGAATTTTCTTAATTTGCTGGCAAATTGAGTGCATCACTTTAACAACATCATCTTTTAGGGTTTTAAATACCTCAGCTGAAATTCCATCACTTTCACTAGCCTTATTGCTTCCTAAGGTGCTCTTGGGTTCATTCCCCAAGTTTCTGGCTCTAAATCAATAACCACATCATGCTTATCAGTGATATTAAAATCTTTTTTATATAGTTGTGGATTTTTTGCTTTTGTTTTTGCTTCCTATGGAACATCCCATTACCTAGACTTCTCTAACCCCTCATGAATAGCTATTTATCTTTTGTTTCTTCCTGTAAAAAAGCTTACTTTTTCTTAAATTTTCATTATTGCTATATTATTCAGGGATTTGTCTATCTCTGCAGATGTATTATAAGCATCTCCTGAAATTCAAGTTAAAGTATAGACCCCTTTAGTCCTCTCAATGGATATCTTCTTATCAAACTAAATAAATACCCAATTAGTGGAGTTTGAATCAAATATGGCAGAGAATCTTTAGTGGAAATCATGCCTATCCTTGAATCTAATACAACCAGATATTCCATCTGTATGTGTCACTTGGAATGAGAAGGGAAGGGTGAAGATACATTTGTAGTCCCTTCCATCTAGGGATAGTCAAGGAAAGGATAAGAAGAGAGCTACTCTGACACTTTTTCTGAAAATTCTAGTGTTCATAAGTATCCATAATAAGATTCAGCTACCTGGGCCTCCCTAGAATCTCTAGAAGGAGTCTAAGCAATCTAGGACTGCCTAGCTGATACATATAGCTATTTCTAGTTAGTAGCACAAGACAAAGTTCCTGGGGACAATTTGATTCAAAATCTGGAAGTGCCCTTCACTAAGGTCAGACTGGAACAGCCCATGCCGCATGATTCAGATAGAAAACTCTTCAAGTGTGGACAAAGAGTGGTGGTCTCCTCTTGCCAATTCCTCACTTTGCGAGGAAAAAAAGACATCTCCTTTCCCCTCTTCTCTTCCCACTGTATTAAAAGGCAATATTTATTATATTGGCAAGCATCATCCTAACTGAACCCAATGCTCTACCCCTTTCACATAATGTCTTTCTAGGTGCAGAAAATAGTCTTACTTGCTCCATGGAGAAACTGGCTTTATGTATAAATAGTCTATGCAAAGAACTAAATAATTCTCCCAAAAGAGAAACATTTCTTACGGTGAAATAGTGATAGAGTAAGACACAGTTGGGGATTATGTCCCTGAAATGATTTTAAAATTAAACTCAAAAGCTATTTTTCCACCACCCTACAAACAATAGTACAGCAACTGGAGAGAAGAAACTAGAGGGAGGCTTTCCTATTCCCCAGGAGCACTCATGTTCAATACATTCTTGAACAAAAAAGAGAGAACCCAAAATTTTTTTATATCTAGTCACTTCATGGCTACTAAAAAGGCAAAATTGCTTAACCATGAGGATAATAGAAAAAAATCTCTTGAAACTGTGCTCCAATTTTCTAAAGGGACCAAGGTAAATATAACAGTAAAGACCAGTTTCTATAGAACAGACTATTAAGTTTTTTATTTCTCTCAAGGTGGTTTTATTTCCTGCAATTTTGTTTCCATGACTGTACTAATAAAGAAATTAAGAAAATCTCAGTAAGAATTCAACTGCCATTCTATATTTATGCCAAACCAAGATGTCAGGTGATATGTAGCCAGAACTTTTCAAGAAGCCAGCTATCAGGAACACATTACTCTGAAGCAAGTCTGATCTGGTTACCATATCAGAAACAGAATATGGTCTTCAGGTTGGATCTACTCATTCTCAAATGTTAAAGAGGGTAGGTTTGAAAGAATGAGTCCCAAACAGATCTGAAATGTTGCTGGAAAGGATTTTCAAGGCCAGATTTATAAAACGTGTCACAGAGTTAATGTATACTGAAGAACAAAATACTGTTGACTGGAATCTGTTGATTTGTCAGAATCTAAGTACTAAATATAGATCGAGTTTTAAAAGGGCATTGTTTTCTTCTCCCTCCCTTCCAGATGGTTGATAGCAGAGCCATAGAAAGGGTTCCACTGTGCCTTTTGCTGTAATAACCTCTTTGAACAGCTTAAGGCTGTGTCTGAAATGAACTGGATGTTTTGTACTTTTGAATTTTTCCCTCAGAAATATCTGAATAAGAAAGGAACATACTAATCTTTTCTTCCCCTGCTCCTTCCTCTGCTGAGTTTCAAGAAGAGGCTAAAGCCAAAGTCCGACTCTAGGCCTAGTGCTTCCTTCACCAAATTGTCTAACTGTCCCTATTTGTGAATAGGCACAAAGAGACAGTAAGGCATGTTGGACAGAAAAAAAATTATTTTACATTAAAAATTATCTAAATTGATCATGTTATGGGGTTTTCTCTCTGTTTGGAGACTCCTGAGCTATATGAGAGAGAAACATAAGTTGATTATTATATTTTATAACTTTTTCAAAGCATGGTATCAAATCATGTGGATCTAGAGCTCTGAGCCTTGATACTGACTAACCCATGAGTAGCTTTAGGGGGAAAGAGGCTTGCTTAGCAGGAGAATGCTCCTACCATTGTCCTCTACTGATAATGTCATCTACCCTATCTGACCTTGATTGAGTGACCAATGTAAAGTGTTGACTAAGGGAACTTCACATCAATGGGGACAGCTAACGAGATGAGGGAGAAAAAACAAACATAGTTCTGTTGCAATGGTTTGTCCTTCATTTTCAAAAAGGACTAATGACATCATGAGTAATGTCTTGACTTGTACATGAATTAGATTTAAGTGAGGGAGAGTTACACAAAGTTATCGGTCTCCCTCTCTCTTCCTGAATCACTGAAGTCCAGTGACAGGACAGAAGTCAAGATGACTGGTGATGACCTGGGATACAGTGGATGACCTTGCTATCTTAGATGCCTGACCAAGTTCTAAGCATTCCATAGTGCCTGCTTCAGCAGCCTTCATGGCTATTGGAACAAATTATTCTCATCTGCCCATTCTGCCAGGGAAAATCTTCAAATGCTTAAGATAGACATCCCTCTAACTCACAGACAGTCTGAGGCCTATTGGTTACTCTCATTTGTGGTTAAGCCTTTCTGCTGAAATATTTTATCAGGGTGTGGCTGCTGCATATATTACAGCTTCTTAGAGCCACAGGTGAGGTTTGGGTGAATCAAGTGGACACCAAAGGTGGATGAACAGCCCTGAAAAGGGTTCAGCAAGCCCTTGCACCAGCGGTGCTAGTCTTCATGAACACCTCATACAACCCAACTGCCACCAAAAAGGAGGGAGGAAAGAAGCATCTAAGACTAACTGGCTGTTCTGCTAAACTAAATACGTCCAACCCCAGGTATAGCTACAAATGCAAAGTGAAAGAACGATGCGCTCTTACCGCTTTGCCCTGATACAGGAAGGTTGTAGGTGAATGATGCCCCAGGTTGCCATCTGGTCTCTCCTGATATACCCAGCTTCAGCTTTGGTAGAGATAATAATGATGGTGAATGCATAGTAGCATAAGTGTGCCTGGGTGTTTTATTCTGTGTGTGTGTGTGTATGTGTGTGTGTGTGTGTGTGTGCATGTGCACACACCCTACAGGAGGAGGCCATGGCCAAGGAATGTGGAGCCATGGAAGAGGTTTTGAGTTTGTTTCTTCATCTCTTCTGGACATCTGTTACCACTGTGGTGAGTCTGGTCATCTTGCCAAGGATTGTGATCTTCAGGAGGATGCCTGCTATAACTGCAGTAGAGGTGGCCACATTGCCAAGGACCACAAGGAACAGAAGCAGGAGAGAGGGCAGTGCTACTGCAACTGTGGCAAAGCTGGTCACCATGAAGATGAGCAGAAATGCTACCTGTGTGGAAAGTTTGGACACATTCAGAAAGATTGCACCAAAGTGAAATGCTACAGGCGTGGTAAAACTAGTCATGTAGCCATCAACTGCAGCAAGACAAGTAAAGTCAACTGTTATCACTGTGGCGAGTCAGGGCATCTTACAAGGAAATGCACAATTGAGGTTACAGTTTAATTATTTTCCTGTGTGTGAAAGATCATAAAGGGAGCTATATGTCCAGCTGAGCTACCTGTAGTCTGGGGTAAATGCTGATAGTGATGAATCTGTATCTCCTAGCATGTTAAAGCTATTCCCTCTTCCCTAAGGTATTTAAATGTCATGATACTATATACCACATACCATATGGAAATGAGGGGGAAAGATGCCTAAGGGAGCTTTAGGAGAAGTAGAAGTCACATGGATGATTCTAAAAGTAATGTGACCACAGGCAACAACAGAAAGAAGTTGCAAGGACTTTTGATTTCAATCTAGTCTGAAGTCTAGAGCTGTACATCAGTCCCAGGTGGAATTTTACTCTAGAGTAAATTATAAAGAAACATTATAATCACAGTTTAGTTGAAACAGCAATTAGAGTAAGTTGTGAATGACAATATTTAAGGATTGATGAAAATAATGCCTGGGAATCTCATTTTCTTTAAAACTTGATCTCTATAAATCATCTTTATACAGCTGTGCTTAGTAATATTAAATTAGGCTATATTAATAAAAGTGTTTATTTTAAAAAGAATGAGTAACAACGTAAAGATTTAAATCTAGCTATAAGACAAAATATGTGTCTTTGGTTGGATACTGGACCACATGAATGAGGAATAGCTCTCACCTGTTGGCAGTATACTCTAATTTCTGGGAAAGTACTTAAGTGGAGGAGGGGGGCTGCTAGCTGAATTTGCAAACCTGAACTTACTAAGTTATAGCAAATGTCTTGAATATGGTGAGTCATCAGCAAGAATCTTTGACAGAATGATGATCAGTTTACAAACTGCTAGTAACAAAAAGTAAGTATAAACTTGTGGTAAACTTCATCTTAGTTCTTTTTTTCAGAAACATACATATATATGTACATATATATATATACACACATAAATACATACAAATATACATACACACAGCATACATATATATGTATGTGTATATATATATATACATTATATATATATATATATATATATATATATATATATACACATTATATATGTTGTGTGTGTATGTAATTATTACTTTATATGTAGAACCAGAAAACCTGAATATAAATGGTGAAATGAAGAGACCTCTGGATTTGGAATGGATTGCCTGTATGACTTTGTTAAGTCACTCAACCTCTCTAAGTCTCAGCTTCTCATCTGTAAAACAAGAAGGTTCAGAGGTCTCCAAAATTTCTTTCGAGTCCTAATTGCATGATCCTAAAATCTTCACTGCATTACAGCTATCTCTTCCATATCGTGACTTTTCCCACTGCAGTTTCAATATTGTAGGTGAAATTAAATGGGAATTTGAGGGGAGTTTTGTGGAAGCTCATGCAATGACACAAAAATGCCAGCACCTATGCCCAAATACTTAACCCAAATTTTGCAGTAAGGTACTATAAACACCCCATAAAAGAAAAAAAAATCAGACTTCTTTGGTATGATATGAGGGACAGATTGCAGGGCCAGTGTACCTCTAACCCCGGCAATGTGGAAGGGATAACTGCCTTTACTAGCTGTGAGGACTTGGCCAAGTCAGGTAACCCCCATTCTGAATCTGTCTCCTCTTCTGGAAAATGACATGAATGAACTAGAGGCCCTGAGATACCTTCTAGCTATAAATCCTATGAACCTACAATATAATTGTTTCCTTTATTAACTCCTGTTAGATTTATTGAATCACACAATTAGTACTTTACTATTTCCTGTCTTGTCATCTAATGGTTTTATGTCTTATTTCAATAACTAAATTCTGACCTTCCTATGGGCCAGGACCATGTCTCTTATACCTTCCATAGCACATAAAATAGTGCTTGATACAGATTAGGAATTTAATAAATATTTTCTCATTATTAGTCAACCAATAAGCATTTGCTAAGTGTTTATAACATGCAAATCACTGTCCTGGGCACTGAGGAAACAAAGACTGTAAAGATTCATTTTGATTTTCTTACCCTTTGTTCTATCTTCCTCTCCTCTTTTCATCTGAAAGGCTTGACAAGGCTACTGTTAAGCATGTAGAGAGGTCTGGAGAAAGCCAGGGTCTTGACTTTGCCTCTTTTATTACAGGCAGCAACTCACACACTTCTAAGGGCAGGACAACAGTGATGAGGCACCCCCTCACAGCAGCCCCTGCAAAGATGTTATTGACATCAACTACCACAATATTCAAAGACCAGTAATGTCTATTTAATGAAGACAGAGTTCTGGAATTAGAGGAAGACACAGGACTTGCTCTGAGGCAACTAGGTGGTGCAGTGGCTAGAGTGCTGGGTCTGAAGTCAGGAAGACTCAGCTGTATGATCCTGGGTAGGTCACTTAACTTTGTTTGCTTCTGTTTCCTCACCTTTAAAGTGATCCGGAGAAGGAAATTGCAAAGCACTCCAGTATTTTTGCCAAGAAAACCCCAAATGAGGTCACAAAGAGTTAAACACAACTCAGAAATGACTGAATGGTGCTTGCTCTCGCATAGTGGCCAGCTGCAGATAGAGCTCATTAAAGGACAGAAGTGTATGGACAGGAAAGGATGGGTAGAGGGCTTGGGAAAATGTCTGGGTGAAGCTAATGGGGGTAATCTAATTGATAAAGTGAGACAGTATCTAAAAGGGAAAGTTGGCAAAGATTTCAGTGGACTAAAGGATTGATACAGGGGGCATTTTTGACACTATATGGCTATATTTTATAGGGTAGAATAGGCTATATCAAGGAACATATTGAAACTATCCATTTGGACACCCAGTTACCTATAAGCAAGCCTCCAATAATATTTCTCTCCCTTACTCCAGAGATATAAGTCAGATCCCGTCCAGCTGAAAGGTTCATAAAGACACAGATGAAGCGAAGAGAGACTGATAAAGAAGAAAACAAAGAGACAAAACAATGGGGGGGCTGACAAAGAGAATAGACCATTTATTGTCATTTATTAGGAACTGATGATCCTGCAGATTCACTGCCTCTATTTCTGTGCCTCTATTCTCTCATTCTTAGGCTGTCAGAGGGCTTGTACCCATGCCAAAAACCTTGGAGAATAAACGGGTTTAGGCCTCTGCTCCAACTCCCAAATCATGCTAAGCTAACCTACATCAATGCTTTATGGGAACAAACCTGAATATACACATAAATTAAAGGGAAGCGGCCAATTGATCAAAATTCAGACTAGGTGCTCTGGGCACATCCCACATGCATAGCAACATTTGCTTTAACCATAACTGAATAGTTACAGATGTTTTATTAGAGATTGTTCTTAGTAATTGTTCATACCTATGAAAAATAGATTTTTCTTAAAAGTCATGTGATGGCTTGCTTAAAACAATAAGCCTTTCTAGCCCCTAGAGCACAACATGCTCTGGTTGTGCAGTCTGGATTCTTATCAGACAAATTCTGTGCTATGCCCTGAAGTTTCTGTGGAAGTACAAACAACCAAGTCAAAGAAATGCTTTAGAAAAGCGAAGCTTTGGAGCACGTAGCCTGTCAGTGAGATCCTCATATTCCCACAAAGTAAACAGTAACACGAGAATATTTATACTAAACAAAACTATATATCAAGCCTGCTTTTGCTCAGCCAGAGGGAATGATAAATTTCTTACAGATCTCTATTATAGTGGTTCTTTGTTGACCACAGACTCCACTTCCGAGATGGTAGAAACTAATTACAGTTCAAGACTTTCTTTTCATGTCAAGTAAAGACAGTATCACTCCCTCTCAACTTTTTTTTTGCTTTTTTTTTTACAGTTACATTTTACTTAACCCACCTTTCATTGACATGTTTTTATTTCTTATGATCCAGTTCCAAAGTTGCTAGAAAAAATAATCACCACAAAACATTTATCACTCCCAGACTTGCTTTCTTCTCTCCTTGGCCCTCTTAAAAGAAATTAAAGTTTAAAGTTTTAAATTGGGCAGGGTGAGAAATATCAAGTTGTTGATAGAGGGCAAATTCTCTATTTTGTCCATGTCAATTTGATTTTGTTCTGGCATGGGCACACATGGTGAACAAAACGACCTGGGAGGCATTGACAACTAAGTGGGATGATTCCATCTTCCATATAATGCCCATTATATGCCCAAATGAAGAAAAAACAGAAGAGTTAGGCTCAGAGTTATTTTAACTTTTTACATAAGCATTTAACATGGGATAGGATATATATCACAGCTTAGCTCATTTCAGCAGATTTTCTGCCACATTCACAATACTTGCTAAATACCAGAATAAGTAGGATGATCATTGTGATATTAATCCTACACTCATCCCACCCTACCTCCTTCTTAGCATTCAAGGCTCTATTTGTCAGATCTGTGTGGATGGAGCTGGCAGCACCTGTATCCAACCATAGAAGTCTGAGAGAACGAAGAGTTGGTCCAAGGAGACTTGCTAGAGACGTGTGGTGAAGAGAAAGAGAGAGGGAAAAGAAGAGAAGAGAAGGAAAGGCAGGGCTAGTGTACACAGCTCATGTAATTTAGGAATCTACTGGTTTTGCAATGTTCTATTATTTGTGACTCAAAAACAATAAGCTAATACAATTATTTCCAGTTTGATGCAGAGGATTTATGTTTGCTTAAAAAAAAATAAGCACAACTAAAATTCACACACAGTAAGTGAAGTCAGCTTAAGAGATAAAAGCAGAAAAAGGAAACCTTATCAACTTATCTATTTTATCTGTGTTTATATGCCAATTACATTTTCTTAAGAATTCATGGATTTATTAATAAAATTCTCTTATTTGGGGTGATAGGGTCTAACTGGGCTTGCTCCTAAAGAGCAGTTTGGTATACACTGATGTGGGAATACGCAGAAAGAGTGTGATCATCATCAAAAGTCATTGAAAAGTAAAACAACTTCTACACAATTTGATATGATTTTTATACTAAGCCTAAATGAATGACTTCAAATATTGAGAAAAAATGGTTATAGCTCTAGAATAAGTCTGTGAAGAATTGCTAGAGGAGAGGAAAATTAAGTGCACTCTCCCCTTTATGTTACACCCAGAGGTACATTGACCTATCCAGTCAAATGGGAAAGATGCTTCATATCTCACAGCTAGGAGCGCACATGAACAATACTCAGATACTATGACTGCTCCGCTGTTTTTCCTTCCACTTTTTACTTATAATGATAAATGACTAAGAAAAAACAAAAATCACAATTCTGGCAAGAAAATCAAGTGTTTGGGTCCAAGGTTGAAATAGAAAACATAATGAAAATTAGGGTAAATAACAAGATACTGTCCAAGAAACAAGTGAGTTCATCTTCTTTTGTAGTCCCTTCAAACAAATTCACATCATGTGCTGTTACCAGACAAGTTTGTCATCTTTCTTGCTAAACAAAAGTGATCAAAAAGTCCATCATGAAATTCCATTTGTTTATGGCTAGACAGGAGTACCATGGGAAATCATGTGCTAAATAAATTCTGTGTATTTACAGACTATCTTCAAGGATTTCAATGCAAATTCTATGTATTTACGGAATATCTCCAAAGATTTCAAAGTACTTTAAAGACATTAATTGTCACAACAAGATGTACTCCACAAGTTGGCTTCTTTCTCCTGAAATTTCTTCCAACAAATGCCATTCTCCTTATTCAACAGCAATGTATTACTTCATCAATCAGATTGACTATTTATATATTCCACATCACTTAAAATTAATCAATCAATCAATTAACAAACCTTTGTACAGCCCCTATTACATACTAGGCACTGTGCTAAGTGCCTAGGAGGATATGTATGTATGAATATATACAAACATATATATATATATACATATATATATATACCTATATGTATATATACATATGTGTGTATACACATCCATATGTGGGTATGTGTATATATATATGTATGTATAATGAAACAATCCATTTTCATAAGAATAGTCAGGATGAGAGGCAGTATAGCATAATGGCATAAACTTTGAGAGTCAGAAGACTGAGATTTAGTCCCAGTTCTGATGCTTTCTAGCTGTAGGACTATGGGCAAATCACTTAACTTTCAACCTCAGCTTCTCCATCTGTAAAATGGGAATAATAAGACTTATACTACCTACTTCACATAGTAGTGATGAAAAAATTGGCTTTTTAAATTCAATCCACCTGTAATTATTTATTGAATTGTAAACTTGAAATCACTTATAAAGGTGCTGTTATTTTTTTTTAATGCAATTGTTCCCAGTATGAACCCTCAACATAAGATAAACCCTATTCTCAAGATTACCACTATAGTACACAAAATGCTATAATGAAGGACAGGAAAATATGAAAATAGAAAGTGGAGTATTTTTTTATAACTCTCCCCACCCCTCAATCATAAAATTACAGAGTTGGAATGGAGGGACCTCAGAAGGCACACAGTGCAACCTCTTCCCCAAGGCCTGAAAGTCCTGCCCACCACATCCCCTAGAAGTGGTTGTGCTGTTCTGAGTTGTGTTAGGTTACACTATTAAGTGAATCATACTATTTAGTCTATGAAAAAAACTCTCTATATTTCAATGGTTTCTGAATACTATTTTTAAGTATCTATCAAAACAAGATAAATAATCATCTACCCTAATGATGGCCTGACTCTCTCCCAGTAATCTGATAGGCAGTTGGGTAGTACAGTGTATCGAGTACTAAAGCTGGAGTCAGGAATTCCTGAATTCAAATCTAGCCTCAGATACTTATTAGCTCTGCTACTCTGGAAAAGACACTTAACCTCTCTCAGTCTCAAACTCCTCTTCTGTAAAATGAGAATAATAATAGGACATATATCCCAGGGTTGCCATGTGGATAAAATAAAATATTTTAAAGTGCTTTGCAAACTTTAAAGCATTATAGATGTTAGCTATAGTTACTATTATTATAGGAATTAATATAGTTCATGAGTGGCAAAAGAAAACAATAACACCCAAGGCTTTAATTAGTACAGGGCAATGAGGGGTTGACAGCCCCATTCCCTATATTCCTCAGCTGCCCTTTCGTCCAGGAGAATGTATAATTTGTATTTCCATAGACTAACAAATATTTAATAAAAGCCTGTCGATTGTTAAACTTTATTCCATCTTAGATCTCTTACTGCACATTACCTTACAACTCTTTGCCTTTTCATTACCTGTTTCCCATGCCTGGAACGTTCTCCTTTCTCTCCCTGCCTCCTGGCTTCCCTGGCTTCCTTCAAAACTCAAATTAAATCCTATCTTCTACAAAAGACCTTTCTTGGTGCTTCCTCACCTCCTCATCCTCCTTACCTCCTAACCACCACCTCACATACGTGTGTATGTTATTATGTACAATATATAGTATCATATAACATATATAAAAACATATGCCATTATATAATATATACTCTATTGTTATCTATGTATATATGTACTGTATATATATATATACTATATATATATATATATATACACAAACACACGTATATTCTTTATTCTTCATTTAAAGAGGGCCAATGACATCATAGCGTGATGTCTTAACTTGTATGTGAATTGGATTTAAGTGATGCAGAGTTGCATAAAGTCATCAACCTCACTCTCTCTTCCAGAATCATGGAAGTCCATGGATGTATAAGATGACCATGGTGTTTTTGATGTCTGACCAAGCTCTAAGCATTCCATAGCTCCTGCTTCAGTTGCCTTCATGACCACTGGAACAAATTGGTCTCATCCACCCATTCTGCCAGGGAAAGTCTTCACATGCTTGGGGTAGACTTCCACCTAATTCACCAATAGGTGTGAAGCCTTTTGGTTACCCCCAACATGTTTAACCTGTCTGCCTAGATGGTTTACTGGGGTGTGGCTGCTGCTCACACTACAATCTTCTTAGAGCCACCAAAGATGAATGAGTGAACTTGAAAAGGGTTTGACAAGCCCTCACACCAAAGGTGCTATTCTTTCTGGAATACTCCATATACCTCAAATATATACACATGTACATATTTGCTTGCATGTTGTCTTCTTTATTAGAATATGAGCTCCTTGAGAGCAGTGACCATGTGTTTCCTTCCTTTCTATCCCTCCTATTCAGCACAGTGCCTGGCACACAGTAAATGTTGTTGACTAGCTGACTGACCTTCATAATCATCCATCTTCTGGTATTCACTGAAACCTAGATTCCTCATGAACATATCACATCATTTGGTATTCTTTGAAAGTTTGCTCTTTCTACCACAGCCCCTAATGTTCAGGGTTGGGAAGAGAAGTTGACATATTCCTTCTTCCTCATTTCAGATCCTCTTTCTGCCATCATTACTCAGCAACCACTTCTCCCTTAAAGTTCACTCCAAACTATCTAGATCCTTGTTGCTATCACTTGTGTCCAGATCACTCAGCCCCTTCGACAGTAATTTCAGTATCTGACCTTGTTTTTTGTTCCACCCCAATCCCTGCACTTTCAAACACCACAGAGTCAAACTTCTATCTTTTCAATGACCTCAATGTCCATAGCCAATACTTCTCAACCACACCAAAGCGGTCAAATCTGAAGTACCTCCATTCCTCAATCACACCTGGCCACAGGTGCTAGAATGTCTAGTTATGGCTCTAATTTATGTGATCTTTTAAGGTATATTTCCTTTTTGTCCCATATAGAGTTACAATATTTTAAGTTTCATAAAGTCTTTTACATATATTATCTTCAAATACCACAACAACCTGTAAAGCAAGTATTCTATGTATTATTGTCTGTCCTTAATGAATGAGGCTCAAAGAGTTTAGATGATTTGTCTGTGATGCAAAATCTGAACCCAAATCTCTCTTGTCTATAAGAGCATCACTTTTTCCAACACTACACATATAATGCTAGAAAGTACTGAGAATGTGCTGGAAGTAGAAGGCATTATTAATTTGATAGGTGCTTCAGAATGAACAATTAAGTAAACAAAGTCTACCTTTGCCTTTATTTATATCAATTAGTGAATATATATTTTTTCCAAGGACTGATTTTTTTCTTCCAAGATCTTACATAGCTACTACATGGTAGCTAAGTCTTCCCAATAATCATAGCAAAATCACAAGGCCATTTTTGGTTGACATTTACAGATACCATTTTCCTATTGCAGCTGCAACCCAACCTCTGTCCACCTCCTTTTCATCTTTATTGAATGAAGAAAGGGTTTGGAAGAGGCTGCCACTTTCCATTTAATGCAAAAGCAGCATTTGCTGGAGTTACATGAAAATGCCTGCCCGTTTCTTCCAGAATTCTCCAATCTTTTCCCTTAGAGCATATTCAGCACAGTCTTTGCACTCCTGAGGTGTAAACCCAACTAATGCTGTTCCAATGGTGCTAATTCCCTGATCATGAGCCAGCTTTTTAATTTGAGCCTCTAGAGATTGAGGAGAAATGTAAGAATAATGATGCCCAAGAATACAGTATGTCATATGTCCTGTGTTTTCTATAGGATTTTGATCTTCAAAACTCTCTACGTTACAAGCAATTTCAATTTTCCCATTATGGGGAAAAGCCATAGCTTGAACACCCTTTAGTCCCTCCACACTGGAGCCTCTGATCGCACTTGCAATCTTTCTTCCCATAGACAAATCTTGAGAGTCAATTGTCACGTTGCAGTTCATCACATAGGGGCTGGCACCAATACCTAAAACCATTAGAAAATTATATTAGTGAATAAGAACAAGTTTCCATTTAGAGCATTTCAAGAATCTTCTACTTAATCTGTTGTGATCATCAATAAAACATTTTCTTTGGCCTGTTTTCACCACAAAATAATGTGGAGTGTCATCATTAATATTCCCTCTTTTCAGTGACTCACAACTTTCTAAAAGACTATCTTTATGGTGATACCTGAGCAAAATTGACATAGAGATAACAGCAAGTATAAGGAAATTTATTCTATCAATTTTTAAAACATTTGAAGAACTTTTTCAGCCCAGATATTACAAAACATGGGGGACTTTCCAAAGGGCTAAGGCATGGATTCTTAACCTGAGATTAACTGATCTCTCAAGGGGTCCATGGATAGATTTTAGGCATCTGTGAATTTGGATAGGAAGAAAATTAAGTTTTATTTTCATTAACCTCCTTTGTGATCCTATTTTATTTCATATATTTTAAAACATAATTCTTGTTTCAGCAGACTGCCAAGTGGGTCCATGACATGCAAAAAAGTTTAAGCCCTCCTGAGCTACATGCAAAGATATGGTCTTCCTACCTCAAATATCTCCCCTCTCTAATCCATTTTCTACAGAGCTGCTAAAGGGAGTTTCCTAAATCAAACATCTGACCATGTCACTCCCCTACTCAAAAGAATCCAGAGGCTCCCTGGGATATCAACAAGAGCAAATTATTGCAAAATAATCTTCAACTTCCATCTAATGCCAACCCTATATACTAGTTTGAATGGTAAAAGAAGCCAAAAAGACAAAAATGAAGCCTTGTTACTGATAAGGGGTGGTACACAAGAACTTTGTCTTGGTCATATTTGAAGGAGGGTATCTTGGGTTGACTTGATGCATATAAGCCTCAGATCATTTTTCCTCATAGTTAGTGAAATTAGCTTCTTCCCCATTCCTAAGTGAATCACTGCCTCATTCCAGCAACAGTCAGTCAACAAGCATTTATGAAACACCTAATAAATACTAGGCACTGTGTTAAGCTCTAAGTATATAAAAAAAGGCAAAAATAGTCCTTTCCCAAAGTAGTTAACATTCTAATGGGAGAGGTAATGTGCAAATAATTAGGTACATACATAATATATGCATAGTAGATGCAAGGTAATCCTGGAGCAGAAGTCAGTAGCAGCTAGACAACCAGGAAAGACCTTCTACAGTATGTGGGATTTGAGTTAAGTTCTGAAGGAAGCCAAAGGAACTAAGAGAAAAAGGGTTGAGGAGGGAAAAAAATTCAGGCATGGGGGATTCTAAGGCACAGAGTTAGGAGATAGACTGTCATATGTGAAGAACAGCAAGTAAACCAGTATGGCTTAATTAGAGAGTTCTTTTTTTGCCCCCTTTTTGGAAGGGAGAAGGCAGGGCGATTGGGGTTAAGTGCCTTGCCCAAGGTCACACAGCTAGTAAGTGTTAAGTGTCTGACACCAGATTTAAACTCAGGTCCTCCTGACTCCAGGTCCAGAGCTCTATTCACTGTGCCACCTAGCCGCCCCAGTTAGAGAGTTGTTGAGGGAGCAAAGTATAAGATAGAAAGAGACCAGATTACAAACAGCTTTAAATGCTAAACGGAAGACTTTATTTTTTATTCTGGAGGTTAATTGGGAGCCTCTGGATCTCTTTGAACATAAGAGTGACATTGTCAGAACTACTCTTTAAAAAAATTACTCTGGCAGTTGGGTGGAGGATGCACTGGAATAAGGAGAGACTTAGAGCAGGGAGACCAACCTGAAGGTTCCCCTCAGGGCCAGAACTTGATGTTGCACCACCAACTGCTCCCCCATCCCTCTCACCTTTGGAAGGAAAGGGATTAAAGATGCTTGTTGCTGCTGTTTAATTGTTTTCCAGTCATGTCTGACTCTTTGTGACTCCGTTTGGAGTTTTCTTGACAAAGATACTACAGCAGTTTGCCATTTCCTTCTCCAGCTCATTTTACAGATGAGGAAGCTGACAGAAATGGGGTTAAGTGACTTGGCCAAGGTCATACAACCAGTAAATGTCTGAGGCCATATTTGAACTCATGAAGATGAGTCTTCCTGACACCAGGCCTGACACTCTATCTACTGAGCTACCTAGCTGTTCTGGGAGTTTTATAAGTGAAGAGAAAGGTTGACAGATGTTGCAAAGTAACAGTAATAAGATTTGGCAAAGGATTGGTAACATAGGAGAAGTAAGAATGAGGTGATGATATGAAAAGAGGCGATCAACCATGTCAAATGCTGTGGAGAAATCAAGAAGGATAAGGACTGAAAAAATGTAATTAAGGAATTATGAGCTCAGTGATCTTAGAAAAACATGGATACACTTGCAAGAAATAATGAAGAATGAAATGAGCAGAGCCAAGAGAACATTGTATATAGTAATAGCAATACTGTTTTTAAAACAACTTTAAGGAACTAAGTCATTTTGACTATGATAAATACCCAAATTAACTACAAAGGACATATGAAGGAAGTTTCTGTCTGCATCCAGAGAAAGAACTGATACATAGAAGTGTGTCTAGAATGATTTTATATATATATATATATATATATATACATATCTGTGTCTAATGGTTGACATCTCTAAGGTGGGAGGAAGGAAAAAAGGAGGGAAAAAGAAATTTACATGATAACTTTATTATATATTTAAAAGGAATAGCAAGTTGTACATAATAGATTTGCAGTATCATGTACAATCATCTTTTTGAAAAAATTACACTGTGTTGTGGAGATGCCTGTTTTATTCTATAAATTAAAAATAAAATAAATAAAACTAATAAAAACATTGGTAACTTTGGAGAAAGAAGTTTGAGTTGAACAATGAAATTAGAAAACAGATTGTGTATAGGGTTTAGAAAAGAGGGAAAATCAAATGGCAAAACCTAGTCAAGACAGCTTTTCTCAAGAAACGAGAGAGAGTGGGGGGAGGATAAAAATTATCAGGGAGGTTAGGGTCAAGTAAGGGTTTGGGTTTTTTGTTTTTATTTATTTTTAGTTTTCAACATTAACTTTTATTTTTCCTCGCTTAATAGTATATTATTCTTTCCAATTACATGTAAAGACAGTTTTTAACATTCACTTTAATAAGACTTTGAGTTAGACAATTTTTTTCTCCCTCCTGCCTTCCTTTCCCTCCTTCCTAAGACAGCAAGCAATCTGATATAGGCTATATATGTACAATCATATTAAACATATTTCCATATTAGTCATGTTGTGAAAGAAGAATCAGAATAAAAAGGAAAAACCACAAGAAAGAAAAAAATTAATGAAAAAAGAGAAAATAGTATTCTTCAATATGCATTCGGTTTCCATCAGTTCTTTCTCTGGAGCATTTTTCTTCATGAATCCTTTGGAATTGTCTTGGATAATTGTATTGCTGAGAATAGTTCAGTCACTCACAGTTGATCATCACACAATATTGCTGTTACTGAGTAAAATGTTCTTCTGGTTCTGCTCCCTTCACTTTGAATCAGTTCATATAAGTCTTTCCAGGTTTCTCTGAAATCTGCCTCCTCATCATTTCTTACAGCACAATAATATTCCATTATAATCATATACCACAACTTGTTCAGCCATTTCCCAGTTCATGGGCATCCCTTCAATTTCTCATTTTTTGCCACAACAAAAAGAGCTACTATAAATATTTTTGCACAAATAGTTCCTTTCCCCCTTTTTTGATCTCTTTGGGATACACACTAAGTATTAATATTGCAAGATCAAAGGGTATATATAGATTTTTATAATCCTTTAGACACAGTTCCAAATTGTTCTCCAGATTGGTTGAATCAGTTCACAACTCTACCAACAATGCATGAATGTCCCAATTTTCACACAACCCCTCCAAAATTTATTATTTCATTTATTATTTTCCTTTTCTGTCACACTGGTCAATCTGATAGGGGTGAAGTGGTTTTTAAATTTTTTTTTTATTATTTTTCATTTTTTTAATTAATTCATTTTTAGTTTTCAACATTCACTCCCACAAGATTTTTAGTTCCAAATTTTCTCCTCATCTCCCCCCTCCCCCCAAAATGACATGCTTTCTGAGGCAGGGCAATTGAAGTTAAGTGACTTGTCCAAGGTCACATGGCTAGTAAGTGTTAAGTGTCTGAGTCTGGATTTGAACTCAGGTCCTCCTGACTCCAAGGCTGGTGCTATACTCACTGCGCCACCTAATCACCCTTTTGCCATCCCTTCTGTCACTCCAACACTTCTTTTATTCCCTTTCCTTCTATTTTCTTGTAGGGCAAGATAGATTTCTGTACCCCATTGCCTGTATATCTTATTTCCCAATTGCACATAAAAACACTTTTTAACATTTGTTTTTAAAACTTTGAGTTCCAAATTCTCTCCCTTCTTCCCTCCCCACCCACCCTCATTGAGAAGGCAAGAATTTGATGTAAGTTATACATGTGAAGTTATGCAAAGCACTTCCAAAATAGTCAAGTTGTGAAAGACTATTTTTCTATCCTACTCTGCTCCCCATTTATTCTATTCTCTCCTTTGACCCCGTCCCTCCTCAAAAGTGTTTTTTTCTGATGACCCACTCCCCAATCTGCCCCCCTTCTATCATCCTGCCCCCTCTCTTATCCCCTTACCCTTCCTGTAGAGTAAGACAGATTTCCATATCCAATTAAGTGCATATGTCATTCCCTCTTTAAGTCAAATCCAGTAAGAGTAAGGTTCACTCATCTCCTCTTACCTTCCCCCCTTCCCTTCCAATATAAAAACTTGTTTTGCCTCTTTTATATGAGATCTATCTCTCCCTTTCTCCTTCTCCCAGTACAGTCCTCTCTTATCCCTTAATTTCTTCTCCTCATTGGCTTTTTGGACCTCTTTTGCCATTTGGGTTATTCTATTCTTAATGTGTTATTTTCTTCGGTATTTTTTTGGATTTCCTTTTAGCAAGCTGTTTTTGAGAATCATTTTCCATGATTTTTTTGTATCACTCTCATTTCTCTTCCCAATTTTTCCTCTATTTCTCTTACTTGATTTTCAAAACCCTTTTAAAACTTTTTCATGGCCTGCAACCACTTCATATTTTTCCTTGAAGCTTTGGATGTAGGAGCTTTGACTTTGTTGTCTTCTTCTGGTTGTATGTTTTGATCTTCTTTGTCACCAAAGTAAGATTCTACAGTCTGAGTTTTGTCCTGCTATTTGCTCATTTTCCCAGACAATTGCTTGACTTTTTAACTCTGCTTCTATTGTGTAGGACATACTGTCCCAAGCTTCAGGGGTTTTGTGCAGCTGTTTTCAGATATACTTTGAGGGACCTGTGAACTTTCAGTTCTTCCAAGGTAGTATGATCAAAGGAGAGGTGTTTACTCCTCTCCTGGCCTGTGTTCTTGTCTGTTAGTGACCAAAAGCACTTCTTTTTGCCTTGGAACTGTGAGTAGGATTCCCTCCCCACCTCCACCACTAGGTCTGCCATGCCAGGACCACCATCCAGGGCTGCAACCCAGATGGAAGCACAGGCAAAGCAAGAAAATCCTGTCTCAGCACTGGTAAAGAGATCTCTGCAATCCCCCTCTGATCAGCTGCTTTATCCCTTCAACATTTGTCATCCAAGAGCTCCAGAAGCAGCCACCACTGCCACAGCCACAGTCACCCAGAGCTGGGGCCAGACCATGCTCTTCTCTCACCCAGGTCTGACAGACCTTTCCTACTGACCTTCTAAGTTGTCTTTTGCATTTGTGGGCTGAGAAGCCTGGAAACCACAGATGCCAGTGATTCAGTGCCCTGAGGCTTGTTCCTGTCCATCTGTGCCAGTGTGGCCCATGCTGGCCTATGCTCTTTTCTCAGACTGGTGTGACAGACCCTTCCTGTTGACCTTCCTGGTTATCTTGGGCTGGAAATTTGTTTTACTCCACCATTGTGTGTGTTCTGCTGCTCTATAACTTGTTTAGAGTCATTTTTACAGGTATTTGGAGTGGTTTGGGGGAGAGTTCAAGCAAGTACCTGCTTTTACTCTGTCATCTTGGCTCTGCCCTCAGGTTATGTTTTTTTCTAAAAGATATGAGATAAGTGTATTTTTAGGCAGCAGAGAAAGAGTCCACAGGTAGGGAGAGAATCAAGAAAAGGAAAAATTGGGGATAATAGTGGCAATCCTGGACAAAATAGGAGAAGACGAAATCGAGGACACATGTAGAGGGGTTTGCCTTAGCAAGAAGAAGTGTCACTTCTTCATCTGAGACTGGAGATAAGAAGGAGACAATGGGTGAAGATCTTTGAGTGATGCTTGATGAAGACATGGGATGGGAGACAGGAGATGGCTTCTGTGGGTTATGTGTCAAGGCCCTCATTTGAGAGCATTCAGGAAGAGATGCCCTGGGAGGCTTGGGGAGAGAAGAGATAGTTTAGAACAATACTGAGGATCACTTAAATCATGGAGCCCAGAATGGTCATCCCATTCACTGTAGGGATAGTTTTGCTTACATTGCACATACAAAATATACACTGATAGATCTATGATCTGACCAGTGTGGATATTCCTTCCACCAAACTATATGACCTAACCTTTCCTTACCTTCTTGGTCTACATGATTTTCATTATGTCCTTCTGTAAAAATCTCCATTAAGGCTCTACCCAACATTGTGAATGTCTTCTCTGTTTCTTTTTAATATTTTATAGATAATCATTGTTAAAACTACTAATAAATATTGATAGATCTCTTAATATCTTGATCTCCCCATACATTGTCTTATATTCTTACTACATGATTGGCCTACCTCCTCTTCCAACCAGACATATGCTTGATAAGGTCTTCTATACATACTTTTATGCAAGTCATTTTTGGTAATCTGCTCTATGGGTACTATGTAATTTTTTTATTGTTGTGAACTCTAAACACAGGGCTTCTAAATATATAGTTTATTAGTTGGTTAAGTTAGTAGCAGCATAATAAGCCTCAGTTTTCTATGCCTTCATTTGGGAATATTTACATTTCTAACAGCAAAACTGTCTAGGGGGTTAGTGAGAGTGTAAAAAGGGCAACCTTTTTTTGTACCTAACAATTCCTTAGTGATTATTTCCAGCTCATTTTGCTGTCATTTCTTTTTCTTGCTGCTTTCAAACATATTACTTGTGATATCAGTGTCCACCAGAAAGGCACCTACTGTTTTTTCTTTATACTACTGAGATTTGGGGTTTTTTTTACTCACTAACCTGGCTACTCTCATAGTAATGGTCTCTACATGTTCAGAAAGACAGGCTTTACTGGAACCAGTTAAGCTATTAAATAAGGCACATTTCCTTCTTTTCTCACACATAGTCACAATGAAACATTTCAGCTACCATGAACAGACAGGCCCCTTGGTGTACGGACTTCTGCAGGCATGAATCATATTACAGTATTTCTCTATACTGCTGATTTCACAAAAAAATACATTTCCTAACAGTCAATAGATCTCTCTCTCTCTCTTCAAATCACACACACCAATCACCTACTCCAAATATCTGTAGGAAGTAAATCATTGTGACATTTCACAGAGTGCATTTAGACATTCCTTTTACTCACATAAATCCTGATGTACAGTGTTGCCATGTGTGAATTCTGTATGGGCATCTAAGTATGATAGGGAGGCAAGCTCAGCTTAGCATAATGAGCACTGGACCTTGAAACAGGAGAGACTTTGAATCACATTTTGCTTTGGACGCTTGCTAGCTATGTGACCCTGAGCAGATTGTTTGAACACTCTTAGGCTCAGTTTCCTCATCTGTAAAATATTTATAGTATGAAGTGTTTTATTTTTCAATTGGGTAGTTGATATGTCAAACACTTCACAAGCCCTAGAACATTTAGTAAATATCAGCTATTTTTATCATATCTCTGTGTGTCTGTCTGTCTGTCTGTCTCTCTCTCTCTCTCTCTCTCACACACACACACACACACACCTCTGGTCTCCTCTCCTAAAAGTAGATAAATATATTGAATTTCTCACTCAATGTTTTACTCCATGATTTCATATGAATTTATAACTGATACTAGATCTTCTTAGTATGCTTTCCCATGTATAATTAACTAGGACACTCAAGCTTAGAAGAAGGGTGAGGAGTTTTTTGGTTGTTTTATTTTTTTACTAGCTACTATCAAATTACTTTATGCTAGTAAGTGAACAAATAATCTCCAAGAATTCCAAATTTCCAATCAAAGAAGGCATTTACCCTGTGGGAGGCTATAGCTCTTTCCTAAAATGACAATGGCAATAACAACAAAACATATCTTCTTCTGCTTCATACTTTTCCAGACTCTAGCACTCTGCCCTTCACAAACCAACAGCAAATGATAAAAAGAATCCAATGACAATAAACCAGATTCTACTTTGGAATACAGAGATCCCACTGAAGTTATAAACAGGCAGAATTGGGTCCTCTCTGCTCACTGCAACTTTGAAAGAATTTTTAATTGAAAAAGGAAAACTAATTCCACTATGTCCTTTTAGTTAGCTAAGGCTGTCTAATTCAAATAATTCCATTCTTGTTTGGAAACTAGAAATCTGATGTGAACATTTTCTTTTCAAGTTGTGGCTTCACTCCCCTCCCAAAGTCTACAACAGAATGGTATTCAGATGTTCTGATGGCAGAATGCAACTCTTTCCTGCATGGTTGAAATCACAATTTTATTCCAACACAACTGTCACAACGCCCTGAAGCAAGCTAAAAACAAGAAGGGGAAAAAAAACTCTGGTATGATTTAGTTTTCCATGTGTTCTTTAATGAGAAAATTTATCATTCTAAATATTGGTGTTTACTCCTATTTAAATCCTTTTTTTCTAAAAAGAAAAAGAAACTGAGATTGAGTTGCTATTATGTAGCTTGGAAATATAACAAGCCTGATGTTTTCCTGACAATTCTGCTATTTTCTTGTGTGGAAACACTGTATTTATCATATACTGTACGGCTGGTGAGTCAGATATTGTAGAGACCTTATGGTTAACTGATAGTGATGTAAACTCTTTATGCCAGATTGTTTAAGCAGGAAAAAAACCCAAATGCACTTAATTAACATCTGATGTGTAGCTTTTTCAAACACAAATGCAATATTTGTGTTTGAGCACTGGCAGTAATGACTGTGAACTCTGCTATTAATGTCTGGTTGAAAGATGCTTGTGGCAAGATCACATCTGAAGCAACACAAATAAAAACTTGTGTTCAGACAAAACAATGGTGAAGAAAGAGCCCATTAGAAAAATAAAGAAGCAGCCATCAGAAGAGAAACATGTAATTTCTTCCCCTTTAGAAACATACTCACATATCAAAACTAGTCTCAAGAGTGGATCCAGATACCATCATTTTCAATAAATCAAAGGTAGAAAAGACTCCACATAGTCTTCTCCCTTCTGCCCTTTCCCCCAAATAAGTTTAAACTTAATGAGGTCAGAAATGGTTTGAGAGTGTCTGCGTTAGTTTTCTTACTGACCTAGGCATCCCCTTCTTGAATAAATTGATGAGTTCAGAGGATCATAGATCCAGAACTAAAATGGGCCTCGGAGGCCATGTAGTCCAACTGTGTCATTTTACAGATGAGGAAACTGAATCACAGAAAGGTTAAGTGACTCAAGTTTACAAAAGTAGTGAGCAACACAGGTGGGATTGGAACCAAGCTCCTATGACTCAGTGTTCTTTCCACTGCACTGCACTGAGAAAGGCAATGATATAAAATATTTGGCATCTTCTTTCTCAGGGGTTCTTAACCTGAGCTCCATAGACTCATAATAGTGAACAGATTGCAGGAATTCTGTGAACTTGGAACTTTAGGATTTGATAACTGTATTTCAATATAATTGCTTCACTTTGTAATTTTCATTTTATGCATATCAAAACATCATTCTGAGGAGTCGATAGGCTTCTCCAAGGAATGCCACAGGGGCTCATGATACAAGTAAAGATTAAGAACCCCTATTTAATCTACGTGGAGAAAGCACATCTTTCTTGTTTGTAGGATGCATTTCAACAACCACAGGGAGTTTGATGAGAGGATCCATATGACTCTAATGTGCTTAGTAAGCCAAATATTGCCACATAAAGAATGTAGGACATCCATCTATATTACTGAAATAAGAGGTAAAAAGCTTAGCAAGAGGTAAAAGTTCAGAAAGATGACAGATACATAGACGTTAACAGAAGCAAAGAAGTATTCTAGTTTTGTAGCCACAGACTAGGCATTGCTTTGCCTGGATTTGATTTCAAATTTGGTTCCTGCAGTAACTCTCTGTCTTCCTCAACAAAAGAGAAATAATATTATCCTACTCACAATCATGAGTTGCAATTAATTAAAGATAGCAATTTCATATGAATGTTTCTGAGAGTGGTAGATGCTGTAATTAAATTAAATTGTTATTATTAACATTAATAACATATATTTATATTGTACTTCAAAGTTTTGAAGAGTTTTAGATATATAAATATATCTCTATATAAATACATATATATTTAACACTTTAAAACCACACTCTATGTGTGTACCCACAAATATTTGAAGGACACAATTACATGTAAAATGGGCAGCTGGGTGGTACACTGGATAGAGTGCCAGGCCTGGAATCAGGAAGACTCATCTTCCTGAGTTCAAATACAGCCTCATATGTTACTAGCTGGGTGACCATGGGCAAGTCACTTAACCCTATTTTTTTCAGTTTCCCCATCTGTAAAATGAGCTGGAAAAAGAACTGGCAAACCACTCCAGTATCACTGCCAAGAAAATCTGAAATGGAGTCACAAGGAATCAAATATGACTAAAAAAAGACTGAACAACAAACAACACTTATATATGCCCAAACTCAAATTTTTCTAGAAAGTACAGCTGTGCCCTTATAGAGGTAGTTCTGTCTTCATCTCCTTCTTGAGTTCGTAGTTTAAGTACCTAAGATACATTAAGTTTCAACACTTTGAGAAATGCTACTTTTCAGAGATCAACTTGACTGAACAGTAAGTGCAAGAAATGATGAAATGTGCTTCTTGAAACAAACTTCTTTCTACAAATGGCAAATCATTTTCTAAGACGAGGCCTTGAGCTTTCAGAACACTTGCAGGTATCTCAAAAGAATCCTCACAGGAAATTCTTGGTGTGGGGTCACGAAGCACTATATACATCAGTTGGGTTTCTTGATGCCAAGAGCAGGATTGCCCGATATTGGACTTCCTGTTTAGAGTAGAGGGAATTGAGCAGGAACAGATCTCAGTAACCCATTTAGAGAGCTAAATAGAAAGTCCATGATTCCAAGACTGCCATTACTCATATTATCTATGACTCTTAAAACATCATATGAGATTAGAATTCAAAGAACACTTTTCTTCTATTTTTTAAACAATTATACACACATGCATGCTTTTCATACAGCAGCATGACTACAGTGTTTAAATTACCCCATAAATGTTTAGGCTTTTTTTTTTGATATGGTGTTTATTTATAGTTCTTAGACTATCAACCATTATTGCTCTGTCCTCACTTATGTTCACAACAAGCTGACCAACCATGAACTTTTAAAAGGAATTTGGCTTAGAAGATTTTTATGTGTTTGGCAGAGGCTGAGAATGTTAATCATCCCTGCACTCATTTTGTTCTCTCTTGTTTATAATATTCTTAGGGAACTTTACATTAGAAACCTGTGCCCTTATTGATTCTGTTTCCACTCTGGGGATCATGTTAATATTTTTGTCATCTTGGAATGTGGACATTAAGTGTTAACTTGATAGCAATGCTAATATTTTATTAATTAAAAAAATAAATAAACATGGCAACAATATATTCTTGGTGTCAAATTATGGTTTGTTTTGGTGGAATAGAGCAGGAGAAGAATGCTAAGGTTATGTAGAGTAACCTGAGATGAGTTGGGGAAAAATATTAAAGGTTAAATTTAGGAAATATACAAAAGCATTACTATTATATGGGACCAAACTAATTTAATCAAATGATAACCAGATCTCGTGTGCCTTCACTTAATCATTATAGCTATGAAAATTACATCTTAATATTTTTTAGGTAAAAGTAGATCATTTTTTCCCTCCTAACTACATTATAAGATGAAATAAAACATGGTAAAAACTAACCTCTACTTGGAGTTTATTATGAATCACAGACTCCATTTACATTCAGGCCGAGGGTATATTAGAAGCAGATAATTTATATAGCTTTAAAAAGTTATTTTCCACTCACCTTTGAAAATGTTTATTTGATTGCTACAATCACCTGTTAAATGGGTTGCTATTTTGGGCTGGTCTTATCTAAGAGTATGACAAAGTAAGCTTGGAAGTCCCTGCAATTCCCAAATTTCCTGGTCAAGGTGAAGTTTGTAAATGCTTTCTGGCAAGATTTATCAAGGAGTACAAGAAACATCATGAGAAAACCTAGGCCCATTCTTCTTTTTTTGCTAATACAAAAACATTTTAGGTCTTTGATCAGGTCAAATTTGTCTGAATTGAAAGCCTGACATAAAAATTCTAAACTAATTTTAACAAAAAGCCTACAAAAAAAGATAGGAGATAAATAAGAGAAATATTTGTGTAGAAGTTTAAAAAAAAAGCTAAGGACCACCTCAAAGTTCTCCAGATATTTGCAGAGATAACTGACCTTCATGTAAAGTAGCAAAGAAGATTTAAGAAAATCAGAGACAAATAAACCAAAGATTAATGCTGAAAAAGTAGAGACAAAAATATTCTTAATTACACATGCATTTAGAATTAGAATGGAAAGTAACATATGTACTGGTTTAAAACAAAAACAAATTTTCCTTCCATGTGGGAGATTGGCCAAATAAGAAGAGTGGTATTAGTGTTTGATTTTTAGGTGATGATATTGACTAGAAAAACGTGAAATTCCTCATAGGCAATTCAATTCAACCCAAACAACATCTATTAAGTGCATATCATATGCAGAGCACTATGCCAGGCACTAGGGGGAGAAATAAAGCCTTTCATGAGATTAACAGTCTAGTGGACAGCTTACACTGATACTGTCTTGCACAATAATACATGGTAAGTACCTTAGAGACAGGAAAATGCTCTGTGAGAGTAGACAATGACTCATTCTCACTGAGCTACAAAAATGAACAATTCAATTACTCATCCAGATGTTTGGTCTACGTGATACTGAACAACTGATTGGACTATATTGTTTATTGAACAGACTGGATGTTTTGGCAACATATAGATACAAGCTCAATCTGCAACACAGCTTGAATTGGAAACCAGGCAAGAAGTTTCTGAAGTTTTAGTCATCAAATTTACACTTGCTCATCTGTGAGCTGAGTTACAAGGCAATAAGTAAGGAATAAATAGGTTTTGGGGAGATAATTTCTCTCTACCAATCATTAATGTACTGAGCTTGTTCTTGTATTGAAAAAGAAGACATCTTATTCTTTAGCTCTGTGAGTTTCTACAGTTTAGATGGGCCTATGTACTTGTAAACATGATTTAACACCCAAGATCGCGGATTTACAGCACATGTAACCAGAAGTAATGAACAAGAAAACAGCTTTCTTCAGCAACGCACAGTTTTAAGACAACTCTAAAAGTCTCAGGATGGAAGGAGATGTCTACATTCAGAGAAAGATCTAGAAAGAACAGAGTTTAAATGGATACTGAAGCGAACTACATGCTCTCATTCTTTTCCATGTTTGGTTTTATTTCTTCTTTCTCATTGTTCACTCCATTAGTTACAACCCTTCTATACAACCAGACTAACGTCCAGTGTGAAAGTATTTGCAGATCCTATACTTGATTATATGCTGCCATGGGGGTGGGGGGGAGGGAGAGAAGAAAAATTTGAAACTCAAGAGATTGTGGAACTGAATCTTGTACCCTAAAAGCAAATAAACAAATCAATTAATTTTTTAAAAACAGCTCTCCTTTAAATAGAACCTTAATGTTTATAAATATACACATATAAATATAAAACATAAATATACACACAAACATATATAGTATATATGCACACATTATATATAAGATACATACATATGTGTGTATATTTATGTGTATACATACACAATACTATACATACATATGTGTGCGTGTGTGTATAAATGCACACACATAAAACACATATACATGTATGTATATTTGTATATACATGTGTATGTATGCATATGTATGTACACATACATGTATGCATATATATATGCCTACAGTATTTGGTATACTCAGTCATACACCAAGAAGAGAATGGTAAAATCCATATCCCTCTTGCTCCCTTGGACAGGATATGACTTCCCTAAGTGAGGTACACATTCCCTTGTCCTGAGACTTTAATATTGTGCTGACCTGGCCCTTCATTTATAATTGATAACAACATTCACAGCTAAGGAGTTCTTACTAGCAATGAGAGTCAGTAAGCTCATATCTTTAAGCTGGGCTTTGGAAAATGCTCCAAGACTCAAAGAAATAATAACAATGGAGTTGCAGGTGGTAAAGTTGATCTATTGAGCAGAAGTCTACCTAGTTAGCCTACTCAAAATTTCAGTAAAATTGTAACTGAGTTATTAAAAGTCATTTCCTGGGCCTAGAGGGAAAGGCTAATAGAAAAATTAACAAGAAAAAAATTGAGGCTCTGAATAAAATATTAGAAGAACTTGAAATAACAGACCTTTAGCAGTTACTGAATGGGAACTAAGGAATATGCATCTTTTTCAGTGTTCTAGCATCTTCATAACAATTAAGTAGGAACTAGAGCATAAAGAATTCATTGACAAAGATAGAAAGGCAGAAATACTAAACACTTCCTTTAAACACTGCAAAGAAATTAAGATTTTAATTAACAAAGGGAAAATAACAAAGGATTTTGAATTAAAGTTTAAATGACTTAATCCAAATATGAATGACTCAAAGAACAAATCAGAGAAACAAGTAACTATATCAAAATAAATTATAACAATGAGAAAAACATACCAATACTTATAAGAGACAGACAGAGCAGTATGTAAGGGGAAATTTATATCTCTAAAAACATGTTATCAAAAGAGGGAAGGAAGAGACCAATTAATTGAACTTTCAGCCTGAAAAATTAGAATATCAACAAAGTAATAACTACCAAGTAAACAAAAAAATATAAATTCTGAAAAACCAAAGTAACTTCTGAAAATATTTTTTAAAAACTACTGTTAAGCTGTTTAAAAGAAAAACACAATAAAGTAATAGATCATTTGCTAATTTAATTTTTAAAACGATAAGAAGCTCAAGATTTAGAGATGAATTTTCCCAGGCTATCCCTGACCATGCTTCCAACAAAGAGTGTTTTTAGCTCACTTTACTATGAGGACTCCTTGGAGGAATGATTCATAAATAGTCTTTAAATTTGCCTTGCTTTCAGAGAACCAGCACAGCACCCTTTTCCCAGGAGACTGTTAAACAAATATAATAATTCTTTGTCTCTATGCTATCAGATAGAGGAAAAAATTACGTTTCTAACCTGTTAAGCCACATCTTTTTTTAGGCATATTTCCTATATCAGGTTTAAGAGAATTGAACTCCCTCCTTGAAAACCAGCCAAGCTGCTTCCGTCTTTGGACAAGGTTTCGTTTCTCTGGATGGTCAGCCTCCCCAAAAAGAAACACACTGCAACCAGGCACATGAATTGTCAACTTTTCAGCTAAGCCTAAGGAGAAGGGGAAGGAAGCAAGGAGAAAGAATTTTTAAAAATCAGCCTTTAAAAATGTCCCATACTTTTATTCATATTTGAAAAACTCACACTTTAGTGTCATTTTTCCTTTGAAGCTAATTTTACAATTTATTTTTATACAAAGAATCCAGAACTCAGTAGCTATTATACATATATGCATTTTGATTTGTAACATTTTCCTCCCTGGGCTTTCACAGCACAGTATGTATATATGTATATGTACATACACACATATAGGCATATATGTGTATATATTTGAGAGAGATATACATACATATGTGCGTATATTATATATAATATATATACATATATATTTACACACACAAATTCAACAAGGTTTATTGCAAAGTACTCTGCAGGTTAGGTGCTAGGGACATAAAGACCTTCTTGTCACTTCTTACTTGACCTATATTTTGTAGTAGGTTCTTAATTGTTCTCCCTGTCTCCAGCTTCTCTCCCTTTCAATCCACCTTCCACACTGTTGCCAAATTGATATTCCCAAAATCCAGATTAAGCCCCTGCTCATGAAATTCCAATCACTCTGGGGAAAGATATAAACTTCTCAACAAAGACATTTAAAACCCTTCACAATCAAATCTAAAGTTAAGTGTCTAAACTATCCTTCCAGACTTGTTTCATTATGTGTGTGTATATATATATATATATATTTCATTATGTGTATATATATATATATATACATATATACATATATACATATATATATGTATATATGTATATATGTATATATATGTGTGTATATATATATATATATACACATACATATATATATCCTAGCTAAATTGCTCTACTTGCTCTCTCCTTTACATGACACATCTGTACTATTTTTTACCTTTGCACAAATTATATCTAATGCCTGGAATGCAAAACATCTTCATTTTTACCTTCTGAAGTCCCTAGTTCATATCAACTCAAGTGTCACATCCTACACAAGCTGTTCACTGATCCCTCCCCCTTCTCTCTCTCTCACATACACACACACACACACACACACACACACACACACACAATTATTAGTGCTGCCACTTCACATATATGCTTTCTATACATTCTATATTTACTTATTTGTGTATTTTTCCTCTTCTTTCCTACACCATCACCCCCAATCTCTAGTAGAACAGAAGCCTTTGAGAAAAGACAGAGTTTCCATGTTTTACCTTGTATCCCCCTTACATCTACCACAGTGCCTTGAACATAATAGATGCTGAATAAAGATCAAATTGAATCTGAAAAAGAACTACCACAATCTATTTTATATGTCATAAGCTGCTTATTTAAAATAAACTTTTAAAATGTACAATGTTTTAAAAATATAAAACTGCTAGGCCATTTTAATGTATGGATCCCAAAAATAGCTGCCTCAGGTTTGAGTCTCCTAAGACACCTTACTCAAAACTACAGCTCATGAGCCCACACAGTTGTATTCTTTAAAATAAATAAGAACAGATTACAGAATTTCAGAGTTGAAATGAATATCTCTTTTCCTTGCTAGCCTCAGGAAGGACATCTGAGTTCAAAGTAAAAGATAGTTACTCAAACATAGTAAGTTAAGTGATAAGAAATGTTCCCACAGGGAAAAACTGTCCCTAAGCCAGTATATCACCAGTAGGAGAGTATACATGTTATAATGTAAGGTCCTTGAGGACAGAGACTATCTTGCTTTGTGTATTTTTATAGTTGGCTCCTAGCATTTAATAAGTACTTGATGAATGCTTTTTCATTCATTCACATACACAGAGAACATTCAGTGAGTTGGCAAGTCATTTACTAAGAACTTAAGTGTCAGGCACTGTACTGAGCCCTGGGGATACAAAGAAAGGCAAAAATACAAAGTCCTTGCCCTTAAGATCACATTTCTAAAGGGGGAGATAACATGCAAACAACATGTATAAATGCTATATAAATGAAAGGTAATCTCAGATAGTACTGGGGCAGTGGGTGTGGTGGAGCAGGTGGAGGGGAATACAGGAAAGTTGAGAAAGGCCTTCTGCAGAAGGCAGAATTGAGATGGGTCCAAGGAGACCAAGGAAACCGGTAGGCAGAGGTGAAGAGGAAGATCATTCTAGACATGGGGTATATCCAATGGAAAAAGTCTGGAGATGAAGTGTTATGTGCAAGGGATAGCAGGAAGACCAGCACTGTTGGAATTCTATATATTCACCTCTCATCTCTTTTCTGAAATCCAGTTCCACATCACCAATTTGTGAGCTGAATATCTCTCCTTCTGAATGTCCCTTAGACAATCGAAACTTAATAAAATGTTCAAAACAGAATTCGTTTTCTTTCTCTCCAAACTTAGCAACCCTTTGAATGAACCCTGTTTTTGTTGAGGGCCCACTATTTTTTTTCCAGAATGTTAATGGAATCTGAAGATCTTCCCTGCCCCTAGGCCCTTTGATAGGCTAAAGTGGCTCTGAGAACCTTCCCTGTTTTGAAAGTATAATCTGCCCCCTAATAGGTTGACTGTGGTCACATGGAGCCTGTGGCGGGAGGCTTGTTCTTTAGGAATGCCCACACCTTGTTATTTTGTGATTCACGGTGGGTCAAGAGGGCTGTGACATTCTCTGATCCAGGAGAAGGCTATATATGCCCTGATGTGAGTTTTTGCTTTGGGGCTCACTTTGGAAAGAGTTGCGTGATTTGTCCAGATGAGACTATGAGAAGCCGTTGAGCCCCCCAGCTTTGAAAAACCCAGATGTTGGTACTTCCCTCTCTGGTAACTGACTAGGTACGGATGTAACGGTCAGACAACTGGAAGCCCATCTGCTGATCTGTTTCTCTGTCTGCTTGTAACTTTTGCTTGTATTCTGTTTGCGTTCTCTGAAGTTCAGTTTTTCCCCTAAACTAGGTAAATGATATACGTTTGATTGATTAAAGTAAGATTGTTAACCCATTCTGAATTGCTTTCTTTTAGAAAAGCAGATCTAAGAAGCTGTGCTAGCAGCCATCCTAGGGTGCTTGCTAATACACAGATTCATGAACTCAACAACATCCTTGTGTAGAATGGAGTAAAGCATAAGAAGATCAGAAGATATAAATGGACAAGGTTGTGAAGGGGCTTAAGTAATAATAATAACAACCATATTAGTTAGCATTTATAAGTAACTATTATGTGTCAGGCACTGTGCTAAGAGCCTTTTATAGATATTATTTCATTTAGTCCTCCCAACAACCCTGTAAGGCAAATGCTGTTATTATCCCCATTTTATGATTGAGGAAAATGAAATAAATGGAGGTTAAGTGATTTGCCCAGAGTTACACAGCTAAGTAAGTGGCTAAGGCTAGATTTGAACTGAGGTCTTCCTGACTCCAGGCCTGGAACTCTATCCTGTGCCACCTAAGCTCTCTCAGGATGTCAGAGGATTTTATGTATTACATTATGTATTTTATTTTGAGGTTATAGGAATCCATTGTAGTGGAGTGACAATCATAGCCATACTTTTAGGAAGATCATTTGACAACCGAGTGGAGGATGAAGTGAAATGGGGAGAGGCTATGGAGGTGACATTGCACTGCCTTTCCCACTATCTGCTTGCTGTATTATTTTTGCTTTGCTTTTGCTTTTGAGCATCATGTCTCTATTGTGCATCTCTGCCTGTCTCTAACTACTGTGTTTGATAAACTGTTCTCTGCTACCATTTATTGGAGTACAACTGCTGCTAAGCCTTTTTCTGGCAAAGATTAAGCTCATTTAAGTCTGCCTAGGCCTGGATAGCCAACTACCCTACCTTCCTTCCTTCTTCCTTCCTTCCTATCTTTCTCCCTTCCTCCCACCCTCTATCCTTTTTTCTCTTTCTCCATTTCCAAACTTTAGACTTAGGGTTAGAAAATTCCTTTTAATGTCTGTCAAATCCCTGATGATCAGTCTGTATCCCATCAAATGATTTTGAAGACTGCCCAACAAAATCACAAAGGAACTATGTAGGGTTGACAAAAGTTTTATGTGAAGTCTACTGGCCAATCATTAATCAATCATTTCCTTAGATCCTTTTTTCTAAATTTACCTTTATTATTTGCTTTTATTACTAGCAACAAAATCACTAGACTTTAGTATTTTTGAAAACAACAAATCTTTCTAGGCCCCCTGAAAATGTGAACTGAAGAAACACTGAAGAAACTTTTGTGTCTAATTCCTGAAGATAATATTCATCTCTTGTGAAAGACAGAAGCACTATATCCCTAAGCTGGAAGTGAGAAGACCTAAATTTTAACCTTATTTCTAATACTTACTTTGGTAAAGTCAATGCCTCTTCCCGACCCTGTTTTCTCATCTATATATGGCCTATAGGTTTACAAAGTTCACTCTTGGGGACCGCTCAAGATTTGTCCCTGGCTTATATCTCCACTCAGAGTTTCTTTTGAGAACACCTTGCCCCTGCCTAGGTTTCCTCCTCCAAATACCAAAGCTTGACTCACTCCTAGGCTACACAGGAAAAGGGGATGGGGAAAGTCCTTTAGCTCCCCTTTAATAGAACTCTGATGATAAAAGATAGTTCATTTAACCTGAGGGGAGGGAAAAAAGTACAAAGAATTAACCCAATTCCACAGATAGTTAAAAACAAGTCCCCAGACACCTCTAATGGGTCTCTCTTCTCAGGTTCCAATTTATAGTATTACCTTAGGTAAGGCCTACCTCACCTCCCCGCCCCAAGGGAAAAGTATTCAGATCACTGGAAAGTTAACCCTTTTCAATGGACCTGTACAGCGCCTATAATTGAGAGTACCAGTGGATGGCAAGGTATGGGTTCATTCCTTCCTATTATGGATCTGTCTTTTTATACAACAAGCATCTTCTAAGAATCTACTGTTTATTGAACCAGGCACTGGGAATAACAAAATGAAAATGAGAGCCCCTGACCCTAAGGACCTGGATTTTTTGTTGGGGGGAAGGGGAAAGGGCAACAACACGCACATAGCTAAGTAAATACAAAGTCATTCTAAGGGCAAGGACACAAGCAATTCCAGAGATCAGGGTCAGTCCTGTATAGGAGGTGGCACCTGAGCTGAGGCTTGAAAGAAGCTAGGAATTCTACAAAGTAGACCTGAAGAGGGAGTGAGCTCCAGGCAGGGAGGCCAGCCTGTGCAGATGCACAGAGGTGGGAGATGCAGTAGTGTGCCGTCTAGGGGGAACAACAAGTGGCAGAGTGCATGAAGGGGAGTAATGTGCATTAAGCTTGCAAAGGTAGGCTGGGTCCAGGTAAGAAAAGACTTTAATACCAGATGGAAGTTTGTATTTTATCCTAGAGGCAAGAGGCAGTGCTGTGAGCTTATATCAGGAAGGGAACAAGATAGTCAGATTTGTGCTTTAAGAACACAGATTTGCATATATGAAGGATGGGTAGAATCAGGGGGACACTGGAAGCTAGCAGATGAGTTAGGTTATCTACATCCCTTTTCTCCCCATGGTCTCCATTCCTGTTGATAACACATCACATTAAAGATGATTGATTAATCATCCATAGCCTATGTGAACAATATGGCCATGGATTAATCAATCATCCTTAATGTGTTATAATCATCTTTAATGCGGTATAAACAGAGAAAACCAGGTCAAAGAATTTACAATGACAAACTAGGATATCCATTACATATAAAATGAGGGATGGGACTGAATGATCTCTTTAGGCACCTTCCAGCTCTAAATTCTATCATTATTTGTAGCAAACATTTCATCCAGCCCAGGGAAACAGGCCCCTCAATGGATGAGGCCCACTGATCCACCAACCACAAGGGCCATTCCCAGGATTATCACCACAGGGTGGAGATCAGACTGAGCAGGGTAAGAGACAAAGGCAGGGACCATGGCAGGGGTAGCAGCTACTCCCAGGACTACCCATCCACAGCCTGGAAATTTAAAAACTCCCTATCTGAACTTTCAGGGACTCAGATGGCAAAGTGAACCCTGGCTGCTCCAATCCCCCCCTCTGACCTGAAAAAACAGTAATTATTGCCCCAAAGGAAAATTTTAAGCAGTAAAAGCTTAGGGACCCCAGAGGAAGGGTGTGGCTAAGGTCCTGCCTCAAAATGGGAAGAAAGCAGGCTACAAAGAGAAAGACTCTGGAATCCTATTATGGTGAGAGGGAGGAATCAAACTCAGAAGGAGAGAGTATTGACTCCACATCTACAGCTAAAGCCTTAACAGGGACTATGACCGGATCTCAGGCACAGAAAGCATTCCTAGATGAGCTCAAAAAGAACTTTGAAATCCAGCTTAGAGAGGTAGAAGATAAAATCAACATCTCTTATAAAAACAAAATTGCAAAATTAGAAAAACATTACAATGAAGAGAACAGCTCCTTAAAAAGTAAAATGTGTGAACTAAAAATGAAATCTGAGCATATGGAAAAGGAGCTTCAAAAACTAACTGAGGAGAATAATTCGCTAAAAACTAGAATCAACCAAATTGAAGCCAATGACTCTATGAGCAACCAAGAATCAGTCAAACAAAACATCAAGATTGAAAAATTAGGAAAAGAGGTAAAATATTTCAATGGAAAAATAACTGACCTGGAAAACAGATCCAGGAGAGACAATCTGAGAATCACTGGTCTACCATAAAATCATGATGGAAAAATGAGTCTGGACAATATCTTCCAAGAGCTCATCAAGGAAAACTGCCCTGAGATCCTAGAACCAGAGGGTAAAATAGAAATTGGGAGAATCCACCAGACATCTCCCAAAAGAGATCCCAAACTGAAAAGTCCATGAAATGTTGTGGCCAAACTCCAGAACTATCAGGTAAAGGAGAAAATACTACAAGCAGCCAGAAAGAAATAATTCAGATATCGCGGAACCATAATGAGGATCACACAGGATCTGGCAGCCTCAATGTTGAAAGATCGGAGGAACTGGAATATGATTTTTCGCAAGGCAAAAGAGCTTGGGCTACAACCAAGGATCACCTATCCAGCAAGACTGAGCATAATCTACCAGGCAAGGAGATGGACATTCAGTGACATAACAGAATTCCAGACCTTTCTGATGGAAAACCCAGAGCTCAATGGAAGATTCAATCTCCAATCACAAGACCCAGGAGAGACAAAGAAAGGTAAATAAGGAAATACACACACACACACACACACACAACTTGTTATTTATCAAGAGCAAACTGTATATATCCCTCTATGGGAAGCGGATACCTGTTAATATCATGAACTCTATACCTACGGCAACATCTAAAAGGGATATAGATAGATAGAGGGTGTGGATATAAATTATGCAAAATGATGATAAAAATCCTTATTAAGGGACTGCAGTGGAAGAAGAGGAAAGAATGAAGCAGAAAGGGGTAAATAATGCTATACAAAGAAGCATAAAAACAATATAGTAGAGGGAAAGAAGGGAGGGAGGTGACCATTATATGAGCTTTTCCCTCACTGGTTCTGGTGCAAGGAGGTAACAACACAACCAGTTAAATATAGGACTCTATTGAGAAGAGACATAAAACACATCATAATAGGGGGAAAGAGGGGGAGGAGAAGCACTGCATGAGATCTATTCTCATCAATCTTGGTTCGAGGAAGAAATAACATACAACATTGAGTATAAAAATTGATTATATCCTACAGGCAATAGGAGGTGGGAAGGGCCAAGAAAGGGGTGGGGTTAGAAGGGAGGGAAGAAGTAGTAAAGGAGAAGGGTAGGAAAAGGGAGGGGGGCAGATAAGAAGGGAATACTGAGGGAGGCGGCAGTCAAAAGGAAAACTCTTCAGAATGGGAAGGGAGAAGGGGGAAAAATAAAAGCATAAACAGGGGAGGGAATAGGATGGAGGGAAAGGCACAGATAGTAATCATAACTGAATGTGAATGGGATGAACTCTCCCATAAAATGGAGGTAGATAGCAGAATGGATTAAAAACCATAATCCTACAATATGCTGTTTACAAGAAACACATCTGAAACAGGGGGATACACACAGGTTAAAGGTAAAAGGCTGGAGTAAAATATATCATGCCTTAGCTAAAGCAAAAAAAGCAGGGGTAGCAATCCTTATCTCAGACAAAGCAAAAGCACAAATAGATCTCATTAAAAGAGATAAGGAAGGAAACTACATCCTGCTAAAAGGCACCATCAAGAATGAAGCAATATCATTACTTAACATATATGCACCAAGCGGTATGGCATCCAAATTCCTAGAGGAAAAGTCAAGGGAATTAGAGGAAGAAATAGATAGCAAAACAATACTAATGGGGGACCTCAATCTCCCCCTCTCTGAACTTCATAAATCTAACCTCAAAATAAACAAGAAAGAAGTTAAGGAGGCAAATAGAATTTTAGAGAGGCTAGACATGAGAGATCTCTGGAGAAAACTGAATGGGGATAAAAAGGAATATACTTTCTCCTCAGTGGTACATAGCACATACGCAAAAAATTGACCATGTGCTAGGGCATAAAAACCTCATAATTCAGTGCAGGAAGGCAGAAATATTAAATGCATCATTCTCAGATCATGATGCAATAAAAACTATATGCAATAAAGGGCCATGGAAAGATAGGCAAAAAACTAATTGGAAACTAAATAATTTAATCTTAAAGAATGAGTGGGTCAAACAAGAAATTAGAGAAACAATCAGTAACTTCATTCAAGAGAATGACGATAATGAGACATCATACCAAAACTTGTGGAATGCAGCAAAGGCAGTTCTTTGGGGAAGTCTGATATCCCTGAATGCATACATGAAAAAATTAGAGAAAATGGAAGTCAATGAATTGGGCATGCAATTGAAAAAGCTAGAAAATGAACAAACTGAAAATCCCCAATTAAATACTAAATTAGAAATAATGAAAACCAAAGGAGAAATTAATAAAATTGAAAGAAAGAAAACTATTGAACTTATAAATAAAACTATGAGTTGGTTTCATGAAAAAAAAAACAAACAATAAAATTGATAGACCCTTAGTCAATATGATAAAAAAAAGAAAGAAGACCAAATTTCAAGTCTCAAAAATGAAAAGGGTGAATGTACCTCCAATGAAGAGGAAATCAAAACAATAATTAGGAATTATTTTGCCCAACTGTATGCACATAAATTTGACAATCTTATTGAAATGGATGAATATTTACAAAAATATAAGTTGCCCAGACTAACTGAAGAGGAAGTAAATTACTTAAATAACCCCATCTCAGAAAAAGAAATTGAATAAGCTATCAGAGAACTCCCTAGGAAAAAATTCCCAGGGCCCGATGGATTTACTAGTGAATTCTATCAAACATTTAAAGATAATTGATCCCAATATTCTACAAACTATTTGGGAAAACTGGTGAGGAAGGAGTCCTACCAAACTCTTTTTATGACACAAATATGGTACTGATACCTAAATCAGGGAGAGACAAAATGGAGAAAGAAAATTATAGAGCAATCTCCCTCATGAACATAGATGTAAAAATTTTAAATAAAATATTAGCAAAAGGACTACAGCAACTTATCACAAGAATAATACATTTTGATCAGGTTGGATTTATTCTCGGAATGCAAGGATGATTCAATATAAGGAAAACCATCGGTATCATTGATCATATCAACAATAAAACTAGCAGAAATCATATGATTATCTCAATAGATGCAGTAAAAGCTTTTGACAAAATAAAACTTCCATTCCTATTAAAAACACTAGAAAGTATAGGAGTAAATGGAGTTTTCCTTAGAATAATAGGTAGCATCTCCTTAAAGCCATCAGCAAGTATTATATGTAATGGGGATAAAGTAGAAGCATTTCCAATAGGATCAGGGGTGAAACAAGGATGTCTGCTATCACCCCTCTTATTCAATCTGGTACTAGAAATGTTAGCAGTAGCAATTAGAGAAGAAAAAGAAATCAAAGGAATCAAATTGGGCAAAGAAGAGACTTTGCACATGATATGATGATATACTTAGAAAATCCTAGAGAATCAAGTAAAAAACTTCGTGAGAAAATAAATAAATTTAGGAAAGTTGCAGGATATAAAATAAACCCACATAAATCCTCAGTATTCCTATATATTTCCAACAAAGTTCAACAGCAAGAGATAGTAAGAGAAACCTCATTTAAAGTTACTGTAGATATTATAAAATATTTGGGAATCTACCTGCCAAAACAAACCCACTACCTTTATGAATACAACTACGAAACACTTTTCACACAAATAAAATCAGATCTAACTAACGGGAAAAACATCCATTGCTTGTGGCTAAATCGAGCTAATATAATAAAAATGACAATTTTACCTAAATTAAATTACATATTTGGTGCCATACCAATCAATCTACCAAAAAATTACTTTATAGAACTAGAAAAAATAGTGACAAAATTCATTTGGAAGAACAAAAGGTCCAGAATATCAAGGCAATTAATGAAAAGAAATGCTAGGGAAGGTGGCTTAGCCATACCAGATTTTAATCTCTATTATAAAGCAGCAGTCATCAAAACTGCTTCGCACTGGCTAAGGAATAGAGTAGCGGATCAATGGAATAGATTGGGTACAAAAAACTCAGTAGTCAACGATTATAGTAATATATTGTTTGACAAGCCCAAAGACCCCAGTTTTGGGGATAAGAACCCACTATTTGACAAAAACTGCTGGGAAAATTGGAACATAGTATGGCAGAAACTCGGTATAGACCATCATCTAACACCATACACCAAAGACAAGTCTAAACGGGTGCATGATCTAGGTATAAAGGCTGATACTGTAAGTAATCTAGGGAAGCAAGGAATAGTTTACCTGTCAGATTTATGGAGTAGGGGAAGACTTTATGACCAAAGAAGAATTGGAGAGCATTATAAAATGCAAAATGGATAATCTTGATTACATTAAATTGAAAAGTTTCTCTACAAACAAAGCCAATGTAACCAAGATGAAGAGGGAAGTGGGAAATTGGGAAAGAATTTTTACAACCACTGTCTCTGATAAAGGCTTCATTTCTAAAATCTATAAGAATTAAGTAAAATTAAGTAAAATCTATAAGAATACTAGTCATTCCCCAATTGATAAATGGGCAAAGGATATGAACAGGCAATTTTCAGAGGTAGAAATTAAAGATAACTATAAGCATACGAAAAAATGCTCTAAATCACTATTGATTCAAGAAATGCAAATCAAAACAACTGTGAGGTACCATACATCTCACCAGTCAGATTGGCTAAGATGACAAAACAGGAAAATGACAAATGCTGGAGAGGATGTAGAAAAATTGGAACACTAATGCATTGTTGGTAGAGCTGTGAACTGATACAATCATTCTGGAGAGCAATCTGGAACTATGCCCAAAGGGCTATAAATAATTGCATATCCTTTGACCCAGTAATACTACTTCTGGGGTTGTATCCCAAAGAGATCATAGAAGTGGGAGGAAGACCC